>OY992531.1:50531712-51101403 GCA_963921185.1 Dasysyrphus tricinctus
AAAGTACATAAGTCATTTTTTACTTCGTGCGTGCCGGTCGGTTTTATTTCGTCGTTCGTTTGTTTTGCAAAAAAAAAGTAATTAATAATTAATTATTCGGTTTCGGTTCGCGTAGAAAAAGTGTAACAAATTGGCACCCAAACGTGGGGCTTTTGAGGAAAATATCCGCGGTGAAAGAAAAAAAAAGAAAATCTGTGTAGTGATCGTTCAGTGGTGTTTCTGTTTAGGGAAGTTTTTTTATAAAGCCTTGTTGTGTACTTTTTACTTTCGTTGTTTTTTCTCTTTTTCAGTGGAAATAATTAATCAGTGGAATTAATCAAAATTCAAGATTACCTATATTGATCAAATTGAATGGTGCATTATCAACGCAGGTGCAGTTAACAGTTATCTATTGTTTATAGAAGCGGCTTTCAGTTCTGTTACTCTGATACAGTGGTCTGACATTTTCATTTGCTGAACAAAAAAAAAACAACATAAAACGAGGTATTTTAATACCAGGGAGCTATGTAAGTTTCTTTACTGATCTTTTTTTTGAGTTTCATTTTCTTTTGTATGTTAGAAAGATTTAATTAATATCGATTTAATTGCCTTTTACCTATATAATTTAATTACATACATACATTTATATAAATCATTACTGTCGGTAAATTTCGATACGGTTCTTATTTACTTTTTTTAAATAGTGGTGATTTTCTTCGACATTTATCTGTCTCCTTCATACTACAGGTTGTATTATTACAAGTGGTTATTCGATAGTTTTCTCATACCAATTTCTTTTATGTACCTTTCTGTACGTTTTTTTTTTTCTTGTTTCTGATTTTATTTTTTTTGTGTGTTTACATTTCGGCGATTTAAATCGTAAATTATTTCGAATTGTTTTGGTGTGACCATACCGAGTTTTACATTTTTGTGATTTCTTTTTTTTGTTCAACTATTGTTTTTTTATTTAGTTTCATACGAATTTGATTCATTCAATTAATAGTGAACATTTTAGGCGTTAATTAAATAGAGCAATCAACTGGGCGTTGATTTGTTACTGCACAATATTCGTTTTATTTTACATACATAGGTACTTATTTGAGGTTCTTATATTGGAAGTTACCTCATTTCGTTCTTTTTTTCTTCGATCGTACGGTACGAAATAATCAACTGGGTGTTGATTTTATTTTTTATTAATAATATTCAACCTTTTGGGCAAAAGGTACCTACTTTAGTGGGTGGAAATTATTTAACTTTTTTTGTTCATTTATAAATTCGTGGTTGTGCCGGTTGGATATTTTAGTTGAAATATACCTAAATAAAGCAATCAACTGGGTGTTGATTTCGTGCTTTATTTATCCTTCTGATACCTACATACCTTGACGCGATTTTGCATTAAATAATTTGGTTGTTATTTTGTAACTTGTTTTTCAATTTTACTTGCATAGCTTCGCTTATTAGAACCAAATTTCGATTCGGATTAATTCGATTGTTACGATTTTTCGGTTCGGATACTAATACAGTATATGAAATAATCAACTGGGCGTTGATTTGTTTCGTTTTTTTTTGTTTGTATTTTCTTGCCACATTTCTTCGTTCTTTATTCGGTTATAATGGATGTAAATAGATTGAGTAAGGAGGAACTCATCTATGAGTTAGTTGCTCGTGGTTTAAAAGAAGGGACGGTGGACAGTATGAGGATGACGCTAAGAGCATCGCGTACTCTTGAGCGCTCGGGTTCGATTTCATCTGAAAGCCCACATTATCCCTTTTCTTTTGAGGATGATGTTAAGGCAGTTCGAAACAAGATATCCGAAATTAGGGAACTGTTGAAAACCCCGCCGAAAAATCCGAAGTCTTCGGAATATTTGAAGGTTTTAACCAAAATTGAATGGTCATTAGGTAGGATGAGTAGAGCGAAGGCAGAGTCGAGCGAAGAGGTTAATGAAGTGGCCGACATTAGAGGGGAGTTATTGTTGCTCATGGCAACTTTAACTGAAGGGGGTGATGAAACCGCCCAAGATAATAACAAGGATAAACAACAAAAAAACATGTCGATAGCAGGCCTGGATGCGTTGCCAACTGCAAATGTCGACCAACGTGCGAGTTCTGGACTCCAACAACAGGTTGAACCCTGTGACCGGTTTCCAGAGCGTATTGAAAAATGGAATTTGAAGTTTACAGGTGAGCGTTGCGACTCAGTAAACTCATTTTTAGAAAGAGTCGAAGAGCTACGAGAATCCCGAGGGGTCTCGCAGTCAAGACTTTTTAGGTCAGCCGTCGATTTATTTTCTGGGAAGGCACTTCTTTGGTTTAGGGCGATCAGGGAAACAATAAGTACATGGGAAGAGTTAGTTAAGGAATTGAAGTTGGAGTTTTTACCCTCCAACTATGACGATCTCTTAATGGATGAGGTCAGGCGGCGTACCCAGGGCAAGGATGAGTCGATGGGGATGTACATCGCACTCATGCAGACTCTTTTTAAGCGATTTACGGAGCCTCTGAGTGAGAATAGGAAGTTATCCATTCTCATGAAGAGTATTGCTCCATTCTACCAAACGCAATTGGGGTTGGCTGATATTAAATCAGTCAACGAACTCGTTGCGTTGGGTAGAAAATTGGAGACGATTAGGACCAACGTGGAAGCTTTCATCCCTCCTCCTAGTAATCGATCCAGACAGGCTTTGGAACCTGATGTTGCCTATGTTGCTTCCGTTCAGGAAACAACAGCAACAGTTGCAGTTGATAGAAACCCTCCACCTCGTAGGACCATTCGCTGCTTCAACTGCAACAGGGAAGGTCACCTTTCAAATAGTTGTTCCGCTCCTAGGCGATGTTTTGGTTGTGGGGCTATAGGGACAACCCGACGCGAATGTAGACGCTGTTCGGGAAACGGGCAACGGACTCTTGGGCCAGCAGGACAAGAGCGCCGTCGCGTTTAGATAGGTCGCCTGCTGACGACCAGCTGGCGACACAAGTAAAACTCGGTTTCACTTTAGAGACAAGTGGGGATGATAGGCGGCCATATTTAGGAATCAATATTTATGGGATTAGGTTCTTAGGACTTTTAGATTCGGGGGCTTCGCGAACAATAATTTGTAGGGACGTTTGGAGGGTACTTAAAGATTTAGGTTTAGGCTTAGAAGAAAGTCACATTAGGCAGGTTCAGTTAGCAGATGGTGCAGGTGTAGGAGTTTTAGGGATAGTAAATTTACCAATTGTAGTAGAAGACAAATCGGTTCTTATTGAGTGTTTAGTTATACCCTCGCTCCCACATGCAATGATACTTGGTGCGGATTTTTGGGCACTATCGGGAATCGTCCCGGATCTTCGATCAGGCATGTGGAGCTTCTCAAGCCATGAGATGGTAGCTTCGATTGATAGCACGTCTATCACAGAAGTTTCTGAATTAGACGATGGGCAGAGGGCAAGGCTGGACACTTTAATTGGAAATTTATTTAAGAATATGCCAGAAGGGCTTGGAGTCACAAATAGGGTAGAACACGTTATTAGGACGACGTCAGAACCAATTAAACAAAGGTATTACCCGGTTTCACCGGCAGTGCAGGTCCATATAGATAAGTCTCTTAAAGACATGTTGGAGGAAGGGGTGATTGAAAAATCAAACAGCCCTTGGGCATCCCCTATAGTTTTGATTAAGAAAAAGGATGATACCTTTAGGTTCTGCGTCGATTATAGGAAATTAAATCAGGTTTCAGAGAGGGACGCTTATCCACTGCCGATAATTTCGGCGATTTTGGATAAGCTTAGGAATGCTAGGTTTCTTACATCGCTGGACATAAAGTCAGCCTACTGGCAGATTCCTATGTCGGAAGAATCTCGAAAGTTTACAGCTTTCACGGTGCCGGGTAGGGGTCTGTTCCAGTTCAAACGTATGCCTTTCGGCTTGCACAATGCCCCTGCAACTTGGCAGAGGTTTATTGATAGCGTTTTAGGGCCAGAGTTGGAGCCATTCGTTTTCGTGTATCTGGACGATATTATTATCGTCACAGATACATTTGAAAAACATTTAGAAATTTTGAATGAGGTTTTGAAAAGACTTAGAGAAGCAGGATTAAAAGTAGGACGGGATAAGTGCAACTTTTGCAGACCATCCCTTAAGTTTTTAGGCTACGTTGTAGATCGCAACGGATTACATGTCGATCCGGAAAAGGTCGAGAGTATGGTTAGGATACCTGCACCGAAAAATGTTAAGGAGGTTAGGAGTTTTGTAGGGACTGTTTCGTGGTACAGGCGTTTCGTACCGAATTTCGCAACAGTAGTTAAACCTTTAACCGATTTGCTGAAGAAAAGCAAAAAATTTGTCTGGACACAGGAATGTGAAGACTCTTTTAGGAAAGCAAAAGAATATTTAATAACGGCTCCCATTTTAACATGTCCCGATTTTAGTCTTCCATTCGTGGTCCAAACCGACGCATCAGATTACGGTATCGGGGCCGTACTTACCCAAACTTTTGAGGACGGTGAAAAGGTTATTTGCTATTTAAGTAGGTCGTTAAATCGAAGTGAAAGAAACTATTCCACTACCGAGAAGGAATGTTTAGGAGTTTTGTGGGCGGTTGAGAAGTTGAGGCCGTACATCGAAGGAGTTCGATTCACGGTCATAACGGATCATTACTCACTAGTTTGGTTGAGTAACCTCAAGGACCCACAAGGTAGATTAGCGCGCTGGGCAGTACGCCTTCAGCAGTTCGATTTTCAAATCATACACCGCAAGGGAAAAGATCATGTCGTACCGGACATGTTATCTCGGGGGGTTCCAGTAGTGGCTGGAATTTCAGATGAGGATTTAGACCCTTGGGTGGTAAAAATGATTTCGGCAGTTGAGTCGAATCCTTTAGGGTACCCAGCTTGGAGAGTGGAGAATGGTCGACTTTATAAGTTCGTCAAATCGACGCATATAGTCGTACATGACAATAATGAGGAGTGGAAATTAGTGGTAGGCAAAAGGGATAGGTTAGACATTTTGAAGGAATGCCATGATAGTCCATTAGCAGGACACATGGGGGTTAGGAAAACGTTCGCGAGAGTAGGAGCTAAATATTACTGGCCGAAAATGAGAAAGGATGTAACTAATTATGTAAGAAAATGTAGGATTTGTCAGCAAGTGAAACCAGTTAATGATAAACCAGCCGGTCTTATGACTGAAAGGATAGGAGTTTCTTCTCCGTGGGAGATGATAAGTGTGGATTTAGTGGGTCCATTACCCAAATCGAGTAGGGGTTATATGTACATATTAACAGTAGTAGATTACCTAACTAAATTTCCGTTGTTATTTGCATTGAGGTCTGCCACTGCAAAGGCAGTGTGCAAGGAGTTAGAAGACAATGTTTTTCTGTTATTTGGGGTTCCAAAAATTGTCATTTGCGACAATGGTCCTCAGTTTAAGAGTAGGGAACTCAGGGCACTTTGTGAGGGATATTCATCTAAGATAAGATTTACCCCACACTATCATCCACAGGCTAACCCCGCGGAGAGAATCAACCAGATTATAAAAACCACACTAAGAGCTTACGTTTCCGAGAATCACAGAGTTTGGGATTCTCAGCTAGCAAAGGTAGCGTGTGCTATACGCACATCTCAACATGAAGTGTTAGGAGTTTCACCGTATTATGCCAATTTCGGCAAAAATATGTCCACCAGTGGTAGAGAGGAGGTAACACTTAGTGATCAGGTCATAGATAGGAATAACATTAACTTTGTAGGAGAGGTGGAAGATAGATTCAGGAAACTAAGGGGTGATATAGCTGCTAAACTTAAGGCAGCAAGTTCAAAATCTGCGGAAGCCTACAACCTCAGGAGGAGAGATATTCAATATCTACCTAATGATGTTGTATGGCGCAGAAATTTCGATTTGTCAAACGCGGCAAATTATTATGCAGCAAAACTGGCTCCGAAGTATGTCGGACCGTTTAAAATCCGAAAGCGGTTATCTCCTTGGACTTATGTCCTTGAAGACGATAACGGAAAAGATCGTGGCACTTGGCACACAAAAGATCTTAAACCTTTTAATGGATATTATGAAAATGATTAAGTCTAAAAGTCCCAAAATAGAGTAAAAGTTGTTTTGGTTTTGATTAACTTTTTATTTTTTTTGTCTTGATTAACCTTTTAATTTTTTTTGTTTTGATTAACTTTTTCAATTTAAGGTTTTATTAACGTTATTTAGTTTTTTTTTGGTTTTCATCTACATTTTTGACTTTGAAATAGACTGCCATATTTGGCCTGATGGTTTCCTTTGTTGTGTGTTAACCAAGTTCATCCGTAGGAAATGGTTTACTTTTTTCAAAGTTAAACACATTTCCAAGGAGGAAAGGGTGGAGTTTGTCACGGTAAAATTTGCCGTGACAAAAATCGTTCTTTCTGTTGTCCAAATCCGTATTCCTACCTTTCCAGTATTTTTCTTTCCTAACAGGTGTTTCTTTCAATGTACTGAGAGAGAGAAGGGCAGCCATGGTCCATCAGCCATTGGTTCACTCTCTCAGTATCTTGATGAAACAAAAATCGTTTATCACTCCTGGCACTAAAGTGGGTGAGTGACCCACTCCATACTAAATAACAGACGGGCGGTCTGATTGTATCCAAAACGCGGGTGAGTGATCCACTCCCCGAATATTGACAAGTAACTGACAGACGGGCGGTCTGTTCTAAACCATAATCCAAAAAGAAGCTTGGGTGACAGTTGGTCCCCAAACCCATGATGTAACTCCTAAGAGAATGGCCGAGTGCCCAACACAACTTCGCACTATCGAAACATGGAAATTTCGGTGAACATTTGGTTCCCGATTACGATGTGACTCTCAAGAGAATGGCCGAGTGCCCAACATATCTTACTTAACAATAATACTGTAAAAGATGGAACGTTATCGTCTTATTCCCCCAAGCCCCTCAAATCTAACAAAAATCCACCGAAGTAGTTTGCTTAGAATCGCGAGTAGGGAAATAATTGCCAACTTACCTCTCCGAATTTAAAAATATTGGTTATGGTTACTTATTGTTTGTTTTCGCTTCCGAAGTTCTCTTTTGATTTTTTGGGTTTTACTTGAGAGTTTTGGAGGGGAAAAATGTAGTCGTTATTCGAAATTGAATTGTTTGACCTTTTGCGCTTTCTTTTCTTCTTTTGATTTTCTCAAAAACTGTGGGAAAAATAGTGGGAAATGGTTGAATGCGTTCATCGTATTCGCCGCTCCTGGAAGTGAAACCAGCGATCGGCGAATTAGAGGATGACGAGGCATAAACCAAATATATATGCGAGTAAGCAGGACCGCTGGATTGCGTAAACGGTAGCGCTCTTCAGCAACTTAGCTGAGAGTAGCTTACAAATGCCGTGATCGAAATCCGCGGCTTCCGATTGGCTGAAAGCACGGGGGATGAGAACAAGAAGTGGTTCGAATAGACATCGAAAAATCTGGACGGACACTTCTTGTCAGAAGATCATACAAATCGAGTGCGAGAAATTTAGAAGACGAGGAGAAAGTGAGAAAGATTAAAGAATTTAATTTTGGTAGAAAAGTAAAGTTAAGTGAAGTATAGTATAGGAAAATTGAATTGCAGTTTGGAAGAAAATAAAGTGAAATTAATTGGAGTTAAGAAGAATTAAAGGAGAATTTCGAAGCAGAAGAAAAAAAAAGGAGAGAAGTTGGCGAAAAGGAAATTTTCTACAGGAGGGAAAGTTGGCAATTTTTCTTTATCCAACAAAGAAAAAAAAGATAAGTAATTGGTTTCATTAGGTAGATTTTCAAATTGTTTAAGTCGTTTTCTTTTTGTGGCAAAATTGTGCTTATTTCAAAAAAGTTCGGTTGGTTTTTGTTTCCGCTATTTTTTTTTTCTCCTGAGATTGCAGGACTCGTGACCCCGTAATTTTTCCTTTGTTCATTCGGGACAAAGAGATAACGTTCAATCTTACATCTACTTCTTTGTTATATTTGATTGAAAAGATTTTGGGTTTTAGCCCTCCGCTACGCAAGGTTTCCCAAACAAATAAATAATTTCACTTCCCAATTCGGGAATATAAATTTGTTCTTTTTATTTAAAATTCTTTCACCGTCGGATTCGCTTCAGAAGGTTTGTAATTTCCTTCAAAAACAAAAAAAATTGCTGGCGCCCTTTTTCTTTTTTTTAGGTACTACGCCCCTGTGGCAATCAAAATACTCAATTACAATCCAAATTAATTGGAAAATAATTAATCGTGTCGATCAAATTAATTGGTGAAACCCACCCCTTAATCTGAATTAGCCGTGGTGGTAGCATCCAAGTGCTACTCGGGGTTACACTTCGAATTCGATATTCGAATAATATTTCGTCTCCTTTTGTGTTGACATTCTTGTTGCAACCAAAAGTACATAAGTCATTTTTACTTCGTGCGTGCCGGTCGGTTTAATTTCGTCGTTCGTTTGTTTTGCAAAAAAAAAGTAATTAATAATTAATTATTCGGTTTCGGTTCGCGTAGAAAAAGTGTAACACGGGCCACAACTCAATGGGAACCCACATGAACAGAATGGGCATCAGCTCATCGGACTTATGTAGAGGGTGTCATGATGAAGAGGCAGAGGAGGGCTCCCCTCACTTCCTTTGCGAATGCCCTAGCCTAGCTAGAACTAGAAAAGAAGCCCTTGGAGAATACTTCTTCGACGAACTGGGAGACATCTCTGTCTTGCCACTAAAGAACATCCTGAAATTCATTCAGAACTCAGGATGGTTCAGGGAGGCCCCCCAAACCTAAAACTTCCCCTTAACTCCCTCCCTATCCCTCCTAACTAACCACCTATACCCTGGGGAGCACAATGGATCCACTGAGATCCGAGTGAGATGGTGCGGCCGTACCCCTTACAACCTAACCTATCCTAACCTAGTCTGCAGCATTGCTTGGTAGGCTAGGTAGGGGTTCGTTGTAGTGGCCTTGTGAAACCCAGCACATCAGTGGTGGCACTCCTGATGGCATTTTGGCAGTGTTTCCACTGGTCTTCTGCAGATGATGCTGGTGGCGGGCTTGTTGAGAGATAAAGAGAAACGTGGTCTGCAAAAGCCCTTGCGATCTCTTGCGATTTTAACTTCGCGACGTTAAATCTTTTCACAGCATCCCCTCGTTGTTTTGGCGTCATGGATATCCGCTTTCGTACTTGAGCTGCCACCAAGTAGTGATCCGAGTTTATGTTGGCACCTCGGAACCTTCGGACTTCCAGGATACTGGAAGCATGTCTTGCGTCTATCGCAACATTATCAATCTGGTTGACGGTTCGTTGATCCGGAGACCGCCAGGTCCGTTTGTGTATATTGACGTGTGGGAATCGAGTGCTTGCTGTGATGACATTTCACCCCGCCGCAAAGTCAATCAACCTGAGTCCGTTACCGAAAGTGTTGTCGTGCAGGCTGTGTCCTCCGACTATCGAACCAAAGATGCCCTCCTTTCCGATCTTGGCGTTAAAGTCGCCAAGAATAATCTTGACGTCGTACTTAGGGCACCTATCATATGAGAAAGAGAGAGTAGAAAAAAAAAGAACGGATACAACATTAACGATACGTATTCTCAAGGAGATCGTAGAATTCCTCCTTGGTTGAGTCATCTTTTTCTTCCATTGGGGCATGGGCACAGATCAACGTGATGTTCTTGAATTTCGCTTTGATGCGGATTGTGACCAGGCGTTCGCTTACATTTCTGAAGCTTAAGACTTTTTGCCAAAGTCTTCCCTTTACCACAAAACCACAACCAAAAAGCCGCTGACCCTGATGTTCCTTGCAGCTCTCGCCGAAGTAGATGTCACACGATTTCATCCTTCGTATGCCCTCTCCATCCCATCGCACTTCTCGAATGCCTGTAATATCAGCCTTTAGCCTATCCAGGCTCTACACTAGTTGTTCGGCTGCACGTGGCCTGCTTAAGGTCCGGACATTCCAAGTGCAGATCCGAAATTCATTGTCCTTGTTTCGTTTGCTGGGGTCGTCAACCTTGAAATAATCCACATCCGAGGCTTGTGGTTGTTTCGGAACCATCAGTTTGTTTTTCCTTGGTAGGGAAGTTACCCCGACGCACAACCCCTAACTTCGAGGACCAGACCCTTAGTATAACTCCAAGGGTGGGGAGCCGGATAAACCACTTCTTATAGACCTGAGCTACGAATATGTCGCAGTAGCCCATATAAGGTGTTCACTAAGAAGTTCAACCTAACTGGAACTATAGACACCACCGCTGATTCCATCTGGAGAATTTTTCCGCTGCCGCATGGATACAGGAGAAGTGCCTTAGTGGGAATACTCCTCCCCCCCCCCTTCTTGTTTGCTGCCCCCTAAAACCGTCCACAGGGATTGGAACCCTATCTTCAGTTAAAGGTACTAGGCACCTGATGTTCACCACTTGGAGATGAGAGTAGGAGTTGATAGACAGAGGTTCGCTTTGAAAAAAAGCTTGTGGACGCTTGTGTCCTCTTGAATGCACCATGTCTATTAAACATCAACTCTCTGTAGTCAGTTGCATAAAAGATACAAAGCGGCAAAGTTTCAATACATCAGTTTTTACATTGATTTATTCGAGAAGTTTTTTAAAAACTATGCTGTTCTGAGAAGAAAATGTATTTTGAAAAGATAAAAACGATTTGGGAAGAGAAATTCAGTCCTTTGAGATTCCATTAGTATTTCTGAAAAAAATATATTTAGTGGTGAAGAAATTTGACGACAGATACCAAAAGTACCAAAAAAAATGGGTTTTTGACATGTTGAAATATTTCAAAAAATGTGACGTGCCAGAGAAATTCTGACCTCGGATCTGAGATAGTTGTAATTCAAAAAATCTAAGATTTATTACTTATGTTTTGGTATTATAATTTAAATTTGTGACTTTAAATGAGTCTATCTTTGCCAAACTACAACGGATTGGTAATTTTGTTTGCAATCGAATAAGTATTTTTAATAGTTCAATATTAACTATTTTCAGGCGGATACCAGTTTTTCCAGAATTTATTACCAAATACAATTTTTTAAATATTAACGGTTGATTTTCTTTTTCTTTTACTTTGATATAATTTTATAAAAAAAAAAGAAAAAATTGTTGCTGAGTATAATTTGTTCGTTCTTATGAAATTCCAATTTAGAATGGTACCCTTCCATAAATGTAAATGTAAGTACCTACACACATATTTTTGTATTCCTATTTTTTACTACCCTCATATTCATAGATAGACAACTGACTGATGAAATAAATTCTTAATATTCTTGAAACTGAAACCTTCCCATCCGCACAACATGAGTAAACAGATTGAAATAAATTTTTTACAACCAATAAAACTTCATGTTTATACCCTAAATTGAACAGGTACATATACATTTTGTTTTTGAAACACACCCTTGGGACAATAATACAAATTGGCAGTTGGCCTGGGCTGGGCAAAGGACCACACTCTTACCATATCTATAGTCATCTATCCTTCGACAAGCTTGAGATTTTGATTTATGAAATTGCTCACCAATAAACCTAGTCGAGCTTACTTAAACCTTATTTACGATGGACATTGTTTTTTGTTCGGTTTTGTTTTTTTTTAAACAAAACAAGGTCAATAAGGACATAAAGGCTTTCGGCAATGTTTTCTCTGTTTCTTGATAAATATTTTCCAACAACTTTTCTTGGGTCAAAGACTTTTTATTTTATGACTTCTTAATTAAAATTAATTTTTTGCGTGAATTGATAGATAGAAAATTAATTTCCTGGCAAGGAAGAGGAAATTTATGTTTTCGAGCTTGATAAATTTTTATGGGTTATTTATCAACCAGATGTTTGTTTTTTTTCTTTTTTATTGAATATTCAAACCCTTATTGTTCGATTTTATTGAAACTTAAATTTGGAAGGAAATCGTTTTTTTTTATGAATTATAAAATATTAATGAGGAGAGGGGAAGGAGGTTATTGTTTTTCTTTTGTAATTAAAATTTAATGATCTTCTTGTGGTTAATATTGTGCCTGTGTGAACAAATTAATGGACCTTTTTTAATTCAGCTTAACTTCAAAATTGATGGCAGAAGTTTATGGGATACCTTATATAGAATACAGTGTGGTTTTTTGAGAGACATAGATATTTCAATATTGACAATATTTTTGCTTTCCAGCTTAGGTTGAAAAAAGAGATTGGGTTTAGAAAGCATCCAAACTTGTAACACAATAAATAAATTTGAGAAGATTCCCCTTTTTCTCTAGTAAATTCAACTTGATTCTGTTTGCAATTTCCAACTAAATTAGCTTAGAATGCTTTGTGGGGTTGGTTTCTGAGCTCACAAATCATACTTAATTTAATATTATTCTGAAAGTAGATACCTATTTGCTCTGTAGATACTTTAACGCACATTAACCTACCTTTATTAAATAATAATAATAATGATGCAGAAAGTCATCCACCCAATCAGTTTGTGATTTTTAAATTCGACTATTCATTCATATTACATATTTTAAAATCAAAATTTTAAAATATACAATCAAGAAAATCCAGTGTACAATGCTTTTGTAATACGCACTTAGTTT
Source organism: Dasysyrphus tricinctus (assembly GCA_963921185.1). Classification (NCBI taxonomy): domain Eukaryota; kingdom Metazoa; phylum Arthropoda; class Insecta; order Diptera; family Syrphidae; genus Dasysyrphus; species Dasysyrphus tricinctus. The sequence goes on from OY992531.1 coordinate 50,544,214, forward strand.
ATTTCCATCATCTATGCGAACATATAGGTATTTGATCGAATTAACTGCTTTTGACATATATCATATGACAAAAGGCTAAATTTCCAACAAAAAAATCCCTCTCACATTCCTACGCACGCATTTGCTTTTTCCATACTGCATTGAATATTTTTGGCAAGTGTGGTTTTGCTAAACAAAAGCGCACATATCTACAGCACACAATAGATCCCAAAAACTACTTGGCAATCCGTTTTGCGATATAGCACTGATGTTGATGTATATTTTTGGTTTATTCAAAATATTTACCATTCAAATGCAATATAAATCGCAATACCTCAATGCATAGCTCCCCCCATTATACAATGCCTGGATTACAAAACCACACAAAAGAATGACCAAAGCCAATATAAACACCAAAATGCACATTCATTTCGTAAATGTAATTGAATGCATAAAACAAGAGTTCGAAACAAACGCCATCAGACTTTTGCTTGGATAGCTCACCGAGTGTTCTATATATAACCAACAACCATTCCTGTGATTACCATCAAATATGCAACAACTCCATGTTTGCTCACTTCACATTTCATGAAATAAAAAAAAAAAATTACAACAGAAAATCGAGCAAAATAAAATCCTTAAAAAGTAGAACAAAATGCCCTCCCCTAATCAATTTGAATCAAGTCCACCGACCTCAAATCCGCCTCGGATTTTCAATTTCACTTCAAAATGTCACTCAATTCAATTTCAACAACGACCGGATGGGTAGCAATTTGAGAAATTGTGGCGTTGGAAGTGAGCAAGGATACACAGAGCATATCCTTAATTGAAGTAAACATACCAATCGTCTGATGTCATTTGGAATTACGGCTCACCTTTCTCCTTTTTTTTTATTTCTTTTTTTTTATTTTGATTCTTCCACATTCTTGGTTCTTGCAATCATAAATTGACCGCAAATTTATTTACTTACATCACACAATCCTTTTAAAGAGAGAAAGAGTATTTTTATTTGATTGTATTTACTTCAAACTACAACCTCTGCAAACTGCAACCTTACAACCTCCAACCTCACCGCACAAGCCATAACACACAAGTCATTTTCCCATCTATCAAGGATTAAATTTAAAATAATATTCCCTTCTGTGCTATCAGATGTATAGTCTATAACATTTGGTATACAGTTATACAGAGTACATCACGGATACATACCTTGATATGAATTGTCACACAAGCACGGTGAAATCGCAGAACTACGGCAAAAGGCTTTGTTCAGCTGTTATTCTCCAATCGGAAGTAAGCCATTTCGAAAGGATATTCCATTTATATATTCGTGATGTGCAATCCTTTTGGCTAGTACTGTATCTCTGCTATAGATAACGATTGAGTCCATAACTTAAAATCTTTTGATGATTCAAAAAAAAAAATTAATTATGTATTTTTATTGAATCGAAGAAGAAACATTAAAAAATAAAGGTTATATTATAGGTCGAAAGAAGGTGCATGAACCCGGAAATTAATCCCATAAAATTCAGCTTTACACTTCCAAACATCTACATCCATATTATAGACTGTGACATTGAACTGAAAGAAGTTTTAGAAGCGCTGAAATTAAGTAAGGCATAAAGCCCCCGGTTCTAACCAAATTTCTATGGAGTTTTACAAATTTAGCAATGTCAACTTTCAAAACTTGATTACGAAGGCATATATCATATTTATAGGACTGGAGAACTACCTATGGAATACTTAAGAGCGATAGTCTTTCGAATTTATAAGAAAGGAGATAAAAATGAAGTGGATATTACAGAGGGATTTCCTTCTTAAACTCAGGTTTAAAAATTCTCACTAGAATTATCAATCATAGACTAAACTCATGGTTAAAAGAGAATTCAGTTTTCAGTGCTTTAGGAATTTCAAGCGGGTTTCCGCCAAGGGTTCTCCGCACTGGATCACATTTATGTTCTAGCAAATGCAGTTGAGCTTTATATGGATAAAAGGAAAAAAGTGTATGCAGCGTTTGATTTGATTGAAGTTGGCCTACTTCTCTATTAGTTAGCAACTAAAGGACTTTCGAGCAAGTTACTCAAATTTATTGAAATAATGTATACCAAAAAAAGTGCAGTGGTAAGGGATGGCGTAACGTTGTCAGCTCACTTCAAACAGCCTAAAACAAGGCTGCGCTCTAAGTCCCACATTATTCTCACTCTATATCGATGATCTACCGAGTGCGTGGCCTGGTGGTATTCACTTCAACGAATGGACCCTAAAAGAGCTGATGTATGCTGTCGACATAGTGTTACTAGCAGAGTCTACAGAATCATTTCAATTAATATGATAAATCGCCTTCGTGACTTCTGTGAACTCTGGAACCTGTCAGTGAACCTAGTCAAATCCAAGATTATGATCTGCCAAAACAGGAGGGGTCATATGCGTGGAATGAGTATTGGCATTTTGGTGGAGACAACTTGGAGGTATAGTAAAAGAATACTTGCACCTTGGCTTTAATATCACACCTAGCCTAAGCTTAGAGAAACATCTCTTAAATTAACTGGTTAAGGCCAAAACTACTATAAACATGACGTGGAAGAACTGTTTTAACAATAACATTAGAGATGGAAGAAGGGCGATAACCAAACAAAATCACATAAACTGCAATCACCAATAGTAGGGGAGCCCACGATGCTAAATGTGGATTTACTCGAGCGTCGTGCAGACCTATTGGATTTTGAAGATTTGATAATAGAGAGAAAAAAATGTAAGTAAAGTATACCATTTCATCGGTGGGGTTAGCGTCTACAGGTGTTCAAAAAATAGGAATATATGCAAAAAAAAAATTTAAAATCGTGGGAGCCGTTTTCTTAAAAATTCATTTTTTATATATAAAATTTTTGTAACATTTTTCAAAAAAAGAATTTGGTATGCCAATTTTGAATTTATATTAATATACATTTAAAACTAATATTTCAAAACAATTCATCAACCCGTTTTTGAAATATTGAATTTTCAAAAAAAAAAATTTAATCTTTTTTTGAAAATCCAAAATTTATTTTTACAAAAACTTTGGTATGCAGTATTATTTATATTCCAACAAAGCTTTTGTGCAAAAAATTTTATTGAAATTGGATGAGCGGTTAATGAGAAAACCAAAAATAAAAAAAACCGTTATATGGCAGGTACCGTTAATAAATGTTTTTGGTGATTTTTTTCTTACTTAAAGGTACACAATATCTACAATAATACACTGAATTTTTATTATCAAAATCATTGGAGCCGTTCTTGAGATAAATAAGCTTTTCCTTAACGATTGTATGGCAAGTACCGTTATTTTTTGAGCTAAAAAAAAATTTCAATTTGCCCTCTGGAGAGTTACAAAAAAACCTTAAGTTCAAAATCTGAAGAAAATCGCTTCAGTGGTTTAGGCTGTAGGTTGAGGTACGGATAGACAGACAGACAGACAGACATACAGACAGACAGACAGAATTGTGCCACCCACTTTTTTCGTGTTCTCTATCATCGTAAAGTCATGTTTGATTGTTATCTCGAAATTTTTTTTTGCACGAATCCAAAACTTGCCCTATAGTACCTATATCGCAAGTTAAAACAGTCACATGAACATATTCGGGCGCGTCAGATATTGATAGTGTATATGGGCTGCGTCTTTCTAATAACGGAGGTATGTAAATCTGCCGGTTTGCATGGTGGGGGTGGCTGTATGGGTAGAAATTGTAAAACAAATGGATTTACTCGAGCACGTCAGATTCTAAGAGGGGATGTTAAGTGACCCCCAAAGATCAATATCATCGTGTCCTGTAACCCCGGCTGGGGCAAAGGGCGTCAACAAAATGTCTCCATCCTTCACGGTCTACTGCAAGGTACTTAAGCTGTGTCCACGTCTTTCTCTGGGATTCTGCTTCCGCTAAGATAGTTGATTTCCATGTTGTTCTTGGTCTTCCAACCCGCCGGCCGTGCACCCTGAGGATTCCATTCAAAGGCCTGCTTTGCAATTTCATCGTTTGGTTTCCTCAGTGTGTGACCAATCCACTGTCATTTACGCTTTCTTATGCTGACGACGTTCAGCCGCTCTTTACTTGTCCTGCGCCACAATTTCTCGTTTGATATAATTTGTGGCCACCGAATCTTTAGGATGTGGCAATGACAGCGATTCACAAAAGCCTGCAATTTCCATGAAATTGTAGACGTGACTTTCCAGGTTTCACAAGTATATAACAGCACAGATTTGACATTGGATTCGCAGATTCTCAGTTTAGTGCGCAATTAGATTTGACTGGAGTTCCAAATTGGAGACAGAGTGCCGAAGGCGGCACGAGCTTTATTTATTCTACTTTTAACTTCCAGATCCGTACCACCGTTTGCAGAAACAATACTGCCAAGGTAGTTGAACTGTTCCTGTTCCACTACTTCAACTGGCGTCTCCTGTAGAATAATACGCCGCTGTGTGGAGCTGCCTGTGAGCATTATTTTTGTCTTTTTGCTGTTTATTCTTAGACCACTCGACTCTCCCTTCACTTGCAGCGTTTGGCCCATCCCGTTCAGCCCACTGATGTTATTTGCCAGTAGACATATGTCATCAGCATAGTCTAAATGACTGAGCCTTTCGAACGGTATCCATTGAATGCCCTGCCGATCAGCTGAACCAACATTGGCCGTCAATACGTCCGGTCATTCGCCAGCAGGAAGAGAATTAGCGATACAACATCCCCTTGTCTCACACCTTGTGCCAATACGAAGGAGTCAGATAGAAGCCCACTGTGTAAAACAAAAAACTTGCCGTTGTTGTAGGACTCTTTAATAAATGCAACAATTTTTGGCAGAATTCCTCTACCAAGCAACGATCTCCATATACATTCTCGGTTAACTCAATCAAAGGACTTCTCAAAATTCACGAACATGAGGTAAAGTGGTGATTGAAATTCCATCGACTGCTCGAGGACGATACGCAGGGTGTTAATATGGTCGACACACGATTGACCACTGCGGAAGCCAGCTTGATGCCTCTTGAGTGTAGACTCGATTCTGTCCTTTATTCGCTGGAGAATGATGGTTGCCATTAGGTTTGGGAAAACGGACAAAACGGCGATACCCACGCCAATTTTTGCAATTCTTTAGGTCACATTTCTTTGGCAGCCTAACAATCACACCACTCTTCCAGTCCTTGGTATAGCTTTCATTTTCCCAAATTATTTGTATCAACGGATGTAAGATACTAGTCCCTGTAACGCGATCGGTTTTCAGAATTTAAGCTGGTAATCCGTGAAGTCCAGCTGCCTTCTTGTTTTTGAGGAGATTTATGGATGTTTAGATTTCCGTTTCTGACGGGGGTTTGATGTCAACATCCCTATAGGACTTGCGAATCTCGTTAAGTTGGGGCACTTCAGCACTCTGCTCAACTGAATCCAAGGGCACAAAAATGGTCTTTTCATCTTCGTAGCTCATCCTCAATTTATACCAAACGTGTGCCATCCGCATCCTGTACAGGATGATTGGTGTTGCTATTTTTTACAATAACATCTTTGGCTATTTGGTACAATTTCCGGATATCTTCTCTTCTTGCAGCGTTTTTTTTATATGATTTACCCTTTCGAAATATTGTTTGGTGTTTATATTAAAAAAAAATTGATTTTGATTACAAAACTGACCTTGAATTTTTTTTATTAGTTTAGATTTTATAATATTAACGATTTCTTGAAATTTTTAAATTCTTCACATACTTTACTTTAATTTGAGGTCAAACTCAAAATCTGTATTTGAATTTTGGACAGACCTTTTAACTTCATTTGAATTTGAATTCATACTAAAATTAACAGAATAAGAAAAGAAAAAAATTCTTTGCTCATAAAATTATTTGGAACATAATTTTTAAAATATATATAATCATTTTGCCAAAAATATTGCCCTCAATCCGGAAAAAGGTAAATTCCAAAATTGAATTTCTCTTTTGCATCCGGTCGAGGCAATACAGCCAATTTCAATTTCATTGCCGGTATTTTGATTTCACTCAACGTATTCTATGATCATTGTCCTGTGCATCACTTTACTCGTACATCAAAGAACCAAACAGCCCAACTAGGGGTAGATAATAAGCAAACTCATCTGAACTGCCATTCAGAGCAAACACCCCAAGCACCAGCTAGCAGAGGGCATCACCATAACCCGCCTGATGATGATGCACATCGCCATCGGTCGCGATGGAAACCCAAAGAACCCATTCCCTGAATAAATTCAATATTCTTCTGGTTGTATAATATGCGATGCAAGTCCAATTGGATGTCGAGTACAGAATAGGATTGCGGGATACTGTGGCGTATACGTAACAGAATTTGTATGCACATTTATAAATATACACGTTCTATCTCTCGGTGCAGTGTAATATATGCGGACATTATGGATCTTCTCTTCGAGGCATGAAGCTGCAGAGCGCGCATATACTTTGTGCTTCATAATAGAATTTTTTAATACAAAAACATTGAGTTGAAGTAGCAAAATATTTGCCAGTTCCTCTTGTGCGTTATTCCACATAGTTTTTTTTTTTTCTTTCTTTTATTTTTTCTACAATTTTTTGCCAATCATCATCGTTTTCTACTACCAGCCTCCAACACAATCTCATTCAACTCTTTTAACACAGCCAAAGGGCAAGAAGTGCATGCATGCTAAATGGCACCAAGCATCCAGTGAAAGGTTCTCGAGCAAATAAAATACGAGCTTGAAGAACTTAAGTATTATGCAGCAAGGGGTTTCAAGAGAGGGTACTGCATTCAGTGCTGCACATCATAAGTGGGGGAGGCTTTTAGGGTCGTTCTATATATTTATATGAATCAGCTGCTGCTCCAAAATGTTTATATACATTTTTGAATAGTGATGGGTGAGATTGGGTGGTAGGGGGTCAAATGGCGGCAGCCCTATGACTGCATCTCTATTTTTCCAAAAATTTTGTTCACGTTTTCCTTGTTCCTTGTTGGAAAAATATTTTAAAAAAATATATGAGTGGCTCTATACTCGTATGTGCTATTCAAACACATATACATTAGCTATAGCACATCATATGCGCTAATTCTGTTTGTTAACATGAAATTTATGGTGGCATGAATTTCAAAAGGATGTTGATTTTGAATTTAGTTCATAGTTAAGGACGGGCTTTGCTATGTGTTGCACCAGCACAGCATAGTGAATGTAGAACCAAAAGTGATACTTTTAGTTGGTGTTCGAGCAGAGAACCGAAACCGAGAGTAATGCTTCATAATGAGAATTTAAATTGGCTGGCCTATCTTCGGGGATTACAGTTATTTTTTTTTTTTTGAAGGAGAGGATTTGAATTGAGCAAATGATTTTTTAATATTCAAGATACATAATTGTTTATTTTATCTTTTTAAATTTAGGGTGATTTAGCGTGTATGTATGTGTTTTCATGGGAACTAATTTTATAACGTTTAACAAGAATTCCTTAGTCCATTTTTATTGTGTTTCTTCTAAAAGTGGAAAACAATATAAGCAAACATAATATAATAAGGAAAAATCAAAATATTTAAATTTTTATTCTCTGTGTTAAATATTAGATTGCCTAGGAGGAATTTTGAAAATTCTCATTTTTATATATTTCGAACTGCTCTTTGTTATTTTTGCCGGCCAATAGATCCTTCTTGACTTAATAAATTAACGGTATCTAATTTTCTTAAATTTTTGTCTCATTATTTTTTAATTTTAAGAAAAACATTTAAACAAAAACAAACGAGAGCAGCACGTGTCCGTTGGTTGAAATCTGAAATACTCCACCGTATTTAATACCCACACCAAGGACAGTAAGAAAAATAAAATGAACGACTGGATCGCACGTACTTGCTCTTATTGTGTATAAAGTCATGGAGTTATGAGAGAAAAACTGTTAAAAAGCATGAAGTACGATATTTAAATAAGCTAAAAACAACTTGATGTGAAAAGGAGAATGCCATCTGAATTCTTGATCAAATATATATAATTGTATGGAAAAAAATCACTTAAAATCGTTGCAGTGATTAAAAATAAAATAATTATTTATATATCGTATTCTGCACTCGCAGGGAAAAACGTTAGGTAAATAATTAACATGAAAAACAAACAATTAAATCCATAGTTCCCTGATGCAAACCCTCAATTCAATCATATATCTTTTCCAATTAAATCGTATTTTAAGTCATTCAGAGCAATTAAATTAATCGACTTTTCAGTTTCTCGACACTCTTAATCACTTTTAAGCACATCAAAGTTGATTTCAATAAAATAGAAAAAGCTTAAATGACAAAATGCTCAAACAAATAGAAAAATAGCAAAAAAAAGATATGTATTCTCTGAATATTGCTCCACTAAGCGATAAGGACGATGAAGAACGTTTGTCCCTCATTTTTTTCACAAAAAAACATACAAATCTTGTGGTTGCACATTTGTGCGCATTCATATTGAAATGTCGATAAGTTGGTTTCTTACAACACACTTGCACATGACACAAAGCCAAGGATTCGTTTCCTTTCATCCTCAAACACGAATTATTACAAGGATGAGACTTATCTATATTTATACATCTAAACCTATCCACATAGCTATATGTATATTCCACTATGATATATGAATATGTATGAAAGGACATTCAATAAATCTATACATATATAGTTGTAGACATGGTATGAGGTATAGGTAGGATAGATCTAGATATATTATACATGTTTTCTATATGAGTAAGGAAGGTTAGCTGAACTGTGTGGTAAAGCGAGGTATACGTACATCATTTAAGGAGAGGAAGCAGGTGGTGCCAGCCGGGGCAAAATTCTCAAAGGATAAATCGCACTCTTTTAGAAAATGTTCACACCCCAAATAGATTCCGTTCGATTGAATTGAAAATCGATTTTTATTATGTTCACAGCGACTTCTACACGAATCCCTCCAGAGAAAGAATATTTTTTTTTTAACTCACAAAATCGTTACACTTTTTTTTTGTTATTTTTCATTTTTTTTTTTTTCTAGGAATTTTTATTTCAGGGTAGGGTGGGCATTGCAATCAAAAAAAATACTGCTCAAATCGAAGTACCTCCCTTCTTTTTTCACAGATTGAAAGTTGTGTTGAAATGTTTATTTTTACTTAATGAGATAAACTGATTTTTAAAAAGGAAGCACCAACTTTATAATAATTTTATAATTATTATTTGTTTAAACTATTTATTATATAGGTAAGGTATGTACATGCATCTGAATCTGCAAGATCTAAGGTCTTTTTAATGCTAAAGCGTATTCTTTCTTCCCGTTCTGTTAAAAAAATTAATTGTCATGTTAAAATAACAGAAAAAGACAGCACCGCTATTAACATGTAGTAGTTCGAGTAATAAGTTGAATTACAACTCTTTTGTAAGAGGTTTTTTAGTGCAAGATCATTCTAGTCTCGGGGTTAACCTTGAGTTAAATCCAAAAATGTGTTTTTTTAGTCAACACAAGTCATAGGTAAGTTAACTCCGGGATAACGCATCTACTTTGGTTAGTAGACTCAGGGAATAAACTGAGGGAAATTTCCGTTGTGTTGTCATATTGATTTCGAAAGCGAAAGTTATCGATTGTGTAATTTCTTTTTACCCTTCTGCTTTTGGGTTGTATGTGCGTTGTATTTTTATTGCTTATAGAAAATAAATGTCAGAAAAACTGAGCACACGTAAAGTTAAGGCCAACATAACTACTAACACAAAAAATAAATCATCTGAACGTAAAGAGATGGAAAAACCAGCAGTTTTTGAGTTAAAAATGCACTGCATTCCATTTCGATCCATGTACAACACATTGCTACAGCTCCCAATACGAAATTCCACTATTGTTCTATGATGCGTTTTTTCCAAATATTTCATGAACCCCATGGTCTACAGCTTAATGGTTACATAGTAAAATTGAGTACATGTATTTAGACTCGCAGATAATCCGGAAGTGTGGAAAACACTTCAAGAAGAGAAGATATCTGGAAATTTTACCAAATAGCCAAAGATGTTAATGGATGTTGATGGCACACTTTTGGTATCAATTGAGGATCAGCTCCGAAGATGGAAAGACCATTTTTGTGCCCTTCTAAATGAGGATTCAGTTGAGCAGAGTGCTGAAGTGCCCCAACTTAACGAGATGCGCAAGTCCTATAGGGGTATTGACATCGAACCCCCGCCAGAATCAGAAATCCAAACATCAATAAATCTCCTCAAAAACAAGAAGGCATCTGGAATTGACAGAATACCAGCTGAATTCCTGAAAGCGACTAGTATTTTACATCCGTTAATACAAAGCATTTGAGAAAATGAAAGCTATCCCAGTGATTGTTAAGCTGCCAAGGAAATGTGACCTTAAGAATTGCAACAATTGGCGTGGTATCATCGTTTTGTCCGTTTTTCCAAAACTAATTGCAACCATCATTTTCGAGCGAATAAAGGATATAATTGAGTCTACACTCAAGAGGCATCAAGCTGGCTTCCGCAGTAGTTGATCGTGTTTCGACCATATCAACACCCCCTTCGTTTCGTCCTCGAGCAGTCGATGGAATTTCAATAACCGCCTTACCTCATGTTCGTGGATTTTGAGAAGGCCTTCGAACGAGTTAACCGAGAATGTATATAGAGATCGTTACTTGGTAGAGGAATTCCGCCAAAAATTGTTGCCATTATTAAAGAGTCCTACAACAACGCAGGTGTTTTGTTTTACACAATTGGCAGCTATCCGACTCCTTCGTAGTGCAACAGGGTGTGAGACAAGGGGATGTTCTATCTCGGGCAATGTTGGTACAGCTGAGCGACAGGGCATTCAATGGAGACCGTTTGAAAGACTCAGTCATTTAGACTATGCAGTGGGCTGAGAAGGATATGCCAAACACTGCAAGTGAAGGGAGAGTCGAGTAGTCTAAGCATAAACAGCAAAAAAGACAAAAATAATGCTCACAGGCCGCTCCACACAGCAGCGTATTATTTTATAAGAGACGTCAGTGGAAGAAGTCGAACAGTTTATCTGCCTTGGCAGTATTGTTACTGCAAACAACAGTACGGACCTGGCCGTTAAAAGTAGAATTAATAAGGCTCGTGCTGCCTTCAAAATCTCTTTACGCACTAAGTTGAGATTCTTCGAATCCAATGTCAAATCTGGACTTATATACTTGTGAAACCTGGAAAGTCACGTCTACCAATTCGAGCAAATTGCAGGTTTTTGTGGATCGCTGTGTTTGCCACATCCTAAAGATTCGCTGGCCACAAATAATATCAAACGAGGAATTGTGGGCAGGACAAGTCAAGAGCGGCTGGATGTTGACATAAGAAAGCGTAAATGTCGTTGGATTGGTCACAATGGAATCTTCAGGGTGCATGGCGTGTCGGTTTGGAAGAACAAGAACAACATGGAAATCAACTGTTTTAGCGGAAGCAGAATCCCAGAGAAAGACGTGGCCACAGTGAGAATACGTTGCAGCAGACCGTGAAGGATGGAGACATTTTGTTGACACCCTATGCCCCAGCTGGGCTTACAGGACACGATGATGACAAGAAGCCATCATATTAGGGAATTTTCCTTATTGTGTCAGATATAAGTTGCATGAAATTGACCACGTGCAATTCCACCTTTTGTACATGGGCACTAGAGTGCAGAGTGTTGCGCTGTAGAGTACACTGGTGCAAGTGCTGTGGTATGAAGCGTTGATGCACATGGACCGCAGATCAATCCCAGTTAGTTTTGAAGGATATTATAGCGAGTTTTGAGTCTACCAGCCACGTTTGTTAAGTGCTGCTAGTAAGTGAGGAATCTGTCCAATCTTTGATATATGGATTAAATAGCACAGGACAAGGACGGAACCCTGGGGAATCCCATTAATAAGCTTCATTAATAAAAACTTGAAAAAGGTGGCGTGATGTCCCTGATCGGAACTACTTTCAGAAGCTTAAAAATAAGATTTAATTTGAAAATGGAAATGGAAGAAAATGCTTTCGACACAAAAAAATAATTCAGTTCTAAGACGAAGAAGCAATAATGAAGAGCATAAGAGTCAGCTTTTATTTGGAACCCTAAACACTACAAGCGACACGATACGAAAACAAAAAACAATTCACTCCAAGTCAAAAGATTAGAAACACACCTTTTTCAGAAGTTGAACTGAAATTTCACAAATTTTTAAGCCATAAGAGAGTCTGATTAACGTGCCATAGAAAAACTTTAATTAAAACTTCGAGAAAGAAAAGTTTACAGCATCAAAGTGAATAAATGTTGACTAAGTTATTTTTTTGAGTAGTTTCATCGGTTTATAAAATTGGATGCATTTACAACAAATTAAGAAAAAATGCATATTTTTAGTTTTTGTTGCTTTTTTTTGGAATAATTTGTTTTTGTTATTAATGTATGAAGCCAGCAGCTTCCAAAATAACTTTAAATAATTCGATATTTTAGACTTTAGAGGATTATATTGTTCTTCCATGTGATTCAGTGGAATCCCACTCAAGGTCAACTTAATGGCGTCAATAAGCTCTTCCTTGTTATCGTATTGCTTTCTCCTTTAAGGTGTGGTGAATATGGTGGCTAGGGCAAGAAGTGAATGTTTTGACATGTAATGAATGATCTTACGACTTGAGTTGTTAAGATATTGCATTGCACTGTAGAAAAAGCTATGGGGCTAGTTCAAAAAGATAGTAAATCTTCGGGCACACTCTGTTTTTATTTATTTTCAATCATTTTGGTACTTTAAAACTACCAAGTCTATAGTGCCATAATAATGTATTGCTCTCCGAACTATAACGGCACTTTTTCAATGTGATAATGGTTCAGAAATCGCTCCTCCTTCCTCAGATTATGTTAAAAGTAATTATAGCCATCTGTTGCACTCTCTGTTGTACATTCCAGGTCAAGTAGTCTTTTTTTGGATTTTCAAAAAAAAAGGTTGTGCTGTAATGTGCCCAACTTGTGCTGCTATGTGCCGTATTTTTTTAAATAATCGAACTAAAGGTTTGGTTTTTAGAGGGTACCCATTTTTTTAGCGTGAAGTTAGCACCGCCATTTTTGATTATCGAAAAAAAAATTGTGCTGTATCGTGCTCAACTTGTGTTGGCTTGTGCGGTAAACATTTTTGAAAAATTCGCAAATTTGCGAAATTTAAAAATTTCTTAAAATTAAAAGTTGTGCTGTTTTGTGTTCAGAAAATGCTACTAAGAAACAAAAAGAAAAAAAATCGCATAATTGCAACTATTATGGCCAAAACTAAACTTTGCGAAGGGCTGTAACGTGAAGTTAGCACCGCCATTTTCGATTTTCAAAAAAAGTTGTGCTGTATTGTGCTCAACTTGTGCTGCCTTGTGCCGTAAATATTTTCAAAAAATTTGCTAATTTGCAAATTTTACAGATGAATATTTTTTAAATTTTGCAATTTTGTAAAAAAATTGAAGTTGTGCTGTTTCCTGCTCAATTTGTGCTGCCATATTCCGAAAGAAAACAAAAAAAAATTCGAATATTTGTAACTTTTACGGCCAAAAAACAGTTTTTCCAAGCGTGAAGTTAGCATACCGCCCTTTGCGATTTTCAAAAAAAAAAAGTTGTGCTGTATTGTGCTCAACTTGTGCTGCCTTGTGCCGTAAATATTTTTAAAAAAATTATCATTTGTTTCCTTTTTTTAAATCGAAAACTCTGTTTGCTTAACGCAGGAAAAATTTATTTTTGGCGAAAATATGTAAATATGCTCCAGCACATGGGAACACAAATTGGGCACAAAATAGCTTCACAAAATTGTTTTTTTGTAGTAAAAGTTACAAATATGCGATTTTTTGTGTGTTCTCTTCGGAATATGGCAGCACAAATTGAGCAGAAAACAGAACAACTCAAATTTTTTACAAAATTGCAAAATTTGTATCCGTAAAATTTGCAAAATTGCAAATTTCTTGAAATAATTTACGGCACAAGGCACACAATTCAAGCACAATTAGTACAGCACAAGTTTTTTTGTTTTAAATAGAAAATGGTGGTGCTAACTTCATGCTACATAGTTGCAATGCGATTTTTTTTTGTTTCTTAGAAGCATTTTCTGAGCGCAAAACATCACAACTTTCTCTTTTGAGAAAATTTGAAACTTTGCAAAAATTTCATTCGTAAAATCTGCAAATTTGCGAATTTTTCAAAAATATTTACGGTACTACAAGACAGCACAAGCTGAGCACAATTTACAGCACATTTTTTTTTTAGAAAATACAAAATGGCGGTGCTAACTTCACGCTAAAATAAATTGCACGACTGGGTCGCACGTACTTGCTCTTAAGTTCAAGACACTGCGGGTTTAAGAAAATTGTATATAAAAACATGGAAACTATAAGAGAAAAATGAAGAGAAGCATGAAATACGACATTTAAATTGGCTAAAACAACTCTTTTGACAGTTTGAGGTGGAAAAAAAGAATGCCATCTTAATTCTTCATTGAATATGATTGTATAGGAAAAAAAATTTAAAATCGTTGGAGTGGTTTCTTAAAAAATTAATTTTTTATATATAAAATTCTTATAACATTTTTGAGAACAAATTTTGGTATGTAAATTTAAAGAATATATTTATGTGTATATAAAAACAAAATTTGAAAAAAAAATTGTCAACCCGTTTTTGAGATATCGAATTTTCAAAAAAAAAATTGAAACTTTTTTTTTGAAAATTTTGAAATGCAATATTATTTTATCTTATCTGAAATTCGTATATTAAAAAATCATCTTAATACGTTCAGCCAAAAACGAGAAAACTCAAAATAAAAAAATACGTTTCATGACAGGTACTATTAATAATTGCTAAGTGTGAAATTTTATAATTTTTGGTAGTAGATCGTACTATTTTTAGTATATGAAAAAAGTTTAATCAAAATCGTAGGAGTCGTTTTTAAGCAAACAAATATTTTCTTATGTGGTTTTTCAACTTTTGTATGGAAGGTACCGTTATTTTTTCATAAATGTAGGTATTCTTTTTCCAAAAATATTATAGAAAATACTAAAAAACTCTTAAATATCGAGTTTAAAAAAAAATCGATCATGTCGTTTTCGAAATATTTGATTTTCAAAAAAAAATTTTAAACATTTTTTAAAAATCCAAAAAATATTTTTTCAAAAATTTTGGTACGCAAAACTGTTTATATTTTCTGAAGCTTCTGTATAAAAAAAATAATTGAAATCGGTCGTATCGTTTTGAAGAAAATCAAATATTAAAAAAAATGGTTCTTTGGGAGGTACCATTAATAACCATTTTTGAAAAATGGTTTTCCACTCAAAGGAAGCCTTTACTAAAATAAATTAACTGAATTTTTTTTTAAGAAAAGTTGTCGAGCCGTTTTTGAGAGAAATACGATTATGTAAAATTGTTAAAAAAATTGTATGGCAGGTACCGTTATTTTTAGTTCTAAAAAAAAATGAAAAAAACCTTTGGGCATAATCACCAAAAACCACTATGTACCAAGTTTGAACAAAATCGATCGAGCCGTTTAGGCTGTAGACGAACAGACAGACAGACAGACAGACAGAATTGTGCCACCCACTATTTTGGTGTTCTCTATCATCGTAATATCATTTTTGATTGTTATCTCAAAATTTTTTTTTTTGCACGAATCCAAAACTTGCCTTATAGTACCTATAATCGCAAGTAAAAATGGGTACCCTCTAAAAACCAAACCCTTAGTACGACTTTTTTAAAAACGGCACATAGCAGCACAAGTTAGGCACATTACAGCACAACCTTTTTGTGCGTTGCCATTTTTTTTCTCAATCACAGTGTGAAGATTATTTAACCTTTAATATTGCACACATTTTACATTTTAGACCTTAGACAAATAAATCCGTTCCATGGCGAACTACTTTTTAGACATCAAGATGTGTTTAAATCATTTTCTCATATATAGCTCCTTGGAATACATCTGAACATTTAATGATATAACTTCAAAGTTTTCATCTCATTAATTTTCTTTTCTATCGTGATGCAATCTTGGATATTAGTTTACCATTTCAATAAATATTATACCTTCTGACACTTTGTCATCCAAAACAAAATGGTTTGAGAGTTCGTATTACATCCAAAGAATATTCGAAAGAATTTTCTTTTCTTTTCTATTTTCATTTTTCGTTGTTCCATTTTATTACTTTTACAGAAACCCCATCATTTGCATTTGAATGCCTTAAGATTCTCTAAATTGATCCACGAAAAATATTTAAACTCTCTTTTTAGCTTTTGGCATTTTCACCAACTTCTACAGCTACAACACTAATCTCAAAAGACCGCAGTATAATTATTTAAATTTTACCCAAGAGTTGTGTTCATTATATAAACAGTACCTTACATTTCTGGCTATAGCTTTAGCTAATGCTAGTCGGAAAATTGTCAATATCTCTGATGGTGGACGCACGAACCATTGTAAGAAGCTTTGCATTATAACATCTCGCACATTTATTTTGTAAAAAAATGCCTACAGAAACATTTTTGAGTACCTTTAAAATTTTAATAAGGTCTTTGCAGGCAAATCACCTCACTCTGGGGAATAATTTAGCTCTGTAATATGTCTCAGCGTCAAAACTCATTTTTGGCACTGCAGACTCTGTAGCCATAATCCAGTTCGGGCAGTGTCTTCCACATTAAAGCACGAACCATATTAAGTACCCGCTAAATCAGGTTTGGTTAATTGAATGCGTCTTTGTCGCAAAATTTAATAAACCCAGTGATTGATTACGTCAATTTTGAGTGTGACTTGCTGATTAATTCTATTTGCATCATCAGATGTCTGGAAGACTAAGTATCCTTCGTGCCCTTCCATGAGCAAACATGGCAACAGTGCAACAATTTAAATGATTCCCATGGCATAGAAATGAAAAATGTCAATATTAATCATGGTCTCTGAATTATAACCCTGTTTACGAGTTTTCACTGCACATCATATAGATCGGGCGGTTCGTGTGCTTGCCATATTCTAAGACAGGGAAGGTGTATCTACATCTTTTTTTAGTACAGAAACAAAAACAAAGGAAAGGGCTTCATTTGATTTAATAAAATTAAAGCCGTTAAAGCTGTGACAAGGGAATAAAAACTTTCTCGAAGGTCCTGACTTCTTAACGGCTTTTAGCCAAAAATAATATGGACGAGCCAAGAGTAGGATGAATGAAGTGGGTAGGCTTTTATGGCAGAAGTTAGGTATTTGTAATGCGGTGCCATTTAATAATAAAACTCAAAAGTCACTGCCAACTCGTGAAGTATAATTCTGCAAAAAAACACAAAAAGACGTAAAATGGTTGAAACGTCGGTCGCGAAAGCCCCACTCAAATTAGTTCAACGCATAAGAAGCCTGTTTTTTTTTTCTTTTTTTTTATCCATACTTCGAGGAAAGGCGGTGTAAAATTCTCCCTGAGTATAAATGGTTTTTAATTATTGAGATAAAAGGGGACTCTTTTTGATATTGTAAAAATTTCCTCTTTTTTTCTTGGGAAACCGGAAGTGAGGATATCTAGGAGAGTTGTTGTAAGAAACGACCGTTGTCAATGAACTTGCCTACGGGTATTGGAATATTTATAATTAAGCAACAATATACGTAAAAGTTGAAAATATATTTTGCGGTGAGAATTCTAAAGTAAACCTTGTAGTTGATTTATCAGAGAGCCATCAGGTGAACTGCTGGAAAGTTTCTGGTTAGAAAAATTAATAACACATAAAATTTAATGGAGTTCCTTTTTTACGACATTTTTGGACTCCTGATGTATTTCAGAGAATTAAATTTGAATTTAATATTTAATGTTGCCGTCTATAACGGTAGGTATTCTACGAGGTGATGCATTTATCATGACTTTTTAAACAGTGTTAACGAAGGTCAATTGTTCATTTGACTTATACAAAATTACGGCTGGGCTGAATACTTGATAAGATGGCTAAGACCCGGAACTGAAATGTTGTATATACCAAGACCAACCTGTTGTGCAAACTTGAAAAAAAAAAATGTTATCTCATTTATCTTGTTAATTTTTGGTTGGTTGTGGGAAGATAAAGGCATACATTTTTGTGATCAAATTTAACAACATTTTTGTTCAGCAATTAGTTAGGTATAATAAAACGAAAGAAGACCCAAAAATGTTTAAGTTAGAATTTGTATTCCTTGCTATAATTAATATTTTGAAAGCTTTGGTAGCTTTTCCGTTATAGACGAGTGGAAGATAGATTCTGGGTCAACAAAATTAATTCGTAAAATTTTTAGATCGGTATCGCCGTAGAATTTCATCCTTTATACACTTCTACAGCATATCTCCGCATTGGCTTCGTTTTTATAGTAGATTTTAAATAGTGGGAGAGAAGAGATGTGGAAATATTTCGTTTTAAAGTCCAGTACCTATAGTTAAAGCCATTTACTCTGGAAAGAAAATGCACTACTAGATCGCTCGTAACTACGAGGGCTGTTCGATAAGTCAGTGACTTTTTATATAGGTAATGCTCGGATCTCATAAATGATTTTTTTCCCAGAATAAATGTTAAGTTTTAGCGAGACACAAAAAAAAATGTTTTCACCGTAGTGGAAAAAAAAATAATTTCGTGTTTTGATAAACACCTTCTTTTTGAGTGGCAAAACCATTAAATAAGAAAAAGAACGGTTTTGAAAATATTCCGAAAATTCTGTTCTTTCAAATGATATGTTTCGTGGGGGTCGAGCGAGCTTGAAAAACGGCGAAAACCAGGGATTCCAAATTTTGTCATGTTGGGAACATTGGTCAAAAAATCGTCTAAATTGTGTTGGGCGATCATCAAGTCAAGATTTAGAAGATAGCTAACATTGCAGCCATTTCAAATGAGAGCTCCATTCGTTTTTCTGCATCCCCATTTAAGCATGGAAAAACGCTGCCGCATTTGTTAAAATGAAAAGATAAATAATAATTTCGTGGTTTGATAAATCACTATTTTTTGGTGGTAAGACAATTAAGGAGAATAAAGAAAAGCTTTTAAAATATTCTGAAGACTCTGCTGCTGCTCACACGAAAGAGATAAGGCACAAGTTTCTAAGTGGTCGATCTGACACAAAAAAAGGTGAAAACCAGAACATCTTAATCTTGGTCTGTTGGGAGAAATGTTCAAAAAACCAAGGAAATTGTGTGGATGATCGTCGGATCACCTTTACGGTGATAGTTAACATTGCAGCCATTTTTAATCAGAGCTTTATTCATTTTCTACAAGACATGGAAAAACGCTTCCCCACTTGTTGAAAAAATTTATCAAAAATGTAATCATTTTCAAATTCCATAACAGTGCTTTGTCCTCTTGAACCTTAACAGAAGGAAATTTTTACAGCGTTTCGTAACTACTCGTTACCCCTGGACAATCGACAATACGCCGGAACTTAAAAACTATCGAAAAACAGGACTTCTTGAAACAAACGCGCTCAAAAAAAAAATTAACAAAAAAAATGCGAATTTTTCAGAGTTTGAAAAATTAATTTTTTTTCTATGCCTAAAAAATAACAAATATTTAAGCCAAAAAATTATTCATGAGATCCGAGCACTTCCTTTGAGAAAAGTCACTGACTTATCGAACAGCCCTCGTACTTATTATGTGGAAGAGGTTAAGCGTTTAAAATTGTGTATAAAGATGTGGAAATTATGAAAGCAAAATGTTAATAAACAAGAAATTTTATATTTCAATTCGCTTTTACAATTTTTTCATTTGTGGTGAAAAAAAAGAGTTCCATCTAAATTCTTAATCAAATATCACTGCATTGAAAAAAATCGTTGGAGAGGTTATTTAGGAAAATAGTTTTTAATGTATAAAATTCTCAAAACATTTTTAAAAACCAATTTTAGTATGTAAATATCAAGTATTAATTTATTTGCATATAAAAATTAAATTTAAAAAAAATTGTCAACCCGTTTTCGAGATATCAACTTCAAAAAAAAAGTTTAAACTTCTTCTAAATACTCAAAAATTTCTTATTTGTTTTACATTTTTATATGCATCACTATTAAGTTTTATTTGAAATTTTTAAGTAAGTAGGGGGGCCGAATAAGGCCCAGTGCCTAATAAGGCCCAAATCGTAGAAAATGTCGAAGCGAACAAATAACGGGACTTTTTTTGCTTTGTATATGTGAACTGTCTCTATAGAATCCCATACAAAGCAAAAATAGCCAGCTGTGCGATTCATGACGAGACCTGCAGTTGATAGAAGTTCGTTGAAGGGTGAACAGCATTTATAAAAAAAGCACGTGTTATTTATGTGTTTTCAGGAAAATTCAACGAAGTAAGTGCATTTTTATTGTTTTTCAATTTAGACTACTTCACGATATTTTTTTATTCAAAACGCTTTAATGTTTATTTTCTATAATTTTTTTAACAAGTGTCTTTAATTGTCCTAATAAGGCCCATACAAAAACGTGGTGGGCCTTATTGGGCACATGACAAAATTTCTTTTAATATATGTATTCTCTTTTTCATTAAATTTTTGTTGAATTTCAGCCAGAATGTCAACTTTAAAACAAAAAAGAGCAAATTGGAGCGAAGTCGAGATGGAAAATGACCTGAAGTCTGTAGAACGTGGTTTGTCACAACATGAAGCTTCCAGACGCTTTGGAATTCCAATAAGAACACTCAGGAATCACATCAAGAGTGAATCAAGTAAAAAGAAACTAGGGCGTTCATCTACGTTTACTGCAGAACAAGAGACAGATTTGTGCCAAAGAATAGTCAGGCTGTCTCAGGTTGGAATGCCAATTACCCCAAAGATGCTCCGATACCAAGCTGCCATTTTTTGCTATTTGAACAACATCCCGAACAGCCTTAGTAATTCAGAAAATAGTGCTGGAAGAAAGTGGTTGCGGTTGTTTATGCAACGACACCCGGAAATCTCAGTACGTAAGACTCAAATGATGAACCCAGCAAGAGCCCAGAAACTCAACAGGCATATTGTGTCCGATCATTTTGAGAAAGTAAGGACCTTAAGGGAAAGGTTAAATATCCGAAACAGACCAGAATGCATATATAATATGGACGAGAAGGGCTGTAGGATTTCGATCCACCACCAGCAAAAATGTGGCAGAAGGTAGGCCTTATTTGCCCAGAGGTCCAGGTTGTGCATATAAGAGTGGATGGAAAGCAATTTGAACATTTGCTTTGAAAATTGAAAGAACTAAATTTATGAACAGCTAAATTAATTTTTACAACTTGTGCCTTGGCTCAATTTATGAAGTATGAGTATTTTACAAAAAAAAATATCTAATTCTTTTATTTTTAGCCGTTATATTTAAAAACATAATCCAATGTAACGAAGTAAATTATTTTATTAAATTCGCTCTTTTTGCATATATTACCACAAATATTACCATTCTGAAATCTCAATTTGTTGCGCCAATTTTTTATAAATTTTGCCACAGGGTTTGCATACGAATTTTTTATACCAGAGATGCTTACACTTTTTCATTTTTTTTTTTCAATTTTTGGAATTAAAAACAAATTAGATTTTTTTAATAAAAAAGTCCAAGAGCTATGTATTAAAGTTTTGTACCAATTTTGGTTTGGCACCAAAAGTGTAAAAAATTGCTGCAAAAGAAAATCGATGGAATTCATCCATTTGTAGTCGTTGTAGTAAAAAACGTAAAGTAAGTAAAAAAAAAAAGTACACTGAACGAAAAAATGCACATTTTAATTACCCTTTGAGATAGCATATTTTTATATCCGGTTTCAGAGTAGTCATAAAGTTGGTTATACGCCGATCCAGGATTATCCATTGTTTACCGGAAACCCTGTAAATATATGTTCTTTTTTGAAAATTGTTACCCTTTTGTTTAGAGTATTCAAACCTTCCTTAATTCATGGAAATTTCTGTCATGATTTGGAATTGCTTTGATATTTCTCTACTTAAGATATTTGATATTGAGCTTTATGAACTTAAAACTTGGCATATATTTTAGATCTCATTACTTTTTTTGGCTGACTTTTTACGTACAGGTTTCTTGTACATATAAGAACTTGGCTCTTTTTTAAAATTTATGTTTTTGTTGTGATTTCACTTCTTTTTGCAAAGATTAACTTTACCAGGTGAAAATCAAGCCTTAGGGCCTTACAAAGTCTTATAATTCTACGACAACCAAAAACGCTCCATATAAATAATAGCAATTCTGATAAAGTGGGTGGATGGCGCGCCCCCCGAATGCAAAATTCCTATTTTCCAATTATTTTTTATTTCTAAGTACTTCAAGCCCTACCGACTTACCAATTTGTCTAGTTCTACAACCATCAGAAGTGCTCCATATAATTTATACAAAAATTTAAGAATATGGGTGTATGCCACGCCCCCTGAATGGAAAATTCCAATTTTTCAATTTTTTTCTTTCTAAGTACTTGAAGCCCAATCGACCTACCAATTTTCATTGTTCTACGACAATCAGAAGTGCTCCATATAATTTATAAGAATTTTTAATAATGTGGGTGGGTGCCACGCCCCCTGAATGGAAAAATCCCATTTTTCAATTATTTTCTTTCTAAGGACTTTAAGCCCAACCGACTTACTAATTTTCATCGTTCTACAACAATCGGAAGTGCTCCATATAACTTATAAGGATTTTAAAGAATGTGGGTGGATGCACGCCCCCTGAATGAAAATTCCAATTTTTAAATTTCTTTCTTTCTATGTACTTGAAGCCCTACCGACCTACCAATTTTCATTGTTCTACAACAATCAGAAGTGCTCCATATAATTTATAAGATTTTTTAACAAGGTGGGTGGATGCCACGCCCCCAGAATAGAAAATTGCATATTTTCGATTTTTTCCTTTGTATGCACCACAAGGTCTATCGTTGTGCGAAATTTCAAGTTTCTATGATGTCTGGAAGTGCTCCATAATTTTGATGATCTGTCAGTGAGTCAGTCAGTCAGTTACGGTTTTTGCGATTTTTGAAGTCCTATATCTCGGGAATTACTAATGCTAAAGATTTGAAATTTAGTGAGCCACCTGAGTTTGATCAGTTCAGCAAATACTGCGAGTTTGAAGTTTTTGACTTTATTGGTACTGAAGTTAGAGGGGGGTTGAAAATCGCCTGAGTTTGTTCCTGTAAAAAGGGTGTAGTGCCGCGAACTTGGCTGGGCACTACCGTGCCCTTTGCTGCCATTCGGGTGTATAATTTTATATGCAATGACAGTAACTGTGATTTCCAGAAAAAAAAAACTTTAGTTTTGTATCTCTTTTTCTTTTATAGTCAGTTCTTTTTTTGCTTTGAGTTCCCTTACTTTGTTTATGGTGCTTAAATACTCGTAACATCAGGTAGGTCAGTCGGCCCTTATCTTATAAGTGATCTTAAACGGATAGTTCTTACAAGTCAGTCGGCCTTAATGTGCTATAAAATTTTATTCATTGCCGCATGCGGCAAGTGGAGCAGTATATGCAAATACCATCCGCAAATAATGACCACACTGCATATACATATACTATATACATACCTATATAAAAACCCCGTTTGTCGATGGACAGCAAAAAAAAATAACTCTTTACGTATTTATAACACCGGTGGTGACGGTGGCGCCTCGCGGCTACGGCATCGGCTTCAACTTCTAGTGATTTTGCAACTCAGCAACTCTCAACAATACTTCAAGTGAAATGCATAAATTTACGGTGACAATGAGCAGCAAAAAATTATGAAAATATAACAGCACCAAGACTGAGAGTTAAACAAAATAAAAAGCAAAAAAAAAAAAAACTCCACCGAGGCTTGAGTAAGAACGTGTCGTTCCCGCATATAAATATATACCTCTCTGGCATAACCATATAAAATTAAACAAAAAAAAAAAACCATAGTCCTGAATCCTGAATCCTGAACCTGAATCCTGACAATAGCATGACACATAACTAGAGCTATTCGTCTATGTCTACCTGTATGGCTGACAGCAGCGGTGGCGGTGCAGCTTCGGCCACGGTGGGGTGGGCGGCAAAGTCGGCAGTGACGAACGGGAGTACCTGCCTTGGTGGGTCGTCAATTATGCAAATTGCGAATTTAACACCTTAATGCACCTCAACATCGCAACAGTTAGCGCGGTTTTGCTTGATGCAAAAATGCTCCCCTCGTTCATTTCGGCATACTGAATGGGTGAAGTGACGTTTTTATTGCTATAAAGTCTCATTTTTTTTTTATTTATAATTTCTTTTTTGTGCTCCCAATCACTCTCTTGTTTGCTAAGTGATTTTGGGCTCTGTGCTTGTTAATACTCCTCCATTCGCACCACGTTGAAACATCAAAATTTTATAGGAAAAAAACTGGTAGCTCCTAACGTTTAAGTGTTCACCAAAATATTAACAGGGTGTTCCGAAAGTAATCTCATTGAAAGTTATGAAAAACAAAATATTTTAGTTGAATCGCATTTTTTTAACTTACATTAATGAACTGAACTAAATACAATGACTTCATGATAAAGTACACTTTCACCTAAGTTTTTGTTTCACCAAAAAAAGTAAAACGAACCAACTCCCACTTTTTTCAAGATAGGAGTTAGTTCATTGGGACTTTGGTCATAATGATCAAAGTCCCAACTGAACTAACTCCCAAATGTATTCAATAAGTCCGACCAACTCTTTGGGGTTACCTCTTTGGAGTTAACTCTTTTGAGAGTTAACTCTATTGGGAGCTTACTCTTTTGGGAATTAACTCTTTTGAGAGTTAGTTCGTATGGAAGTAGGTTCGTATAGTTTAGATACATCAACTTTTACCAAAAGTTATGCTAGTTTGTCCGTTTACTTAAAGAACGATTGCAATTTGTAGAAAGGCTTATACCATTATTTGGCACGTTATGTTATCTGATCAAAAGTTTTAACTTATTCTTCTGAAAGCACCCTGTTTATCGTTTGTCCATTGATATTAAATTAAAAAAAAAATGTAAGAAGAAACTAACGGTTTTTTTTTCTACTTTTCAAAAGATTCTTGCATTTGCGGCGGGTGCAGCCATCATCATTTCCGTATAAAATTACCCTAAGGACTTCTTTTCAACCATCATTCGACACCGCCACCGTACCGCGCCGCCATGCTCTGACGTTGCCGGACATCAGTCCTCACTTTTCTCTACATCCGACTATAAGATTCTATTGTGGAGCACGACATGCCACTCAGGGCTTAAATGGCACCCAAGAAATTTCGAGAATAATATTCTCCACATTGCATGAGTTGTTCCTTTCTTCTTTTATTATCATTTTTTATTTTTATTTTTAGTTTTGTATTATAATATTTTTGTTGTTGTTGTTGTATGCCTAAGGAAAGGAAAAGAACCTAGAATGTTATGGCAATGGAAATGGGCGGATCAAGTGGACTCGAAATGCAGGGCACCAGTGCACCCAGTTTTTGTGTACTTAACATAAAAATTCATATTTTATCAGACGACGAGCAGGAATACGATGACGATGACGGCCAGAACGATTGTATGTTTATGTGTGTGTGTGTGTTTTATGCATGCAATAGCATATCCTTGTTTCCGTTAGAATAGAAATCGGAAGAAATAAATAAGCACTTGTGCAGAGCTTACTGGTTTTTGAGGAAAAAGAAACCCCTTTTCACCCCACCCCCTCTGCCCCCACACAATGGGTCACCACTGGTTTGTGGGTATACAAATATCGTGAATTGTGATTTTGTTAAGAAAATGTTTTTTTTGCTTTTGCTTATTTTTTTTTTTTTTCATTTGTTCGATTTTACTATTTATATACATAAGGATTACGTCGTTGCGCACCATGTGATCTTTTTTTTTCTATAATGACGATGTAACAAAATACTTTATGGGTTTATCGGAATAAAAATCGAAGTAAAACCATTGTAGCCTTCTTTCGTTTATTGGGATTTGTGTTGTGCAGAGTAATGCCAAAAGGTCTTGGAAGCTTAAAAATAGAACTGAAAAGCTATGACTGTAGTATTTATGGTAGTTTACATATTGTAGAATTAAACGATGAATAGTTTTTATTGCAAAGGAAAGGAGAGTTGTGAGAAATGTTTTACTATTTTATTTTTGTTGTTTTGTATAATATCATCACATATTTGATCGTTGGCCGATTCTGGATTTATTGCTAAGTTACTTACCAATAATTGCTTCGTAAACGAGATATTATTTTTGTAAGAAAAAAATCTAAATGTCTGTAAAACAAAGTTAAATGAAATGCACGAGTGGGTCGCACTTAATGCTTTTTAATTCAAGAAAGTTCGAATTTTAAAATTTGTATACCTATTGTAGATACAAAAAATATGAAGCGAAAAATATCGAAGAGCATGGAAATCGTTATTTAAACTGCAAAACAACTCCCTGAAAAGAATGCCATCTGAATTATTGAACAAATTATGTGAATGTATACAAAGAAAAATATTTTAAAAACATACTGTAAAATTTTTAAAACATTTTTTAGGCAAAAATTTTACCACACAAATTTTGAGTATTCATGAAAATAAAGAAAAAATGTAAAAAAAAAAGAAAAAGCTCCCCAATTTTGAGATACATACTTACGTATAAAATTTTCGAAAAAAATATTATTTTTTTTTATTTATCTAAAAATATTATTTTAAAAATTTTGATAGGTATAAATGTGTTATTTTATATTTAAAAGTTTTTATGCAAACATTTAACTTAAATCCGTTTAGTTGATAATGAGAAAATTCAAAATCAAAAATAGCGTAACGGGTACATTGGTTGGCACCAGTGATACCACTTTACTTCAATTGAAGTAGATCTACTTCTTTTTTTTTCTTATTTTTTGAAAATCTACTTCCTACTTCGCACCATCACTGAAATATGGGCATCTACTTCATTTTAAAGTTATCTGTTTCAACCTACTTCAATTTTACAAAAAAAAAGCCAAATCTACTTCCTATTCCTTTATTTCATATTGTGTTTTTACCATGCAAATTATGGCGTAGTTTTAATTTTTTCCCTACTTTATGCTGATTTGCGACTAAAATTTCCTGACGTATCATGCTTGGTAAGCACCCTTTTGAGCGCAGATTGACTGGACTAAGTGGCGTTTACTGTTAGGAGTAAACAATAGATTCGTAAAAAAATTTAGACTTGAACCAGGTGTTGTCAGGTTTTGAAGTGAAACAAATAAAAATTACTGTCGAAAAAAACAATTTGTTTTATACCTTCAGCTATATTGAAATATACATATAGACCAGGAAAAATAGCACAAATCGTATGGGGAACCTTGAAAAAAATAATTCATGAAATATTAAAATTGGAATCGATGCAGAATTGCAACCTCTATAACATATCCAAACTCCCCCAAAATCCCTGCATTAGCTTTTTGTGTAGATGCATTTGAAAAGGTGCAGTCGGGGAGAATTTGGAGGTATATCAAACTAAAATATTTGTTTGGGTAAAACCTGATCATATGATACATGCTTCAAGGGTAGTTTTTAACGCTGAATCTAATGAAACCAAATTCAAAATGATACAACCACCCAAAAAGAAGTTATAATCCTTTTTATGTAATGATGACTTTTTTTTCAGGTACAACAGGTAAAATATTACCGAAAACCCTTTGAAAATTACGGTATGTTAATGAAACTTGGAATAAATGTTTCATTTGTCATAGGAACTAAGAATCAAGAGAGTCCCTAAAAATATCCATGGTGAAAGTGTGTTTTTTTAAGGGGGAGGGGGGGAAGAATGTTAACCATAACACCCACGTAAAAACTCTTACACTCATGAAACTCGCCAAAAATATTAAACTCTTCATGGAAACCAAGAATCAAGATAGTCCATACTTTATATCTTTGTTCTAATAGTGTTTTTTGTGACTGTTAACTTTTGACTTGTTCTACGGAAAATACGATTTCAAAAATTAATTTTTGCTTGAAAAAGCCCATAACTTTGTTAAAGGGGCTTGTATCATTTTAGTTTTGCTTTTATTAGATTCAGCGTTAAAAAATACCCTTAAATCATATGCCACACTTTGTGTATATACCTCAATTACCCCAAATCGGAATTTTGGCAAAAATCTCCCAACTTCTTCCCAGATTTTCCCTCTCTTTAATAAAAAATCCCCAGAACATATTTATGAGAACTATTTTGATTCTTGGTTGCCATGAAGAGTTTAATATTTTTGGGGAATTTCATGAGTGTAAGAGTTTTTACGTGGGTGTTATGGTTAACATTCTTTGTTGCCCTTCCCCCTTAAAAAACACCCTTTCACCATGGAGATTTTTAGGGACTCTCTTGATTCTTAGTTCCTATGACAAATGAAACATTCATTCCAAGTTTCATTAACATACCTTTATTTTCAAAGGGTTTTCGGTAATATTTTACCTGTTGTACCTGAAAAAAAGTCATCATTACATAAAAAGGACTATAACTTCTTTTTGGGTGGTTGTATCATTTTGAATTTGGTTTCATTACATTCAGCGCTAAAAACTACCCTTAAAACTTGTATTATATGATTAGATTTTACCCAAACAAATATTTTAGTTTGATAGACCTCCAAATTCTCCCCGTCTGCACCTCTTCAAATGCATCTACACAAAAAGCCAATGCGGGGATTTTGGGGGACTTTGGATATGTTATAGAGGTTGCAATTCTGCGTCGATTCCAATTTTAATATTTCATGAATTAATTTTTTCAACCTCGGAACCCATTTTTCCTGGCCTAATATGTATGTTGATATGAAATCTGAAAGAATAACATTTTTGTTTTTAGTTTTTTTTCTTAGTTAATTTTAATTAAATTTAATCAAAATATATACTCCAAAAGCCAGAACAAAAAAGGAGGTTCTTAATGCAATTTATTACTGAACTGATTTTCTTGATGGAATATGTTCAGGGGTGTCCCCAGAATATAAATCGAAGTTGGCGGTGCTGGGGAGCGCGATAGTCAGCCGCCATCTTGGAAAACGCATTTTATCAAATACCTCGTGAACCGGGCGTGCGTCGTACGAATATAATAGTATTTTTTTAGAGTAAATACTCCATTCTTTTGTTTATATATACAAAAAAGTGCATTTTGAAATCTACTTTGATTTCTCTCAATCTACTCCACATTTTTCTTCAAAACTACTTCGGCTTTTTTTTGCAGAAGTGGTAACGCTGGTTGGCACCCCTAAGCATTTTTTCACTTTTAATTGTGAATTGCTCTCCCATTTAAAGAGTTAGGAATATGTTTTATATGTCAAATTAAAATTTAAAGAATTTCTTACCTGAAAGTAATTAGAAAAATTGTTTTATAAGCAAGGAATTTAATAAAAACATCAAAATAGGAAAAGCCAGTCAAAAGGTTCAATCATTGGCATCCAGGTGCAATTGTCGGCACCCATATACATAATACATTAAAAAATCACATTTTTTTATTTAAATTGCTTGTTTAGCAGAGCAAACAAATATTAAAACTTAATAAAAAAAAAAAAATTTAAAGAAGCTGCTTTTTTTGATATCAACCCTCCTCTTATTTTCGTTAAAGCTGGCTGGATGTTTTCTTCTCCATAATTCTGCCTTTTTTTCCGCATTTCTTAAACTGAAATTTATAACGGATACAGGGTACAATTATTGGCAGTGCCAATAATTCTAATCCCAGTGCACGAATTGTTGGCACCCCCCTGCCAATAATTGAACCACAACTTTATATGGGACCAATTATTGGCACCCCTTTTTTAACAAATTAAACAATTTTTTTTACAAAAAAACCGTAGAAAATATTTAATTTATTAAATTATTAAATGAAAAAATATAAATCTTCATCTAAAAACTGAAAAAATAACCAAAAACGAAACCTTACCAAATTTAGTCTCCTTAGCTGGAACACTGTATTTTAAGCACTTTTTCACGAATTCAGAAGGTCTTTACTCTTTAACTGACAAAAAGGAACTGAGAATGAAATAAACCTACAAAAAATGCAGAAAAGTGGAGAAGAGCATTCATATTATGAAAAAAAACATGATTTTTTGTTCCAGGGATTAGTAGTTTTTGTGAAATTCCTTATTGCATGAAAGATGCCAATAATTAGTACAAAAATCGGGGGTGCCAACCATTGTACCCTTACAGTCAGCAGTTTACTGTGCAGCTTAAACTATAAACGTTGGAAATTTTTTGAAAAAAATTGTATGCAGAGTATTGTATTGTATTGTATTATTTTATGCAGAGGTGCAAAATGAAGGTTTTTTTTTTTTAATTTGAATTATAAGTATAGGTAGTTTAAAATAGGGGTTTTATGTGAAATGGCCATAAAACAAAAAATATCTAAATGAGAAGTGCTAGAGTAATAATTTTTTTGTTTATAGATAGTTGCGATCAATATAAAAATTTCGTGCATATATTTTGAAATTCCAAAAAATCTACAAAATGAGATATTAATGGTTGTAAGTTCAAAGTTCAAAAATAGATGGTTCACAAATTGTTTACTACACATCAATGCCCCATCGTTACTCAAGGAGTGAAATCTGTAATTTTTTTAAAATTTCGGTACACAATGCATATTTGTGAGCTTTTTTTAAATTTTATTTGGTAGATATTTACCATTAATAACTACGTATTTTCCGAAAAGAGTTTTTTCACCCAAATTATTTGGAGAAGTCTACACTCTTCTTTCGCACACAATTAATTACCCAGACCATTTATTGTGTGCAAAAACATGACATTTGTGTTGTTTATTTTTGTTGTTTCTTTCATTACCGCATAGATGCTTGTGATTTTTTTGTATTTTACATTTGTTTTAATTTTTTGAATTTGTGCAACTGTCAATTATTTTTCCATTTCGTTTTCGTAACCATTACGTTGTCTTGTTGGACACCAACTAAAATTTTTGTTTCGCATCAGCAGCGTACTAGGCTTTACCAAAGATTTTGTTTAACAAATTTCTTAAGTCACAGTAAAATTACTATGACCAAGAAAAAAACTAAGGAAACTCATAAAATTAAAATGCACGACTGGATTGCACGAACTTGCTCTTATATTCAAGAGCCTTTATGGTTTTGAAAATTTAATATAAAGATATGGAAATTTTGAGAGAAAAATGTTTAACGCTTTCGCTGCTGTCTGTCATAAAAATAAAATGCATGACTGGGTCATACGTATTTGCTCTTATGTTCAAGACACTGTGGGTTTAAGAAAATTGTATATAAGAACATGGAAATTATGAGAGAAAATGTAGCATGAAATACGACATTTAAATTGAATAAAACAACTCTTTTGACAGTTTGAGGTGGAAAAAAAGAATGCCATCTTAATTCTTGATTGAATATGATTGTATGGGATACAAATTTTAAATCGTTGGAGCGGTTTTTAAAAATATTAATTTTTAAGTTACGTCTGACACTCCACCTATATCCGACATCCCGTTACCCTTTACACGGCCCTTTGCCTAACGGCATTCTTTTCAAAGCCATAACGGTTTCCCACCATTTTTGCTTATCTAGCAAAACATATATTAAACGGATACACCCCCTTTCCCCTACCTAGCCTACAAATTAATATAAAATAATATTCATATTTCATTTGACGCAAATGAAATATGAATACTTTGAAAACAACTACATTCCATTCTCATGGGAATTGTTTTCAAACTGCATTGTTCCGATACCTGGTGGAAGAATTCATAATAGATTTTAAGTTAGTCCTAATCCTACGTTCTACCTGGAAAGTGCACCCTCGCTTTGGACAGCGGCTTTCCTTGTAGATTATAAATTAATTATAAAACAATTTAAATTATAAACCAATTAAAATTATAAAACAAAGAAATTATGAAATAAAAACAGTTTTTGTTTTTTTTTTTTAAACGTTCGGACCACAGACGAAACTTTTATATATAAAGTTCTTAAAACATTTTCAAGAACAAATTTTGGCATGCAAATCTGAAGTATATACTTATGTGTATATAAAAACAAAATTTGAAAAAAAAAATTGTCAACCCGTTTGATTTAAAACTTTTTTTTTAAATCCAAAATATTTTTTTTTGATATGCAATATTATTAAATCTTATCTGAAATTTGTATATAAGAAAATTCATCTAAATCCGGGGATAACGAGAAAATTCAAAATAAAAAAATACGTTCTATGACAGGTAGGTACTATTAATAGTTGCTAAGTATAAAATTTCATAATTTTTGGTAGTAGATCGTACTAATTTTAGTATATGAAAAAAGTATAATCAAAATCGTAGGAGTCGTTTTTAAGCAAAAAAATATTTTCCTTTGTGGTTTTTTTACTTTTGTATGGAAGGTACCGTTATTTTTTTATAAATGTAAAATTTTTTCTAAAAATATTTTAGAGAGTACTAAAAAACTCTTGAATATCGAGTTTCAAAAAAATCGATCATGTAGTTTTCGCAATATTTGATTTTCCAAAATTTTGAAACATTTTTTAAAAATCCAAAAAATATTTTTTCAAAAATTTTGGTTAACAAAACTATTTATATTTTTTGGAAGCTTCTGTGTAAAAAAAATAATTGAAATCGGTCATATCGTTTTTAATAAAATCAAAAATTATAAAAATGGTTCTTTGGGAGGTACCAATAATATTAAAGATGAGTTATTGACCAATTTGGATATTCACTGAACAAATATACATAGGTGGACAAGATGAAATCTTATTTTTCCTTCGGCTTTTATGATCACAATAGATGTGGAAATGAAACAATTAAGTTAAAATTTACTTTTCCCGACGTTTCGGCAGGGGTTGCTGCCTTCTTCAGGGGAACTTTATTCAACATAAAAAAACAAATGATTATAACAATTGTGTGACAAATTTTAAGCAAGTCTTACGTTATGTTAAGAAAACAAATTTTTTACGTTTTAATTATAATTTGTTTTCTTAACACAACTACAATAAATTTATTGAATTTTTTTTAAGAAAAGTTGTCGAGCCGTTTTTGAGAAAAATACGATTTTGTTAAATTGCTAAAAAAAAATTTATGGCAGGTACCGTTATTTTTGGTTCTAAAAATAAAATGAAAAAAAAAAAAAATGTGGGCATAGTCACCAAAAACCACTATGTACCAAGTTTGAAGAAAATCGATCGAGTCGTTTAGGCTGTAGACGAACAGACAGACAGAATTGTGCCACCCATGTTTGATTGTTATCTCAAACATTTTTTTTTTGTACGAATCCAAAACTTGCCTTATAGTACCTATATCACAAGTAAAAAGAGTACCACAGTGTGGTCAAAATGGGCTTTTTACTAGGTATCAAAAAACAGTGTTAAAATACCTACTTAGTTTCCGAAAAATTGACGATGGCTCTGCGAAATAATAAGTTTTCGAGAAATGATATTGAAATATTTTTTTAAAAGTCCAAAAAGTATTTTCTTGTACTTAATACTATTTTTGGTACATAAAACTGTTTTTATTTTTGGAAGTTTCTGAATAAAACCAGTTATTAAGATCAGTCATCCTGTTTTCAAGAAAATCGTACATGAAACGTTACTGAGAAAAGGACTGTTATGCTAACTTCACAGTGAAGTTAACAATGAAAAATTGATGTACATAAATATGTATTGGATTTTTTTTTTCAAATAAGGACTTCAAAATCTAGAACTAAATTTTTCTTGAAATGCAAATCAAACTGCTTATTTGGAGCTTCATTACAGATTCAAAGCTACACCGATTGCTGATACAAGGACATATTATCCTAACCTCACAAGTGAAGTTAACAATACAGGATTAAACCGAATATTGGGTGAACTGCAAAATCCAGAATAGGATTGCAAAAAACAATGGAACAAAAATGCAATTTCTTGCCATGGTCCTATTGGTATATAGCTGAAAATTGTCATGCTAACTTCACAGACATGAAAATTAATAGAATAGTTCCTTGGGATATATAATTTATAACCATTTTTTGAAAAATGGTTTTCCTTCCAAAGGTAGACTCAACTTACTATAAATTATTGAATTTTTGTACGATTAATAAAACTGTTAAACAAAAATTGTATAATAGGAACCATTATATTTGGTTCTAAAATAAAGGAATATTAGGAGGAAAAAGGACCAACATATGCTACATGATTGAAAAATATTGATTCAGCCGTTTAGGCAGTATCGCTGGCTTGGACCTTTGGCACCTCATGTATGGGAAATTCGATCAAATAAATGCCAGCATATTGGTCAGAAAAAGTCAACTAGTCTTAGATATTCGTCAGGCTTAGATAACTTGTAATCAAGGCTTAAAGCTTCTCAAAGTCACGCAAGGTCACGCCCTATTTTTGGCACCTCATTTATAGGATATTTACTAAAAATTATACGATCTTTCAGGATCTCTAGTTCTATGTATATAAAAAGTCAGGTAGTTTCATTAATTGGTCAGCTCTAGATTTTCTTTAATGAATTTTTAAAACTGTTCGAGTTCATAGCGATTTTTGGCACCTTATTTATGGGAAATTTACAAAAAAACTAATACCACCTGAAACGCCCTTAGATCTTTATACTGAATTTTTAAATTTTGGTTCAAGGTCACTACCGATTTTTGGCACTTCAATTATGGGAAATTTGCAAAAAATGTATACCATCGAAAACACTCTAAGATCTACATAAAAGGTCAGCTAGTTTCACTAATTAGTCAGCTGTAAATTAATTTTTAAGACTTTTTAAAGTTTTTTCTCACAAGGTCCCGAACGATTTTTGGCACCCTTTTTGGTTAATTTTCCAAAAAATATTATAACATCTGATAGGCTATTTGCTATTAGATCATCATAATGGTCCAATTATATTAAGTTATTGGTCAGCCATTGATTTTTTGTATGAATTTTTAAATTTTTTGTTGTAGGTCACAGGATAAAGCTATGCCTATCCAACTAACAATTAAGCTTGTATAAGGTTAAATTTTTCGAATTTGGCAAGTAATAGCTCGTACAGAGCTTGTATAAGGCAATCTTGAGCAAGCAAAGAATTTTCCACCTGAAATTTAAACAAATAGCTGCTATAAGGCCTTAAAATATGAGTTTCACAAGCTCTATACAAGGCTTGTAAATATAAGTTATAAATGGCTTGTATAAGGCCTTCCAAAGTTGTTTACTGAAAATGTTTAAAATAATTGCTGCTACAAGGCTCTCCACGACAAGTCATTGCAAACAACTTGTATAAGGCTTGTTTGTAAATGCCTTATACAAATTAAAATAATCAGTGAAGATCAACAAGTGTGTCTTATAAAATATTGTGCTTATAAAAAAAATAGGATTAAAATAAATAAGAACGGTGAGTACCCATGTGATTTAATATTCGCTTGGCTACAAAAGCAATGCCTACTATTTCAAAAAATCTTTACAAGCGTAACGTTAAAAGGTAGCGTGAACGTGAAGTATATGGTATCAACTTATTCAATTTTGATTGTGTTTTCCTCAACAGCAAATTGGCATAGTGGTAGAGTGCTAGACTGGTACGAGGAAGGAATCGAGTTCTAATACCAGGTATAAACAAACTTTTCATTTTTATAAAAATAAAATAAAAACGGATAAAAAAATATTTTTTTTTTTTAATTTCAGAATCAGCTTTGCTAAAACACTTTTTTCTCCCGATGGCAAAATAGAGTTTCGCGAATCGCGACAGCGTATATTATTGCTTATGCAAAATAAATTTGGGTAAGGCCTTATATAAACATCCAAGGCAAGCTACTGGCAATAGCTGTCATTAAATGGCTCTATAAGGCCTTTTATTAACATCCAAGGCAAGCTACTGACAATAGCTGTCATTAATTGGCTTTGGTAAGGCGTTATATAAACATCCAAGGCAAGCTATTGGCAATAGCTCTCAAAATGGCTTTCGTAAGACCTTATAAAAACATCCAAGGCAAGCTATAGCTTGTTCAGCCAAGCTAATAGCAGTTCATGAAAAGCTATTTGCTGCTATAAGACCTGTCAACAAAAGTCTTATGGCAGTTAATTAGCTTGCGTAAATGCGCCAAAATGACTTGCATAAAGCCTTTTAGTGTTTCTATAGCAGTCTGAAAACAGCTTGTATAGAACCTTATACAAGTTAAATTGTTAGTTGGGTAGTCATGTGAAAATTATCTAAGCATCCGTAAAAATAATCTTGTTGTTAACAAAACCCTTTGATTGATGCTAACAAGAGTCTAAGGGCAGTTCCTTGCATTGAGAAGCAAAACAATAAAATATTAATTTTAATTTCCCGAGGCGTTTCTGCAAAGTGGAGGTTGCAACCGTTTACATCAATAAAAAGTATGTTCCTGAATAGTGGCAACACTGAAATTTTACCCGAACGTGCGTCTATTGAAAAACTTTCTTTTAAAATTTGAATCGTTATTTTGATTATGCAAATTTTTCAAGTAATATACGAGCTTTTTTTTAATTAACCATTTTCCATAGATGGGGCGCTATTTTTGAAAATGGACTCCAAGCAACAGGATTACAACATTGACTCCCAAGCTAAATTATATCCTTCGCATGTTAAAAATAAATTGCAAATATAAAAATAAGGTCCCCCCTCACAAGACGTTCAGGAATTTCGGTTTCCTGACTGGAATACAGATAGGGTGCCATTTTTCAAAATGGTGTCCAAGCTACAGGATAACAAAAATGACTCCCAAGCTAAATTTTATCCATTATGAGTGAAGAATGAATTCCAATCATAAAAAAAGGACCCCGCCTAAAAACGCACGGGATTCGGTTTCCTGACCCGACTATGGTGTATCAAATGGAACGAGTTGTTTTCTTTGTGTGAATTCAAGATTAACTTATTTGTTTTCTCTTCTTTTTAAATAATCTAAAATATGTTGGGTTAAATTAAAATTTAAATTAAACTATGTGTCAAAGTATGTTGTTAAGTACTTTTTCTTTCATATAAAAAACATCCCAAACATGAAGCTGTTAGCAAAACCTTTACGAATTTAATAAAGTACAGCCCAATTCATCTCAAATGTTAATTAATTAGACAGAGGGAGTCAGTCAAGATATTGTATTCCCATAGAAAGAGCATAGAGTATGAATTTAGTATAAGGCTGGCGCAGAAAAAAATATTTGTATTATTTTTTTTACTGTCCCACTGTTCTTAATCTTGTTATCTTAGTCAGTTCTGTTATAGCACAAATTGTCAACTTCTTAAGTATTCATGGCTGTACTCAAGCTATAAATGGTTCTTAGTTGGGCTAGCAATTCCATAAGATTTTAGTTCTAATGAGATGCCACGAAAAGCTATTGGATATGTAGACTGGGACAGAACAAAACAAAATGACGGTTTTTGTTCACGATATTCGTGTGATGCAGATTACTTTAAAAAAATTTCATCTGAGGATCCCAAAACTAGAGACTTTAAGCAATAATCTGTTTTTTTCTTACGACTCCAATACGACAATTTTTAAGAAAGATACAGCTTTGAAAAATCACTTAAAATTTTGAATTTTCTTAATCCAAAATTGTAAAAATATAAAATGCTTGCCTAAAGTTTTGTGGTGAAGGCCAGAGTATCACCATTTTTTAAGTCTTACAATTTTTAATATTTTTGCTACTAGCTACCTATATAATTTTTGTTTTCTACTTTATCCATGAACCATCACCCTAATCTTCATACATACATCCAAGACATATACCAAAACGACCCTCAATGAATATTTGATTTTAGTGATTAATTTTTTGATGGAATTATACCCTCTGAATGAGTACCCAAAGAGACACAACAACTAATCTTCATCAACCCTTTTCAAAGCCAAATGACTTTATCATCCATTGTCTTCCGCTTTTATATCTCCATTATTTTTGAGTTCATTGGCAAATTAAATAGCCCTCGAT
Source organism: Dasysyrphus tricinctus (assembly GCA_963921185.1). Lineage (NCBI taxonomy): Eukaryota > Metazoa > Arthropoda > Insecta > Diptera > Syrphidae > Dasysyrphus > Dasysyrphus tricinctus. Next base: position 50,581,870 of record OY992531.1, read on the forward strand.
TGGTCGATTTAAAATTTTGATAAATAGTTTTGTGTGGTGATGTTGTTTTTTTGAAGGATTTCTGCTTAAAGAGGAAATCCTTTCTTTTCGACATCCTTGTTAACTTAAATCCTTTTGCGGTAAGGAAAAATATAATTTTCAGTTTTATTGTAATTTGGTCCCTTTTGTAAATATGGTAAATTTATATTTTTGTTTTTTCGGAAAGTGGAAAAATGAAGGGGGAAAAAAGCTGGGAAGGGGGACTTTGAATGTTTTTGACTCTCAGAAACATTATATAATTTAAATCAATACTCCGAAAATGATTATACAAGTCCACGTAAAGAAAAAAAGTCGAACAGATAAACAAATCAATTCGAACTCATTTCATAAAATCCAAATCAGAGAACCCATATCATGTCTCCAGCATTTACCATAATTTCCACAAAAGTGAGTATAACAAAGTTGGAAGTTATAATAACCAACGATCTGGTATTAAATCTTAATTACCACGTTTATTAGCATCTGGCAAGCTCTTGCATAAGGAAGACGACACGCTTATCCTCAAATAAGCTTCAACCACATTGCATTACACTTTACACATGACCACATATTCATTTTACCTATCAGTTGGCATAAATATAGAAAGAGCACGAGCTTTGGCAAACTAAAACTAAAAACTTGGTTAGCGATAACTAAAATTTGATGAAAATCCATGTTTGCTTTTGCTTTTATGGTGCATGCCACTTCTATATAACCATTGGAGAGACTGCAAACGCAAAGCACAGTGCACAGAAGACAGAACGTGGTGGTGGGTGAGGCAGTGAGGAGGCATCAGTATAGTTTAAGGACGCGCAGACCTTGAATTAAATTCATTTAAAATTCCAGAAACTTTTGGGTTTCCATATATATTTCTCGTTCCACACTCACCAAGCGGTGCCGACCATCCATTCAAGCTAAAGCCAGGTGGTTGATGGTTTTGTTGGATACTTTCGGTAGGTACTAAATAACGTTTGCATTTGGCCAAAAAGAGAGCTATGTTGGTACCTATGGATACATACCTTTATATCCGGAATACATAAATATAGTCAAATTGTAATTAGGAAGGCTACAAAGTTGAAAATAAGTTCATGACCAAAGCCATTTTGTTGAGACCAACTGCGTTAAAAATAAAGCCAACTTCAAAATAGGAAAACTAATTAGCGCTTGACATAAGTATGTATATGAAGGTAGTCAGGGCAAATAAGATTTTTGGGAAAATAATCGCAAAAGAAATATACTGTTTCAATTGCCTTTTGTGACTTTGAACTTTATGTACAAAATATTTTATGATGAAAATCCTTTGATAGAAAATTAAAATGGAAATTTTGAAACTGAAAAGGAAGGACCTCATAAATAGGTTTTTGATATTTGTTATTATTAAAAAAAAAACTGTGAAATTGCTTTCCTCAAAGACTTATCATACTAGGTATGTGCGTATTTAAATTTTCTCTTTAAAAGACCACGAGGGAAACAAAAATTATTGAATCATCGCAGTGATGAAAATTGACTTTTGTCGATTGTACTGAAAACTGAAAAAAAATTGTACTGAAAAAGTCCAAATAGTACTGAACTTTTTTAAAATATAAAACAACGCAAACAATTCAAATAAATATTTTTTTAAAACAAAAATACATAAATTAAATATACCTATACATTTAATTGGTATAATTTTATTCTAAAGTGTAAAATAAGTCTTATGGACGGATAGCAGCTTTGGCACAAGTCTTTTCTTTGTATTTACATTGCATTCATATGTTTTTCTTACTCTAAAATTTCTTTATCGGCAAGTGGTTTACTCGGTAAATGTCTATTCAAAAGACTTTTTTGAATAATATAGCTGTGACAGCATTCATTTTTAATTAGGTTTTTAGCTTCTATTAGTGCAAAACACGTGTCAACCTGCATTCGGTTTCTTACTTTTATTTTAATAATATTTTGATAAGAAAAAATTCTTTCGACGTTTGCGGAAGAATGAGGAATAGAAAAAGCACCCTGGACAATTCGGTTTATATTTGAAAACATGAACTCGTTGCATTCATTTTTCACAAGGCCAATTTCAGCCCAGAACTCAGAAATAGAAGCATTTCTAAATTTTTTTAAGTATTGGCAGTCAGCTAGAGCTCGATATTCTTTATTATTGAGTTCAATGTTTTCTTGTTCGCCAGGAAAAAATCAATTGAATTTACTTGGCCATCTAAAATTGAATTTTGTGAAAAATGTTGCAACGAGTTCAAAAAATGTCTTCAAAATTAAAGCTTTTTTTCACATCTTCGAGTACAGCTATTAATTTCGCTTTCAGCTAAATTTTTAGAAGTGTACAAAATTTCACGTTCGGCCCCGCAATAGATTTCCTCGACGGGAAGGTGGTTTTCTAGTAAGTTTATTGACAATATGGGTCTTTCATTAAAAGCTTCTTTACGTGAAGATGTGGTGAAGTCTGACTGAACATATTTGCTTGATTTTAGAGATTTATGAAAGTTGACCTTTTTAAAAATTGAAAATAGTACAAATAGTACTGAAAATTTAAAAGTGGTACTTGCGTACTCGGGAAGGTCCAATAGTACCGAATTCAGTACAATAGTAAGCCTTTTTGCAACTGTGAATCATCGTGAAAATGTTTGATATTATTGGTCAAAGGAGATTATTTTAGAAGAGAAGTGTTCTACTTTTGCAAGTTTCACGGGATCATTTTCTCTTAAACTCTGCTCAGGAGTTAGATAATGCGAGTATCATAAGAGACCATCCTATAAAGGGCCCTTAAAATATCATAATGTGAATTGATTTAGAGATTACTAAATTGTAAGTACTTGGTAAAGGCATATAAATTCAGCGTTAAAAGGTTCCTTTAAAACATGTATCATATGATAAGGTGTAACGGTCCGAGGTGTTGTCGGCAAAGGACTCTCGACGGGACTCTTCATATTCTCCAAACCTAGAGTTGCTATTGCCCCAAAACATACAATCACGTCAGCACATAGTCGAAACAATCCTATCGGGAAGTCCTTATTCCCTTTCCATCCTATGCTACCATTACACCCCACTGCTAACAGGCACAGTGGGCTGATCCTGGCAGCGGAAGGAAAGGGTGTTCAGGCTGTGATGGCGTGGCATGCTAGCTTCATGCACATCCTAGCTCGTCGGAATGGGGGGGTTCTTGCCATCACAACGCTGAACGGTTGTTACGTTTAAACATGCCGGTAAATATTAAAGAAATGGATCGGGATCTAAAGGAGCCCGAATTCGTCCTGATATTTCAACCCTGAAATAAAACCAAAAAAACTTCCACGTGAGGAGAGGGCTTGGTGTTATTGCCTCTCTGAGGGATCGCCCACCCACGCATCGCAAAGGATGCAACCATGGCTGATATTTCCTCGATTTTATATCAGCCCCTAAGCTGAAGATGATATCAGGATCTAGAATATCAACTAAAGCAATAACTCACATCATGAAGAAAACAACAAAGAAAAAAAAAAAACAACCTTATAGCTTACGTGGTTTCAAACTCCAAAACCTTCCCATCCGTAAACTAGGTAGATAATTTTCTTATCTTTCTCTTACTTAGTCTTCATCCATCATTAATGCACCGCCACATCCACTCGTGACGTCACTTAAAAGAAAGCCATGCTAAAATCCAATAATCTCGAAAATATCTTCCCAAAATGAATAAAAACCATCAAAATATTATAACAAAAAGATCAAAGTTTCAGACCATCAACATAATACAAAATTCATTTTATTGTACCCAAATCTTAACCTAACAGAAATTTTGTCAAATATGCTAAATGTAAATAGAACGATTTTGATTGTGTATAATCAAGTATATGTATGGTACTTTAGCAATAACTACAAAAAGAAAATAACAAAAAGAAATAGCATAAAAAGAAATTAAAATATGTCTCAGTTAAATATTTAAATATCGAATGAATTTCAAAATCAATTTATAATTAGATATAATTTCTTTTCTTTTTCGTAACATATTTTCCATATGTGGCAAAAATTAAAAAAAAACTGGACGAGAAAAAAAAAACTCAGAAATATGAAATGAGTGCAAAGTTTTTAATCTCTGTCTCTCTATTATTAATACGCTCTTCTCAATGAATTCACCACAATTCTTTCGATTTAATGCAAAAAAATGATTTCCCATTTGGATTTCACTAGGATTTCACCTCGATGAAAAAATTTTGCATAATTCTAGGGTCACTTTTAATTTTGGCTCTAATTAATTAAATTTGAGCTCTTTTGATTTGTTGTTGTGGGTAAAAGTACGTTTTATTCAAAAATTTGCTCAAAAGTAAAAAAAAGTAAAACAATATAAGAAACTTACCACAGTTTTATTAAAAAGTTGAATATCCTCGAGGTGGTGCACCGCTTCGGAGGCTGAGTTGATCGTACCTTTTGTACATACTGGACTGGAAAATAAGTACACAGTTGAACGAATTTTAAAATACACACTTTACCCATGACTTATAACGACGGTTCATTTAATTCACACAGATAAGGATAGGGAACCGCGAATATTTTAATATTTTTTTCTTCTTAGCTTAATGATTTGAAAAAAACTTAACAGTGTGGTGAATACAGATGGAGAGAGATAGAAAATTTTATATAAAGGTAGAACTACATAGAACATGCAAAAAAAAATTATTGATGATTATTGATAAAAAAAAAAAAGGCTGGTGGTGATGATGCTGGCGGCGGCGGCGGCGGCGATGATGTTGGCTGCAGGCGTCACTGCTGTGGTGGAGATACCGAGTTTCAGGTGGCCGATGATCGATATGGGCTTTTGATAAGCGTGATGAAGAAAATGTTTTCTTTTGTATTTTTTTGATACAGTCGGTACCTCAGGTCGGATTCCTATTCAAGGTTAGGCGGTGACTGTACCTTAAGTACAGGGCTCTGGGTACGTTTTTTTTATATTTTTGGCGTCAGTTCGGTCGTTTTGGTCACGGGATTTTGCGTATTTTTTTTGGGGGGGATGGACAAGCACTTTATATTTTTCAGGCGTTCAATTTGTTTTTTTTTTTGTTACTTGTTTTATGATTTTATTGCGAGAGTTTTGGTTTAGAAAGGTTTGATGTTTTTTTGTTTTTACCTTTTTTTTTTATTTTTGGGGGTAGGTACACGTATTTATTGCAGGGATTTCTCGTTTTTTTATATTTTTTTATTGGAGTTTAGCAATATGTATGTATCATAACACGTTGGGGTTCTTGCATGTTTTTTTCTCGCACTTTAATTTGGTTTATTTAATAAACTGTTTGCTCGTTAGCACAAAAATTTATGGGATTAACGGCACTTTTAGCGAGTTTCATCGGGCGCTTTGATTGGGTAGTATGTAACCCATTTTAATGTCTTTTATATTTACGCTCCTTTTTGCGATACATTTAGGAAAAAGTAACTTTTTTTTCACGTACCGATAATTCAAAGATATTTTAAGGTAGATTGCAAAACTTAGCAAAAACCGACATACAAAAAAATTATCTCCCGTGACCGACCGCGTAACAACAAGTTAACTCCAGAAAACTTTAAGACAAAAAGGAACGAAGTTTGGCAATCTTGTCCTTATATAGGCTGGTGGCAACTCTCATCGCGACAGACATTTCGTGGGAGAGAGTTTCCTGTCATGGCGGTGAGAGTGAGACCGGAAGAACTTGTTCCCGGCCGTATTTTTAACCAAAAAATTCATCTTTTTACTTTAAAAATCATTTTGATTTTTTTTTTAAATAATTGTGTTGAAAGATTAATTTTCTGGTCAAAACCCGCCCAGAAAAACCCTCCCGGAAGTACTTCCATGATAGAAAACACGATAACTTGTGCATGTATTTTTGTTCGATGCGCTTACATTTCGTCGTCAGCTCTTTTTATAATTTCTCTTAATTTTTCTCTTCCAACATGCAAATGGAAGTTGTCATTGTCAGCCATCTGCTTGCTGATTTAGCCGTTGAAAAGACTTTAACTCTCCGCAGCAACGACAACATTCACCACCATCATATTCTCTTTAGTACATTTAATTTTTGTGAAATATTGAAAGGAATTGAATTGAATTGATAGGTTCATATAATGGCTAAATGATAACCAGATACCCTCAAACTACCTCGACTGTTGGTTTTGAATTAAATATAAATAGGTTGGCAAAAATATTAAATGAATTCAAAAAACCTAGGACGTTTACCACAAAGGTTGTATACCAAAACATATATTTCAATTTGGTACACTTCCCAATTTTTCCCCTATCTCTTCAAATGCATCCAAACAAAAATCAAATGTGGAGATTTTCGAGGACTTTGGATATGCTTCAGTGCAATTCTGCGGCGATACCAATTTTAATATTCCATGAATTAATTTATTCAAGGTTCCCTATACGATTTGTGCTATTTTTTTCGGTCTAAAACAAAACCTGGTGGTTTGATATATTTGGATTATTGATTCCTACACATCAAGTGCTTACAATACCTCCAAGTTGGTAGCCGCCGGATACTGGTCTGGGCTTTATGCCTTGACTTGCTAAACTAGTTAGTGCGAATGTTTATCAAGGAAAGAATTGCAACATTAAACCCATGGCCCTACAGATTAGAGGTTAGTGCGTTGGGCTAACGAACCAACCTCAGTAAAAAAAACAATTGTTATGAGAGAGAAGCGTGAAGCCTCGGATAACGAGCCTCCTCAAATGGCAACCTAGCTCGCACCAAAAATGGACTATGACCAACGAGTATGCACCTGGAACGTAAGGACACTTTATATGCCAGGTGCTACTCCATAACTTGAATCTGTCCTCTCGCGGTACAAGGCAGATATTACCGCGTCCAGGAAATACGATGGATAGGGTCAGGTATAACAAAAAGAAAAGATTGCGACATTTATTACAGCTGTCATCAAAGACTTCAAATGGTAGGATGCGGATTCGTCTTGGAAAATCGACTCAGATCGAAAGTCATCGTTTTTAAGCCGATTTGCGATCGCCTGGCTGTGATCCGCATAAAAGCTACCTTCCAAAAGAAGGCACTATCTTAAACAGGTCTTTTCAACTGCTTTGTTATGTGAACGATATTGACATCATCGGCGCAGCTCCAAGTGAGCTATACTTGAAGCATTCCTATTCTATTGATGAACAGGTGAAACGCGTTGATCTTGAAGTGAATGAGGACAAAACAAAGTATATGCTTTCACCAAACAAAGCCTTATCTGTCCGTCGCCTATAAGGAACAAACATCAATTCCACTAACGACACCTTAGTGGAAATCCGACGAAGAATTACCCTAGCGAACCGCTGCGCTGCTACTTCGGTTTGGCCAAACAAATGGGTTCAAAACTGCTTTCTCGAAAGACAACGTCCACGCTATACAAAACGCTAATTTTACCAGTTCTACTCTACGGTGCGGCGCTGAGTGTTGGATGATAAGTAAAAAAGGGAAATTGATACTGGGCACTTTCGAGAGAAAAATTCTTCGGCGGATATTTGGTCCTATATGCGAAGTGGGCGATTGGAGGAGAAAATTCAATCGTGAATTGTACGAGCTGTACCAAGATGTGGATGTAGTCCAAAGAGCCAAAACACGTCAAATACACTGGCTCGGCCACATAAGCGCTCCAGCCAAGAAACCAAATCCCAGCCCCCAGGTTCGAGACGACCAGGAGGACCAAACCTTCGCTATAGGGACCAGGTGGTCACATACGCAAGAGCGTTTGGTCTCGCAACTGGAGGGACCGCAACCAATGGAAGACCGCAATATCTCAGGCAGAGACTTTTCATGGATCGGGAGCCGGATAAGTAAGTACCTAAGTAAAACACTACCTAGTAATAACAAGGGGCCGATTGGGTAATTTTTCAAAAAATGGGGCAACGGGTCAGCAACACAAAATAGGGGCCATTTGGACACTTCAGGGGCCGAACGACAACGCTCCCGTTCCGTATAGCGTTTTGTTATGCTTTTACTAATCAGCTGAGGTAATATCGGTGGTGTGTATGATTCTTACACAAGAAGCAACGAAACTTTGGGTTAGGACAACTAACCTCCGAATGGAACGGCTCTAAATCTCTTTTTTATTTATTTACAAAAAAAACTCCATTTTTTATTTATAGTTTTTCAAAATTAAGAATTTTCAAGTTTCATAATATTTCATATAAGTTGTAATTTGCATTTCTAAAGATAAATAAGATGGTAGCTAAGTACTTCATATATTGCGTACAATATTTTCTGATGGTCTTAAAAATTACTAGCACAGTACTTCATACAATATGTCCCTAGCACGAAACTTAAGGAACAAAACTGTTGTAACCCTCAATGGAGAATTTTGTCCAGCTAGATCCTAGAAGAGGAACTTGAGGGAACAAAACGGTCAGAAATCCATATCAAAAACCCTATATCCTCGGCAAATAAGGAACAAAGTGATCGGTACTCTCGAATGAGAACCTTGTCCAATGGAGCTTCTAGAAAATTAATTCAGAGGAACAAAAGGGGGGTGGGGAACTTTTTTCAGAAGCCCTATGTCCTGAGCAAATAAGGAACGAAGCGGTGGGAGTTTTTATAGGAGAACCTTGTCCAATGGAGCTTCCAGAAGAGAAGACCAAAGGAACAAAACGATTGTTACTGGCCGAAAATCCAGGAAAAGAAGCATTCGATACCATCAAAGGAGAACCTTGTTCAGTTGACTTCTTGGAGTCCAAACGAACAATATAATTGTCCCTGGCACAAAGCCCAGTGTAAGATACGGGCGGAACTCACAAATGTCCAATGAGCTTCTAGAAGAGAAGCTCAGAGGAACAAAACCGTTGGAACATATGGAAATTTCAATGCCTATCTGTCACCGAAACGCTTTATGAAAGGTCTATGTTACGGCCCGCTCTTTAATTCTCTATCTCTACATTTTAGGTTGGTAGCCACAACTGGAAGAGAAGAAAAGAATAGAGAATAGGTTTTTCCATTTTTTTACTTCACCTTATTGCATTTGCTGAAGTAAGCCAGTGTGAATTGTAAGGATGAAGAACAAATTTATATGAAATTTCATACATTGTATTTTTGTTCGAGGTAAGTATGAAATAGCTCTACGATGTATGCAACCTGGTATGTATGGGAATCTGCCAGAGTTTCGAAACCCAAAGTTTCGAAACTCTGGCAACGAAGGATAAAGTTTCGAAAAACCAAAGTTTGGAAAACTTAAAGTTTCAAAAAACTAAATTTCGAAAAAAAGAAAGTTACGAAAGGAGAAACTGTCTAAAAGTCAAAGTTTCGGAAGTGAAAACATCGAAGGACAAAGTTTCGAAAAAAAAGTTCCGAAATCCTCGGAACTTCGTTGTTTCTTGAGCAATTTCAATCAAATTGACAAAGGTCATACTTGATATACATATATATGTAGATTTAAAAACAAAAAAATATTTTCAACAGGGTGTTCTAGAAAAAATGTCAACTTCATTATTCTTTGAGCGATTTCTACGAAATTGATAATGTCTATTTTTCAAAGCATATGTAGCATATTTTTTGGAATTTTTTCAAAAAAATATTCAATAACATAAAATTCCATTTTTTTATTCAGACACTATTGAAGCTTTTTGATTTTGTACCTAATAAAAATTTTAGTAAAACAAAATAAAAATGCTTGTGAATTTTGAAAAAAAAAAACATTTTCAACCGTAAATTTTTTATAACTAACGGTGTTTTTTTGCAATTTAGTTTTTTTGTGGATATAAATTCAATTCAATTCAATTCAAAACATAATTGTATCATTTTATATTGAAATTTTTAATTCTTAAAAGGCACTTTTAGACATAAAATTCATGTAAATTTGGAAGTTAAAATCATTTACTTTTACAAAATGGTTTTTTTAGCACAATAATACGTCTACACGTGACCAATTAGTAAAGATACAAAATTTTATAAAACAGAGTATCTGATGAAAGTGAAAAAACGAGTCTGGTTTTATTCAGCTCGGAACACTTATAAAAGAAAAAAATATTTTCAAAATAGGATGTGCCTAAAAATATGTCAACATATTTAAAATTTGGTGTTCCTTGAGCGATATCAAGGAGATTGACACAAGTGGTAGCTGACAGAATTCAAAATGAAAGAAATACATATTATTTCCAACAGGGTGTTATGTATAGGTAGCACACACACACACACACAATATTATTTAAATATTTTGTTAGCTTCTTGATATTTTGCTGTAAAAATCAGTTTCATTCAAAGTTCGAAAGTATGAAAAATTGGTCTTTGAGAGATACCTATTATAAATAAACTTCTTCGAAAAAAGGTCTTAACCCCTGATAGTCCTTACTGAAAGTTATTTATTACATTTTTCTGTGGAGCCATTTTAGAGAAAAATAAGATTTTGTTAAATCGATAAGAAAATGGTATGGCAAGTACCGTTATTTTCGATTCTAAAAAAATGAATAAAAACGTGGTTGGGGAATAGACGTAAATATTAATATATTCCAAGAAAATTGGCACATCCGTTCAGGCAGACAGAAAGATAGACAGAACTACGTGACTCACTCTTTTCGTCTTTCCTATCATTTTAACGTCAGGATTGAAGGAAATCTCGAGTTCGATTTTTTTTTATTACAGGACTGTTAATACATTAGTTTGAAAACAATTATTTTTGGCAAAACTGATAATAAATCAAATTTAAAAAAAAAACCTAAGAACGGACCTCTGGCTTTCCAAAAATCTACAAAAGAATACTGTAAGTGTTGCCGTTGTTTTTTTCAATTTTACGTAATTTTTTTATATAATTGCTTCTTCTGTCCAAGCTGGGGGAAATATAACCTCCCTCCCATTTTTTCATGGCTACTTTCAACCAAGGCAATCTGATTTTTTTGGCAGATTTCATCAAGCGAATCACTTAGCGACTATATGGAAATGAAAATAAAATTCTGAACAAATTAGGGGATTTTGTTTTCCTCATTTAGAGTCGATTAAAAATCCAAGGTGACTTTTTTAACAACCACCATATTATATTTACCTACATGTGCATCTGTCGCAAGAAAAAAATTGGTTTGATATTTCAGTGGTCTGTCTTTAATTTTTTATTTCTAAGAAACAAAGTTTTTCTCCAGTTGTGGGTACCGCATTTTGAAAGGATCAAGAGATCCTCTACGAATGTCTGTCATTAAAAAGTGCCTCACACCCATTCGCACTTTGGTTTTTCCTTTTATGTCGGTCCCCTATATAAGTGAGGTTATGTTGGCTGTCCTCAATTTACAAAAAATAAAATATACTTTTAGGTTGTTTTTTTTTACATTGACACTGAATATTTTATAGTCAGGTATGAGTCATGTCTCCTGACATAAGCTTATAATGGTTTTTCTCTTTTCATTTTTCAATCGAACAGAACTTAAATAAAATTGTCTATTCCTCAGTACTATTCCACATTTAGCAAAACCACCACAACATTTCTCATCTTACTTTCCACTTTAAATGCAGCTTTTCATCAGCAGAGATTGTGCTTCAGTTTTTTTTTATTTTTTTTTTTCTCTCCTGATGATGTCAAACATTTTCAATTTGCATTTGAGTTACAAACCCTGTGCCTCCGGGCGATATTACTTCTTCTTCTTTTGAGCACATTATTCTTTAATACTGGCCAAGCAAAATGAATAGCTCTGTTATGCATTAGGCAGGAACACTTTACCATCAACAGCATCCAGGACAGCACCCCTACTGATGGTGAAGCAAGCCAATGAAGGCCTTAATCCCTACGATATACCAAAGGCTGCTGGTTCGCCCACTCCACATCAACAGCCAAGCAGTATAGCTTTGTATCTTAATCCACAGATTATAGAGAGTGAGAGGCTGCTTAGCAGGCTGAGGGACGGGTGGGCGAAGACGAAGACGGCCGCATAACAACCACTTGAGTGAATGATACTTTTCCAAAGAGTAGGATTCATGTGTCCTTTTTATCCCATTTTATATGGAGGAATATCTTTTGGGCGTTTGAGTGTATCTCTTTTGTGGTTCGTATATACTAGACACATTCATGAAATGACAAACTACACACATTTACTTTAGAAATGTTGTATACATATGTAGGTACCTAGGACGAGTGCTTTTCTTGGAAATCCTAAAAATCCTTCCATTTAACTGTGAATTGGTGGGACATGTTTCTTTTATGTTTTTTTTTTACTTCTTTTTCTCCTGTTGTCAAATTCCCATGCATCATGCAACACCAGCATCACCTACTCTACACAGCTCCATAGCTCCAGAGCGTCAGCATTCAACTCAAAAAAAGGAAGAAGAAGAAGCTTTTGATGTGAGAGTTCATATAGGTAATACTTTATGGGAGGCTTAGAGTCCTTAGAAAATATTAAGGAACTGGGTAATAGGAAAATGTATGCTATGTGTTGTGTAAAATAGTAGGTCTGACGAAGAAGTAGCAGAAAAAGATTTAGCTCCAGGCCTTGCTTTTCATTTCCTCCTTAGATGTATCTATGAATATTAAATTTAAACAAACTTATATTCTCTGTGTCGTTCTGTTGAGCTGAGAGTCTGCAAACATGCATAGAATATTAAACTAAAATTCAAAGATCGTCTGTGTGCGGATATATATGGGAATGTGTTTGTATTAGTGCAACAGTTGGACTTGTGTATAAAGGAATATGAACCATAAACATATCTTTCTATAAAGAAGAAGACTTTGACTTGACACACAAAACTTGAGCACCAAATATGTTGGCTTTGAACTTTTGTATGTTCTATAGCACTCTTCTGTGATGCTCTGTACGCCAAATTTATAGCATGGAATATACACGTTATACAATACTCATATAGGTCTTATACAAAACTTGACTTTGTATATTTAGGAAGCTATAAGAAGTTGACATAAATCTTCTGTGCACGCACAAGATTTTGGTGGGGGGATTTTTGACAAACCTATGGAATTGCTTTTTGTAAACACACTCAGAATATCAACTTGATGAGGAACGATTTTGTGGCTAACTTTCAAGAGTCAAGCTGGCGTAAATACAATGTAACTATACCATAGGGATTATTATCTCTCTCTCTCTATTTTAATCTGAAATGATGGAAGGTTTGGGTGTCCCAATTTATTTGCATGAACAACTTTTGTGAATTACCAAGGAAAAAGAGAAAGTTTTTTTCAGCCGAAGCTGCAATGGAATTCAAAATAAAACAATAATTATAAAATTGAAAAAAGTTCTTGTTGTTATTTGATTTTCTGTTAAAATGTTGAGTAATTTGAAATATTAAATAGAACAGAAAATAAAGATTGACTTTTGAAGAATTAAATAAGGTTGACTTTTGTGATATCTGGAAGAAGGCTTTTAGAAAAGCTTAAGGCCAGATTAACGGATTATAATGGCCCCCGTGAAATTTACATTTGAGTTTTGTAGAGAATTTGGAAGTTGCCAAAAACTAAGTTGTGGGTAGTGAAGATATGATTTTTTATCTGCGTAAGCAATAGTTTCGAGGCTATGACGTTTGTTTTCTTTTTTTTTAGTTTTTCCCATTTTTCTTGTTTCCTAAGAAGATAAGAAGACTACGCAAATTATTTTGAGTACAAAATTGTAGAACACAAAATTTCCTATATTTTAAATATATTTTTGAAGGTACTGTGATATCACAGTCCAAAGTTAAAGCCCTGAAATGTCAGGTTAGGTTAAAACCACAAAAATATTTCACCATACTAAATAGGTCAATATGGGTGTTTTTGGAAAGCTGACAATGTCCACATAATTGTTGGCAACCAAGTTGTATGAATCACTCAACCAATTCAAAAGTTAAATAATATTTTTATTTATTAATACAATCAACATTGGTTATGACAGCCTTTCGTGACTTATAAGTTTATTTCAATTATAATGAGAGAGGCCTTTTTGTTTTTAATAAATTTTCTGTGAAAATTGTAAATGATTTGAGGTATTTAATAGAACAGAAAATAAAGATTGAATTATTTGTAGAATTAAATAAGAGATGGTTGACTTTTTTCATACTGGGAAGAAGGCTTCTAGAAGAGCTTGAGGCTTGGTTTTTGAAACACACCGCACTGTTGTTTCAGGAGCGGAAAATGATCTTTGCATAAGTGCCATTTTCAATCAGCCTTCTTTAGAACATTTTTTAGGGGTAAATTATGACAATCGTTTACGAAATCGAATATTTAATTTGTTAAGTTTAAGTAGGTATTACTTCTCTGAAATACACATATACGAAGTGAGCGTGGTTAAGAACTTTGTATTGTAACGAAGTCAAATCTTTTATACCCTCAATCACCTGTACCAAACAATGAACGAGCATTGCATACCACCGAGGTCCCCATATAAAGTACAGAAGAGGATACGCATTTTCCACCTGATACGAACGTCAGCAACAAGACGAAACCAACTGGCGGTTGGTTACGTCAGCAATGAAGTTCATTCGCGTTTTTATAGTCCACAATTGGTTATGCAAGCAAACTTGACTAGTAGAGGTGGGAAATCCACCAGAAATCAGATTCTTCTTGCATTAGAAAAGTCTCCTTTTATTAGTTGAACTAATAAAGAAGTACGCTGCTGGCTACTCTTGTGTACCAGTTAGAAGCTTCAACACTTTTTGGCTTACGCCATGAAATATCCCCCCCCCCCCGTCCGCTTCTATATAGATTTCATTCTGCCACCGGGAGTGCTAGGGAGTACGTCCCAACCTACGTTGTTTTGAGCTCCGGTCAGACTAGGGAACCCGTCCCACCGCTTCTCCGCCGAATACAAACTTCGTTCTGCCGCCGTTTTTAAGACTAGGGAGCACGTCCCAACCTACGCTGCCTTGAGCTCCGGTCAGACTAGGAGACCCGTCCCGCCGCTTCTTCGCCAAATAATCCGGTGTCATTGCTTTGAAGACTAGGGAGTACGTCCCAACCTACGTTATCTTGAGCTCCGGTCAGACTAGGGAACCCATCCCACCGCCTCTCCGCCGAATATAAACTTCGTTCTGCCTCCGCTTGTAAGACTAGGGAGTACGTCCCAACCTACATTGCCCTGAGCTCCGGTCAGACTAGGGAACCCATCCCACCGCTTCTCCTCCGTGATATGTATGTGTAAGGACCAAGGAGAAACGCAAGACACGGCAGTTGAGCTTAGACTGACTTACTTTATTAAATGCTTAAACCTACTTACAGACTAACATATTATTGCATGGTAAATGGAGTTGTTTGAATACATTATATAACTATATAATTAATACAAAGACAATGCAATATTTATTGTAAATGTATTGTACCTACATAGGTACATATATATATAACATTCCTCCCCCTTTAAAAAAAAACTTATGAATAATATAAAAAATCAGAAATTTAAAAAAAAAAAAAAGTTTTATTAATAATAGTTCAGACATTTTTCAGAGTAATTAAAAAAATAAATTCATTTTTCTTTAAAATATATATATATCTTAAATATAAAATAGTAACAACTAAATAATATAAATATCAAAATTAAAATCAAAATTTTTTCCAAATTTTCGTATCAAACAAGTTCATCTATGGTGAGCATTTGCTCCATTAAAATCTTTTTCTTTTTAGCCCTAGTCAATATACCATAATCCGATTTTCTAATAATTGGAGCAGCACTAAATCGAACTTGTTTTATTTTCTTCAATTTAATTTGATCGATGTGCGCTTGTTTTTTAATTCCATTTACATATATCAAATATCTAAAATTGCTTAGTTTCTTTATAATTTTAGCTGGTAACCATTTAACATACTTTGAAAAAATATTACGATATAACACCGTATCACCTACCTTATACGAGTACGGTACTGTTTTTAAAATTCGATTCTCGGGTGTGTCTGTCTGTTTCTCTACTAAAATTTTTTCTTGCGCTGCCTCTTTGTTTAACTTGGTATTATTTTCTCGATTCTGACCTGGTTTTAATAAATCAAGCAGAGTTTTTGGACAGTAACTGAATAATTTACTTGAAGGAGTCACATTTGTAGTTGTGCAAGGTGTATTTCTATATTTCATTAAAAAATTATTTAGCTTTAAATTCATATCTAACCAACGCAGTTGTGGATCTAATAACATTTTTTTTATTGAACTTTTAAAAGTTTGTACCGCTCGTTCGGCACTTCCGTTCGACTGCGGATGATATGGTGGTGACTTACAAACTTGAATTCCATTAGCCGTGCAAAAAGATAAAAACTCTTTCGAACAAAAAGGTGGACCATTATCACTCACAATGGTAGTGGGTAACCCGAATGTACTAAACGTACTCCTAAGCTGTTCAATAACAGACTTAGCTGTAGTACTCTTCATTAAAAATGCCTCAATCCACTTTGAGAACGAATCGAACACTATAAAAATATTATATTTATCTACGCTACAAAAATCAATGTGGATGCGTTCAAATGGAAAATTAGGTGTTGGCCAACCACCTAACTGACTCTTCTTTGAATTCTGAGCCACTTGACACACATCACAATGCGTGACAAAAAACTCTATTTCCTCATCTATGCTTGGCCACCAAACATAAGATCTGGCTACAGCCTTTGAACGAACTACTCCTACGTGACCGTCATGTATCAAATTTAATACTTGATGTCTTAAATGTTTTGGTATGACGACTCTATCGCCATAAAACAAACAGTGTGATTCCGTTGCTAAACTATTTTTCTTCAAAAAATATGGGCGAAAGTCTTTTGAAACTTCTTTTGGCCAACCATTTAAAACAAATTCATATACTTTTCCCAAAACAACATCTTTTTCCATTTCTTTCTTTATGTCTTCAAATTTTAAAGGGAAATTCGACAAATTTAAAGAATTTATGCTATCTACTTCAACATCTGTCGCAGTAGCTAGAGGCAACCTTGATAACGCATCCGCATTATCCATCTGCGAAGCCTTTCTATATTTTATCGAATAATTATACATCGAGAGGAAAATAGCCCAACGCTGTAGCCTGTTAGCCGCGACCGAAGGAACATCCTTCTTGTCCCCAAAAATTGCCTGTAACGGTTGATGGTCACTGTAAATTGTAAAACTTAGCCCATAAATATACTTGTGGAACTTTTGTACTGCAAATACAATTGCCAGTGCCTCGCGATGTAGCTGCGAGTAATTCTTTTCTGCGGAGCTAAGAGTACTTGACACGAACATTACAGGACGCTCTTCCCCATCAACTACGTGGGACAACACCGCCCCTACTCCATATGGACTCGCATCTGCTGAAATAATAATTGGCCTACTTGGATCATAGTGTGTAAGCACGTCCATATCCAGCACTAAGTTCTTACTTTTCTCAAACGCCTTTTTATGGGTTTCATTCCATTCCCACATTTTATTAACCGACGTTAACTCATACAAAACTGAAAGTTCTCCAGACAAGTTGGGAATGCATTTATTGTAATAATTTATAATGCCTAAATATGATTTCAGCTGCGTTTTGTTTGTAGGTTCTGGCACATTTAAAACAGCATCGACTTTCTTAGGATTAGGCCTTATTCCAAGAGGACTAATACAATATCCTAAATAATCGATTTCTTGTTCAAAAAACTTACACTTATCTAAATTTACTTTAACGTTGTATTCAAGTAATCTATCTAAAACATCAAATAAATTCTTCATACATTCGTCTTTATCCTGTCCCCCTATCAATACATCATCAAAATAAATGCGAACCATTTTAACACCTTTCAAGATCTCGTCCATTATTTTTGCAAAAATTTGTGGAGCTGTTTTTAATCCCAAAACTAATCTGGTTGACTGAAATAATCCAATATGAGTATTGATTGTCATAACTTCTTGCGACCTCTTCGATAAGGGCACTTGCAAATAAGCACCTGTGAGGTCTAACTTACAAAACCATTTCCAACCGGACAAACCAGCAAGCAAATCATCTATTCTAGGAATCACTGTATGTTCCATTTCAACAAACTTGTTCACCGTTCTTTTACAGTTTACGCATAACCTAATTGACCCATCGCCTTTGTTCACAATAACTACTGGACTTGCCCATTTACTTCTCTTTACCGGAATCCAAACCCCTGCCTTGCACAGCCTCTCAATTTCATCTTTGACCTTGTCTCTCAAACCAAATGGAACTGTATAAGCCTTGCAAAAAATCGGATAGGCATCTTCAACAAGATCTATCTCTGCCTCAAATTGCTTTATGACCGACTCATTACTATTGGAAAATATCTGTGCATACTTACTTGATAAAACCGACGAAAATTCATTCTGAGCATCTAGATTACATATAGTTCCTTTCTTGCTTTCATAAAAAAAAATCTCTCCAGCCAGGGTACAGCAGTTCTAACCAATTCCTTCCGAAAAGAGCCCTAAACACATGCTTGCTCTTTATTATAACCAAATCGAGAATATGAAAAACTTCGTTAAATTTCACTCGCACTCTAATTTTACCGGCAATGCTTACATTTTCCCCTGACAACAGCTTTAAAGGGTTTCCACCATCTTCCAACAATTTGCAATGGTTAAAATATTGTTCGTACTCCGAAATATGGCACACAGACACACACGCCCCAGTATCGATTTCCATTAAACAATTTACACCTTCGATACTTAACTGAATACATAATGGCTTTTTATCATTAAACATACAATTTATGTAACCTAAATCAATATTATTAATTTCATCATCTTCAACATTATTAATTTTGTACCCTGATCTAAAACAATTTCTAGCATAATGCCCCGTTCTTCCGCACTTGAAACACCTTAGCTGCCTTCTGTAGCGGGACCTCTCTCGTTGTCGATTTTCTGCTACTTCTTTCTCTTTCTGCTGTTTACTTCTCGATCCATGTGGCTGTGGTGAATATCTCCGGTCTAAGCTTTTCTCTCGAAGGGGAGCATTCGATCGCTGTTTATTTCTGGTCACTCTCTGATAATTCGATACATAATGTACATTACCGCTTTTCATCATATCCAAATTACTGTTGTTCATCTCCATGAACAATGCTTTTTGTGACGCATCCAGCTTCATTTAAGAGCCTATTTTGTATTTTACTGTTATTTAACCCGCAAACAAACTGGATTAAAAGCGCTCTTTCTAAGAAATCACCGAATTCACATTCATTTGCTAATTGTTTTAGTTCCACTACATAATCGCTGATACTTTCACTATGTTTTTGCTGCCTTTTAAAAAATTTAAAACTTTCAGCGAAAATGTTCTTTTTAGGTGCAAAATGAGTTTTCAGCTTTTCGATTAACTTTTCGTACGTAAAATCGGTTTCCAGTTTTGGCGCGATTAGCGAAATTAACACTTTATACAAGTCTGGGCCACCCAGGCTCACCAAAAATGACACTTTTTCTTCATCTTTTATAACTTTATTTAAGGACAGCAGATGATTGAGCCGTCGTGCGTATAGACTAAAATCTTCACCAAGGGTATACGATTCAATTGACCCCATGAACAAAGTTGACTTTTCCATTTTGAGTTCAGTCTCAATCTTTTTGTCGTTTGACATTTATGTCTATTGAATTTATGAAATTTGGCACAATATTAATCAAAATCACTATAATTTGACTATTATAAATATTCTCTTATAAAACAATCTAAGCACGCGGTATTGACTCTTTTAACCTCGTCGCCACTGATATGTATGTGTAAGGACCAAGGAGAAACGCAAGACACGGCAGTTGAGCTTAGACTGACTTACTTTATTAAATGCTTAAACCTACTTACAGACTAACATATTATTGCATGGTAAATGGAGTTGTTGAATACATTATATAACTATATAATTAAAACAAAGACAATGCAATATTTATTGTAAATGTATTGTACCTACATAGGTACATATATATATAACACTCCGAATACAAACTTCGTTCTGCCGCCGTTTTTAAGACTAGGGAGCACGTCCCAACCTACGCTGCCTTGAGCTCCGGATAGACTAGGAGACCCGTCCCGCCGCTTCTTCGCCAAATAATCCGGTGTCATTGCTTTGAAGACTAGGGAGTACGTCCCAACCTACGCTGTCTTAAGCAACCATCTGAATTGGGGAGCCCGCTTTATCAGTACCTAGGTTATATGGAATAAAGTGTTATTTATCTTAAGTCGAGATTATATTTGTAAAGTATATGAAATACCGTGTTAGCATATAGTTAAGCATTACGACCTCTGTAAATATATGAAATACGCTGTTAAGAGCAGAATTAATTCAATCATTTGAATTAAGAATTAAGAGATCTTTTAACAAACCCTAACTGGAGTTCCGAACTTTCTTACACACCAACTTTTACTGCTTTCTACGGTTATACCCTGGACCCCACTGACCTCCCACAGCTGGAAACAAAAAGCATCACAGTATGGCCTAATTTGAAAAAAGTGCACTTCCTACACATGTTATTCAAGGAATCTTTGTTAATTTGATATTAGGAAATCATAAAAAAAATGTCAAAAACGCCCTCAAAAGTTGGCGTGGCAAATATTTTTATTAATTTTTTGCCCGTAGCCTGTTAATGCTCTTCGATTGGTTTTCATAAAAAATAGCCAAAAAAACAAAATTTTTGTCAAAAATGCCCCCAAAAGTGGGCGTGGGAAAAAATTGCGTACAAAAGATATGATATACATAATTTATATGCGTAGGCAGTGATTTCGTAGCTATGTAATTTTTCCCATTTTTCTTATTTACTAAAAAGCTTACGCAAATTATTTTGAATGCAAAATTGTAGAACACGAAATTTCCTACATTTTAAGTATATTTTTGAAGGTACTGTGATATCACATTCTAAAATTATAACCCTAAGACTTCGGGTTGGTTACAACCATATACAAATACTTCACCGATCGATATGGATGTTTTTGAAAAACTGACAGTGTCTAGATAATTATTGACTGCCACGTTGTATGAATCATTCAACCAATCCAAAAGTTACTAAAACTGTATTTTAATGCAATCGAAATAAATTGAAAGCGGCAGCCTTTATCGCAACTAGGTTTTATTCCTAAAAATAAAATATGTAGGAAATTTTTTTAAATATTTGAAAATAACCATCATGATTGATTTAATCATCCGTAATGCCATACGCATTTTCAAAAATACTCATAATGAAGTTAATTTTTTGACAAAATTGTCAATAACGTTGGACATGATTGAATATATCTTAAACATTTTAGTTTAAATTTATAAAGAAATTATCAGCTTTACAAAGACACCCATGTTTACATAGGTAATTTCTGTGGCGGAGCCGGAATTGGTCTTAACTCAATTAGGTACTCCGCCGTTTTTCCAAATCGATTACTCTGGACTATGTTTTCTTATCATCCTTATAGATGTATCAAAATATGAGTGCTTTTCAAATTTTATATGGTAACCATCTATTTTAGTTCCTTAGGAATCGAGAAAAGAAAAAAAAATTATAATGATATAACCTCGAAAATATTAATTTGAAAGAAGAATCTGTGAAAAATAGTTTGACTGCCCCTAACATGGCTTTTGAAAACTTTTAGAGCTTAAGTTAATATATTTGAGACTTTGATAATCCTACGTTTCGCAAAGATATTTTTATAAATTTAATTTAATTAAATAAAGGTGCTGTACGTTGACTTCACTGTATCGTTCGTTGAAGTCGATACCTTCTAATTGTTGTTTTGAATTGCAATTAAATTTGTTCACTATTTTATAAATGCAAAAATTGACAAAAAATTTCAGGAGTTTCTTAAAATAAACTTTCTCTTAAATATTGTCAACGATTCTTTAGCAGTAAATGTAGGAAAAGCGTCAGCAGAATAAATTTTATGGAACTCTGACAAAAAAATCGTACCTAATTTTTAATGTTTTAAGAGTTATGTTGAATTATATGGGATCAGTTCTTTCATGTTATATCACATTAAACCTCTTTTTTTTAACTTTGAATTTCAAAAACCAAGCATTTAAGTTCTCTGGAAATTCTATTCATTACCATTTGAATTGAGTTCCTTTAATACATTGTACATATATTTTTAAATGACAATAATGATTTTCCCATTTAAAACGTGTGTGCATTCATTTGAATAAAGAGTATTTAATCATATATCATTCAACTGTAACGAACCATATGAACTAATCCTTTTAAAAGGAGGCTATGATTTCTTACTCAACACAAATTAAGTGCCTTCACATGACAAAACCTACTGCTATATACTCTTCTACAGCTACTACACTTCCTTCTTGCTCCACGTTCAGACATTCAGGGATTATATTTAATGAAAGCATTCCAATTAACCAGTCAGTAAACTTACAATGCTTGGCTTACAAATTATATCCAAAGGCTTTAACGCCTCTGTGGAGAAGAGTAAGCATAATATAGAGGTACCTTCCTTCAATTTCTTGTTCATTAAAATTAATGATTGGGACGCAATTGTATATGCATATAAATACACGATTCTTGAGCACCAAGGAAGTCTGTGTACATATTTATTTTTATTTATTTTTTCTTTATTTTCTTTGCTTCCAATTTCATCATACTCCAGTTGTTAAATGGGATAGCTACAAGAAACAGGAGTGATTTACTTATATATGTATATTTAAATCTTAAGGAAGTGACTATAGTACCTATGTACCTTTGGGTGAATAGAACTATTTTTGTCATGCTTTAAAAGCTCCAGTTGAAAAATAACTTAATATATCCATACAAACATACGTACTTGGTTAGGTATAGTTTTTTTACATACCTAACTCTATCGAAAGAGCGAATATTGGGTTCGTGTGAAAAAAATTTAAGTTTCTATGTAATTAAACAATACCTACGATCATGAATTAGTTCGAAAAATAGTTTAAGAAGGTATACGTCGTCACTCCATGGAAATGCAAACAAATTTGGAGCCTAAACTACAAGTTCCTAGCATACATAGTTGATAGTTCCTGAGAACACGATGTGATCTGCCAACCTCACTGTGAAGTTAAAGCAAATTTAACAACAATTAAAACAGTACCAGAGAATGAAGAAAAGAAACGCTTGAAAAACATTTTGCACATTATGTGTTAGAAGTTGGCATAACAATATTGAGCTAGATAAATGGGACCATGGCAGTTTAATTTGCATTTCAAAAATTAAGGTCCAAACTTTGAAGTCTTTGCTTGAAAAACTTCAAGAAAAAACTCTGGTCAAATTTTAAAGTCCAAATTTGACAAAACTTTGCAGAATAGTCCATTTGTCGGTAACAGACTGTGCTATAAATTTACCAAATTTGTAATGGTTTCTTAAAGAACTGATTTTTTTCTTTTAAAATCTGTTTAAATCTTCTCTATCTCTTTTTTTCTCTGAGCAACAAAGCAATCCTCAGTTTATTGAAAGCCTTTCGTTTATGAGCAAAAATTTGTGGGAGCTGGTTCATTTCTCAACACGAATGTGTCATACATCGTTGATTGTGAGTACATTATTTCATTATATAGCATCTAAGCTCTAAACCATGGAATTCACGAGATATTCAGCTTCAAAGCACTTAAAAGAACAATAAATGCAACTCCATATATGGAAATTGTCTTCCTACTCAATATCAGCCGAATATCTTATGGACGATTTACCCCTTGGTTTAGAGCTTAGCACCCGTATAATGAAATGATATTGTATGTACTCACAATAACCTTTTCAACGATGTATGACTCATTCGTGTTGAGAAATGAACCAGCTCTCACAAATTTTTGCCCATTATCCCATATATTGTATTGATTATATCATAAACGGAAGGCTTTCAATAAACTGAGGATTGTTCAGAGAAAAAGAAAGATATCAAGAAGATTTTAACTAAACAGATTTTAAAAGAAGAAAATTAATGTTTTTAGTAAGCATTAAAAATTTGGTTGAAACAATTAGCTAACCTCATTTTACAATACAACTTGGAAAATAGCAAAAAAAATGGTTATGTTGATTTTATAACGAAAATATTTTAAAAATGTGGCCTGATAGAATTTTTCTGACTGCATATTCGAGTTCAGCACATCAAAAACCTACTATTTTGGCTTATGTAACAAAAAAACAAATTCTATTTTGCTGACCAGTGTTATATGTAGGTGTTGACAATTTTAGATAGGTTTAATGGATGTTAGAAACATAATGCCAAGAATGTTAACTCCATTTTCTTGACTGCAACGAGTAGTTTCTTTTTTTCTCTCTTTACGGTAGGGTAGACACTATCTAAAACATCATACTGCCGCACCGTCACTGTTGTTAAGATCGAAAGCTAAACGCATAATAAAAGTGAAGTCAAAGTCATTAAGTTGTTCGACTACTAGGTACTTATTTTGTTTCAAATGGTTCTGAACGCATTTTATTTTAAATGGGAAAAGAATCTTATGCTACATTTCCACCTGACGCTAATCTGAGATTTAATAAGATTTACCTCAAATCTCCTTCAAATCTCGGAGATTTACCATACAAATTTATTTCGTAAATCTTGAAGATTAGAAATTAATCTTGTTAAATCTTCCTAGGACAAATAGTTTTACAAATCGAACTAACCTTTTCTTAAATGGTCCTGAACGATTCATTCGAGACTCGCATTCAGTTCTTCATTGTTTCACACGAATCAAACATTCTGTCTCATTCGCACTTCATAAGAAAAATAGGAACGCCATTTGCATTTTTGAAGGTGCTGTCAAATTTAATCTTTTTTAAATATTTTTGTGCGGTGGAAACACCAAAAAGATTTATTAAATCTAATCTGAGATAAACCTTTGGTGGAAACATAGCCAGGGCCGGACAAGCTATACGTGCAAGCGGTGCAAATGCACAGGGCGCTGAACCCAATGGGCGCATTGAGCAAGTATAAAAAAAAGCCACTACCACTACCTTCCTATACTTTTCTAATTTTCAATTCCTTTAAATAACTCACAACAATATTTATATCCAGTCTTATTCTCATAACTAAAGACAGATATCTACTATGCCAAAAATAAGTCAACTAAACTAAACTAAACTAAAGACAGATATCTACTATTCCAAAAATAAGTCAATGGGTCTTGTGAATAAAAAAAAGCTTAAGCTAAAACTTGGACTTTTAAGTCAAAGCTAGGTTTAGTGTGATAAAAAAAAGAAGCTTTAGCTAGAAACCAAAAGATGTCTTCTAGTAATACCTAGCTATTATAAAATAGCTAAAGCTAGATTCATGTAGCTTAAGCTTGTTTTTTCACCTTAAGCTCCAAATTGTGTGATTAATAATAGCTTAAGCTAGAATATTGTAGTTAAAGCTACAAAAATATCAAGATTCCTGGACCCCGAACTAGAAAGCTTTGACTTGTTCTTTTTACATGAAAACAATGGACCTTGGGAATAGAAAAAAGTTAAAGCTACTTGCCATATAGAGCAATTAAACAGTTTTGGCCAATCAACATCAAAAATCTCCATGCGTTGCTTTTCGGCTCCAAAAATAACAATTTAAGCATAAGCTTCTAAGATCGAAACATGCGAATAAACAAACGAAAGCTAGAAATATTAAGCTTAAGCTTGAACTTTCTAGCTAAAGCAATTTAGAGTAATCTTTTTTTTATTCTAATCAAAGCTTAAGCTAGAACCGTCTAGCCTTAGCTACTAGTAAAAGCTATGACCTACCTTTAGCTTGGTCCAAAAATAGCTTTAGCTTTTTTTTATTCACAAGGCCCAATGCCTAGCTTCCTATTCACACCCACAGGAAAACTAAATCACAAAATCTTTGCAAAGTGGACGATCTTGTTCGCCTCTTGGGGATACTTCGTAAAAAAAAAACATAATGAGAGCATGACTTCATCCACCAATAACCGCAATTGAGGGGCGCTAATGATGAAGCTTGCACAGAGCGCTAATTTAGCTCGGGCCGGCCCTGAACATAGCATTAGGAAGGTAACATTATTCAGCGGACCATTGTTTAAGTACCTATCTTTGACGTTGAATAGGTACTAAAAGCTCAGGTCACGAAATAATAGATTTGTGTTTTCAATTAATATAGATTTATGTACAAAGATTCATTTTTTTCTCATTTTTCAATTGGTATCCTATTCCAAACTCAACTGCTTTCCATAGAAACACGCGGGCCATACTTAGCAAAAATTCATCTATTTGGATGTTTAGGTAGTACTTTTAACTTTAACTTTTAACTCTTTTGATTGAAAGCTATCTATAATTTATGACCTAAGCTAACTCTTAGGTATTCAAAAATATGAAAATCTATTTTTTATCAACAACTTACGGTTATAAAATCTATCACATTCGACATACATATTTCCTCCAAAATTACCTGAAAAAAAGAAAACCCAAATTAAAATTCTTAACTATTTTTTTATTACATTTACAAACCTTGAAAATGGAAGAAAAAAAGCGATAGGTATATTCGAAATGACACTATTCAAAAAATCACAACACTTTCTCGAGAAAAAAAAAAAAAAACACAAATAAAAAAAACACGAAGACGGTAACCGCACCAGACCACTTTTAATTGCTTTTAAAAATATTTTATTAAAATAAATTAGAAAAAGGGCAATGGTCTTAACTTTATTACACATTTATTTATAGTTTTTTTGCAAAATAAGAAAACAAAACACTAAACACACCAGACCACTTCAAAATTCACGTTTTTTACTTAGGGTAATGATCTAGATAGGATAATGGAGATTAGGACTTAGCATTTTAACATTTATTTAAAACTTTTTGCAAACCAAGATAAAAAACGGTAAGCGCGACAGACCACTTTGAAATGCACAAATTGTTTTTTTTTTATTTAAATTAACAGGGACAGAGCAAATGGAGTTAACTTCTTTTACGTTTATTTAATGTTTGTCAGTCACAGTCACGAAAAGAAAACGGTAAACGCACCACATCATTATTATAGGTACGCACTATAATTTTCTTATTTTAATGAAAATGGACAAAGAATTCAATATTATGTAGGTATTTCATATTTTGTTCAAAACTACATTTCAAATTTAACCGACATTTTTCGTTCAACTAGTAACAGTACACCGGCGGCGACGAACAAAAACAAATCCGAAGAAATTTCACACATCAAATTTTAATTTTGCAATTAAACTACTTTTAATTCACCCAAACGGTTCAGATCACGTTTCAAAGTTTACTTAATACTTTTAACTTATTTATTCACTTATTTTTAGAGACCTATATTCAAAATTAATGTGAATATTTTATATTTAACTCCGGAGCGATTAAAGAATTATTATTTTTTGTATTACACTTAAAGACTGAGAATGAGAATACAAAAAAATAACAATGCATTGAATTTGAGCACCTGCGGGTAGGCAATGGGGATGGTGCATGATAGGTCTGTTCGTTTACTAGTAGTCTGTCTGAATTGAAGTGTTTTGTATGACACTTTCAGGTAGAACTTTAATTATAGATAATAATTACAAGTGGTCATACGAAAACAAACGAATGCAAGGAAATCAACTGTATTATGCTTAAGCATACATCAAAAAGTCAAAGGATTGACCGCTTTCGCATAAGCAAACAAAAGAAAATACCCCTTTAGTTATCTCCTTTTTGTCTTGTAAAGAATTAGCCAATACATTTAAAAATACGGCAACAATTCAATAATGAGCTTTCCTACTCTTTTAGGGCCAGTTTTTCAGTTCAGGGTTAGCTCTGAGTTAGCTAATCCTGAATATAAATAAATCCCGTGTTAACTCAAGAACAGTTTTTCAGTAGAGGATTAACTTTATCTTTCAGTTGTCAAAAGTCTAGGGCCAACGATGTGCGATACTATGGATATATGGATATGGATAGAGATGGCGCCACAACGAAATTGCAATTATCGAGATCAAGATAGCGCCACAACTGAAAAGGCCCTTAATTTGATCCCTGAGTTAACTCACCAAATTAGACGAGAAGTTAGCTCTGAGTTAATTTAGGATTTGAATTGACTGAAAAACACGCATTTATGGAGTTAACTCAGGTTTAACTCCGAGACTAGGATGATCCCGCACTAAAAAAATGGTCCTTAAAGTCGTACGTTGATACAAATATAAGTTCAAAAAAGTTGTGAACACAACTAATTGTGGGATCTCTTGCTTGTTTTCTGTACAAGTATCTAACGCATTTTTGTTGAATCTAAGGCTCTTCCAAACCAACGCGAAATTATAGGGAATCATTCGTAACGATGCAAAATATGAAAGATACACAATAAGAGTATTCATACAACAGCGTAAAGCCCTCATAAACGTTGTAAGGTTTTAAACTTCGTAAGATTTACGCAGTTTACAACTTACAACGACCTTACACTTTTACATGAATATGAATACCCTTACAACAACAACCAAAAACTACTGTCTTTGCGAACGATTCGCTATAATTTCAATTTGGTTTAGGAGAGCCTTTACACATGACTGGGATTGCATTAACGAACGAATCTGAGGATAATAAATAGCCTTTTCACATCGAACCCAAAACGCGGCTTTCACGAAAATATTTGTTTTGGAGAAAAACCTATTCGAAAACATAAATTTTCCCATACATTTTTTGTAACTTCAGGTTTTCGTAAAACACAAGTTTTATATAAAAACCAGTCGAAAACTTATTGGAATTAAGAGATGAGCAAAACAAACATTACTTTTAAAAAGTTCAGCACCTAATTACCCAACTAACATTTCAGCTTCGGTTCGGCCTAACTGAATAGGCTTTCTGATTTCCTTAAGACATTTGTAAAATTTCGTTAAGCATAAAAAGGAGAATATTATAGAACTTCGAAAATGATTTCGGAAAATCTTCTTGGAGGCCCCGTACGCAGATCTCTTAAAAGCTTCAAATTCTATACGATCCATAAGAAGTTTTAACGAGTGCTATTCGAAATCTTAGTGAAATTATGGTTTTGACAGATAGCTTCAGAAATGTTTCTATAAAAGTAAACACGCAAGTGTAATAGAAAGTCTTATAATAGCTATTAGAAGCCAACAATACAGCTCTTACAGAGGTTGTAGGAAAATGGGGGAAAAAATATAATTGTTTTTACTTTCAATTTCTTTTGAGTGATTTTTACCGCATTTAATGTTTGTTAAACCTGAAACTATTATTTGTTTTCAATTATTTGTAAATTAATGAATTGGAAATAATTATAAAACACAAAGATTTTTCTTACCCGTCTAGGAATCGAACACGGAACTCCTGCGTAAGAGTCCATCACTCTACCCACTCAGCCATCTTAGATATAAAATGGAAGATGCAAAAACTTAATCAGTATTTTCCAGTCCTACATGCTGGATCCACTAGACATGAACGATGTCCAACATCCAAACCACAATCCAATCAGCTAACTGATTTGTATGGATATGTCACTGCACGGACATGGATTTTTGAGACTCCATTGTTTTTTTTTAAAACATGTTCATAATCCAACCATGGCTCATGCCCAGTGGAGCCACCATGTTAATAACAAATTTGTAACCCATTCACACAAAGAAACAAGATGTACAAGATTTTTTTTTTCAAATCGCTTGTTTATTATTGAAATTAAAATCTGAAGAGCTGAGTGGTTGTTTTTAAATTCAATCGCCCATTGCCTGAGGTTAAGTCTAAGCTTTTGATTTTTTCATCTTCGTCATCGCTTTCTTGAAAACATTAATCATTAAACTCGTGTGTGTTATCCCTCATAAAAGTTTCGCCTCTCATGCTGGTAGTGGGCGGTTCATATCTAAGTACAGAATGAATATTTACATTTAAAAGAAAATTATAAACAGAGAAACAATGAGACACACTTAAATCTTCTGGCTCTGGAGATATTTGATTTATCGATGAAAGACTTATTAAATCTGAACTTTCTTGCCGTCACGTCGTTGTCTTTCATTTGCATTCTTTTGAAGATCTAAGTTACGAGCTCTCTGGAGTATTAAGAAACGTCTCACCGCAAGAGATCTATAATAATTTCCCGACTTTTAAATTTTTTCCACGAAGTAGACATATTCACGCAAAAAAAATTTCACAAACAATTTATTCAATAAACGAAAATTTATCAATGACTTCATTAAAATGACTTTGACAGATTTGAGTCTCTTTAGCATAGACTGACATTTTCTATTATGGTTCGTTAATAAAGTCTGAGAAGTCTCTGCGAAGTTTTCGATAAGGCTTCCAGCAAATTGTAACCGAAACCTTTTAAAGACAAAGTGACAGGAGCTTCAATTAAATTACTCTATACAATCTTTATAAAGTGACAGCTTCATGTTTCTTCGTTAATGTTATTAACAGTGGTCTATCCGAAACAAAGACGCTAGTCTCGTTTAATTTTCTATATCAAGCTTTCAAACGACTTTAAAGAAGCAGTTATTGAAATCATGACTTCTATTAGAAATTTATTTTTGATGAAAGCTTTATAGAAGCTTTATACATATCCAGACTTGCAGCATATCGATATTTCTAAGCTAATAGAAACTGAAATGTTAGTTGGGTAAATGTCAAAAAAGAAACTGATGGAATGCTTTCAAACATAATGAAGACAGCTGACGAATTCTTTTATAAAACTCCAATCTCAAAGTTATTTTTTTTATTTAAAATTGATAATTTTTGTTTGTGGTAAGTCAAACTGTTCATATGGATCCTATTTATATAGATAAATAAAAACCGTTTTTATTTTCGGAAAATGGAAGAAAAGAAAAGCAAATTTTCGGTGGTTGGAGTAAAAAAAAAACTGGAATGTCAAACGAAAGCGTGTAATGTTCCGGTTTTGGGCTTTGGTGTGAAAAGCCTATAAACCCATTGTAGGGCAATAGAATTGAGTGCTCTTTTTTTTGTTTGCAATAGGAATGCATAGATAGATGGATAAGTGCATTATGGATGTTTTATCGTTTTGACAATTCAGTTCGTGTGTCACTGGGGCTTTTTAAAAAATAGCAATATATATCTGTCTCGGTTACTTCTAAATGTCAAACTCAAGAGTCAAGACTTTAGCACAATGACATTTTATTTAAGTTCCAACCATTTGTTTTTAAATTTTCAAGGTTAATCAATATTTGGAATATTGGAATTGACATTTATGAGACTAGATACATAGATAAAATTCTTTATTCAAATGTAAGATTTTCATTTACTTAAAGCTAAGAATATAAGGACATGGCTTAGTTTCGTCTGCCTGATTGAAATTATTGAGTACAAGTTTATACAATATGAAAGTTTTATGTTTTCAATTATATTCTCACGTATAGATAAACTTTTAACTTGACAGTTTGCAAATATAATAATTTATTTTTTACACAAAATTTGATTTCTTATTATAAGGAAGTTAAAATAAACAATTTGGAACTATTTGAAACATAATTTTGTAATTAGATCACTTCATAGTAAATCAATTTTAAATGATTTGAAACATAAAATTTGCTAAAATAAAATAAGTTACTTTTAGTAGCATGTAATTCAGTTAAACAATTTTGATGATTTGAAACATAAAAATAAAGTTTTAATATCAACAACTGAAAGAGTATTTATGAGACTAGGTATATATGTTTTTTGTGATAACTTTAGTAAGTATATTTTACACTTTAATATATTTTTTCTCAAAGCCATCCAAAAAATGTAAAGGAAAATTACTAAGTGTAGGTATTCACGCAATAAGTAATACACTAGATAAGTTTAAGATTTGGTTAATTTTGTCATTTGGTTATGGAACTGTCAAGTTTTATATGGGAAATTATTTACACAATTTGATTAATCTTATTCAAGGATTTTGTTGCGGAAAATTAACCATATTTATTTGCGTGAGCTTATCTTAACGTCATTTTGACTTTTAGAACTAGGCGTGTTCCGAAAAATGATGTGTGATATCTCAGAGATCTAAAAAAAACTCTAACCATGTTTTGTAACTATCGTGTTGAGATTATTTGCCAATGAAAGTAGTGAATTAAATCTTAGTTTAAACACAAACAAATAATTAGGACATCTACATTTACTCAATGATTAGAAAAGAGATTGATGTATCATTTTACTCAAGTTGGATATACCTCACTTCCCCTTGTGACTGTTTGGAAAGCTACTTTCCGTTGGTTTTTGACATTAGCTTCCTGTAGCTTCCGACTATTATAGATCTATCTTTATATTTTTTTATCGTTCCGAGACTCTGATTTCACGTTGGTTCACGAGAGGTTATTCATTTAAATACGAGATTTCGTGGATGTATCCTGTTTTCAAACCCTTGGAAACACTATTGGAGATGGTAGATCGAAGAATAGTTCAGAGAAAATTCCAGAAATAGGAACAATCTCTTTGGCCAGGTCAAGGAGGCTTGCAATAGTATACCAGGTTCCACGGTTCCAAATTTTCTGGAGAATATGCCCTGGAGCTGTAGTGCGATGATGAAATACAAAGGTTTTGTCACAAAATATTATAAATTTAACACTAAATTTAATTAAAAACATGCATTTTTAAAAAGAAGCTTATGTTTTGACCAGGTAAAATGGGACATGATATCATTATTCTTTGAATAATTAATATTTTTAGTTATGAAACATCATTTTTGTTGTTATTAATTTTATTTTGGTAATAGTAAGAGAATTTATCAATTAAAAGATTATTAAATATATTAAAATCCAGGCAGTTATAGATCAGAGTTTAATTTCATGAAAAAAGTTGCTTATGTTTTGGCCGACACTGTAGATGTCCTTATTATTTGTTTGTGTTTAAACTACGATTTAATTCACAACTTTCATTGGCAAATAATCTCGACACGATA
Organism: Dasysyrphus tricinctus; assembly: GCA_963921185.1. Classification (NCBI taxonomy): domain Eukaryota; kingdom Metazoa; phylum Arthropoda; class Insecta; order Diptera; family Syrphidae; genus Dasysyrphus; species Dasysyrphus tricinctus. The sequence continues at coordinate 50,614,440 of OY992531.1, forward strand.
GTTACAAAACACTGTCAGAGTTTTTTTTAGATCTCTGAGATATCACACATCAGTTTTCGGAACACGTCTTGTTCTAAAAGTCACAATGACGTTTAGATAAGCTTACGCAAATAAATATGGTTAATTTTTCGCAACAAAATCCTTGAATAAGTTTAACCTAATTGTGTAAATAATTTCCTATACAAAATTTGACAGTTCCATAACCAAATGATAAATTTAACCAAATCGTAAACATATCTAATGTTTTACGACGTTGCATGAATACGCTTAGTAATTTTCCTTTACATTTTTTAGATAGCTTTGAGAAAAGATATACTAAAGTGTAAAATATTTCTACTTGCTAAAGTTATCAAAAAAACATAAATGTAATCTTATAAATGGCAATTCCAAATATTGATTAGCCGCAAAAATTTAAAAATAAATTATTGGAACTTTAATTTAATTCAAATTTAAAATTCGAGTTTTGAACTTATATTTGTATCAATTTACGACTTAAAGAGTGTAGGAAAGCTTATAATTGAATTGTCGTCTTGGTTAATACTTTACAAGACAAAAGAAACTATTTTCTATTGTTTGCTAATGCGAAAGCGGTCAATCCTATGACTTTTTGATGTATGCTTTTGCATAATACAGTTGATTTCCTTCCATTCGTTTGTTTTCGTATGACCTCCTTTGACGACGGATGTTTGACGGATGTTTGACGGATGTTTGACGGATGTTCGACGGATGTTTGACGACGGATGTTTGACGGATGTTTGATGGATGTTTGATGGATGTTTGACGGATGTTTGACGGATGTTTGACGGATGTTTGACGAATGTTTAAGGGATGTTTGACGGATGTTTGATGGATGTTTGACGGATGTTTGACGGATGTTTGATGGATGTTTGACGGATGTTTGATTGATGTTTGACGGATGTTTGACGGATGTTTTACGGATGTTTGACGGATGTTTGATGGATGTTTGACGGATGTTTGACGGATGTTTGACGACGGATGTTTGACGGATGTTTGATGGATGTTTGACGGATGTTTGACGGATGTTTGACGGATGTTTGACGGATGTTTGACGGATGTTTGACGGATGTTTGATGGATGTTTGACGGATGTTTGACGGATGTTTGACGGATGTTTGACGGATGTTTGACGGATGTTTGACGGATGTTTGACGGATGTTTGACGGATGTTTGATGGATGTTTGACGAATGTTTGACGGATGTTTGATGGATGTTTGACGGATGTTTGACGGATGTTTGACGGATGTTTGACGGATGTTTGACAACGGATGTTTGACGGATGTTTGGCGGATGTTTGATGGATGTTTGACGGATGTTTGACGGATGTTTGACGGATGTTTGATGGATGTTTTACGGATGTTTGACGGATGTTTGATGGATGTTTGGCGGATGTTTGATGGATGTTTGACGGATGTTTGACGGATGTTTTATGGATGTTTGACGGATGTTTGACGGATGTTTGACGGATGTTTGACGACGGATGTTTGACGGATGTTTGACGGATGTTTGACGGATGTTTGACGGATGTTTGATGGATGTTTGACGGATGTTTGACGGATGTTTGACGGATGTTTGACGGATGTTCGACGGATATTTGACGGATGTTTGACGGATGTTTGATGGATGTTTGACGAATGTTTGACGGATGTTTGATGGATGTTTGACGGATGTTTGACGGATGTTTGACGGATGTTTGACGGATGTTTGACGACGGATGTTTGACGGATGTTTGGCGGATGTTTGATGGATGTTTGACGGATGTTTGACGGATGTTTGACGGATGTTTGATGGATGTTTTACGGATGTTTGACGGATGTTTGATGGATGTTTGGCGGATGTTTGATGGATGTTTGACGGATGTTTGACGGATGTTTGACGGATGTTTTATGGATGTTTGACGGATGTTTGACGGATGTTTGATGGATGTTTTACGGATGTTTGACGGATGTTTGATGGATGTTTGGCGGATGTTTGATGGATGTTTGACGGATGTTTGACGGATGTTTGACGGATGTTTGACGGATGTTTGACGGATGTTTGATGGATGTTTTACGGATGTTTGACGGATGTTTGATGGATGTTTGGCGGATGTTTGATGGATGTTTGACGGATGTTTTACGGATGTTTGACGGATGTTTGATGGATGTTTGGCGGATGTTTGATGGATGTTTGACGGATGTTTGACGGATGTTTGACGGATGTTTGACGGATGTTTGATGGATGTTTGACGGATGTTTGATGGATGTTTGACGGATGTTTGACGGATGTTTGATGGATGTTTGACGGATGTTTGATGGATGTTTGATGGATGTTTGACGGATGTTTGACGGATGTTTTATGGATGTTTGACGGATGTTTGACGGATGTTTGACGACGGATGTTTGACGGATGTTTGACGGATGTTTGACGGATGTTTGACGGATGTTTGATGGATGTTTGATGGATGTTTGACGGATGTTTGATGGATGTTTGACGGATGTTTGATGGATGTTTGATGGATGTTTGACGGATGTTTGATGGATGTTTGACGGATGTTTGACGAATGTTTGACGATGTATGTTTGACGGATGTTTGACGGATGTTTGATGGATGTTTGACGGATGTTTGACGGATGTTTGACGGATGTTTTATGGATGTTTGACGGATGTTTGACGGATGTTTGACGACGGATGTTTGATGGATGTTTGACGGATGTTTGATGGATGTTTGATGGATGTTTGACGGATGTTTGATGGATGTTTGACGGATGTTTGACGGATGTTTGACGACGGATGTTTGACGGATGTTTGACAGATGTTTGACGGATGTTTGACGGATGTTTGATGGATGTTTGACGGATGTTTGACGGATGTTTGACGGATGTTTGATGGATGTTTTACGGATGTTTGACGGATGTTTGATGGATGTTTGGCGGATGTTTGATGGATGTTTGACGGATGTTTGACGGATGTTTGACGGATGTTTGACGGATGTTTGACGGATGTTTGACGGATGTTTGACGGATGTTTGACGGATGTTTGATGGATGTTTGACGGATGTTTGACTGATGTTTGATGGATTTTTGACAGATGTTTGACGGATTTTTGATGGATGTTTGACGGATGTTTGATGGATGTTTGACGGATAATTGACGGATGTTTGACGGATGTTTGACGAATGTTTGACGGATGTTTGACGGATGTTTGACGGATGTTTGACGGATGTTTGACGGATGTTTGACGGATGTTTGATGGATGTTTGACGGATGTTTGACGGATGTTTGACGGAAGTTTGACGGATGCCTGACGGATGTTTGACGGATGTTTGACGGATGTTTTACGACGGATGTTTGACGTATGTTTGACGGATGTTTGATGGATGTTTGACGGATGTTTGACGGATGTTTGACGGATGTTTGACGGATGTTTGACGGATGTTTGACGGATGTTTGACGGATGTTTGATGGATGTTTGACGGATGTTTGACGGATGTTTGATGGATGTTTGACGGATGTTTGACGGATGTTTGATGGATGTTTGGCGGATGTTTGATGGATGTTTGACGGATGTTTGACGGATGTTTGACGGATGTTTGACGGATGTTTGACGGATGTTTGACGGATGTTTGACGGATGTTTGACGGATGTTTGACGGATGTTTGATGGATGTTTGACGGATGTTTGACGGAAGTTTGACGGATGTTTGATGGATGTTTTACGGATGTTTGACGGATGTTTGATGGATGTTTGGCGGATGTTTGATGGATGTTTGACGGATGTTTGACGGATGTTTGACGGATGTTTGACGGATGTTTGACGGATGTTTGACGGATGTTTGATGGCTGTTTGACGGATGTTTGACGGATGTTTGACGGATGTTTAACGAATGTTTGATGGATGTTTGATGGATGTTTGATGGATGTTTGACGGATGTTTGATGGATGTTTGACGGATAATTGACGGATGTTTGATGGATGTTTGACGGATGTTTGACGGATGTTTGACGACGGATGTTTGACGGATGTTTGACGGATGTTTGACGGATGTTTGACGGATGTTTGACGGATGTTTGACGGATGTTTGACGGATGTTTGACAACGGATGTTTGACGGATGTTGGACGGATGTTTGACGGATGTTTGACGGATGTTTTATGGATGTTTGACGGATGTTTGATGGATGTTGATGGATGTATGACGGATGTTTGATGGATGTTTGAACGGATGTTTGACGGATGTTTGATGGATGTTTGACGGATGTTTGGACGGATGTTTGACGGATGTTTGACAGATGTTTGACGGATGTTTGACGGATGTTTGACGGAAGTTTGACGGATGTTTGACGGATGTTTGACGGATGTTTGATGGATGTTTGACGGATGTTTGACGACAGATGTTTGACGTATGTTTGACGGATGTTTGACGAATGTTGATGGATGTATGACGGATGTTTGACGGATGTTTGACGGATGTTTGACGGATGTTTGATGGATGTTTGATGGATGTTTGACGGATGTTTGATGGATGTTTTACGGATGTTTGACGGATGTTTGACGGATGTTTGACGGATGTTTGACGGATGTTTGATGAATGTTTGACGGATGTTTGACGGATGTTTGATAGATAATTGACGGATGTTTGACGGATGTTTGACGGATGTTTGTTCGATGTTTGACGGATGTTTGACGGAAGTTTGACGGATGTTTGATGGATGTTTGACGGATGTTTGACGGATGTTTGATGGATGTTTGACGGATGTTTAACGAATGTTTGATGGATGTTTGATGGATGTTTGATGGATGTTTGACGGATGTTTGATGGATGTTTGACGGATGTTTGACGGATGTTTGATGGATGTTTGACGGATGTTTGACGGATGTTTGACGACGGATGTTTGACGGATGTTTGACGGATGTTTGACGGATGTTTGACGGATGTTTGACGGATGTTTGACGGATGTTTGACGGATGTTTGACGGATGTTTGATGAATGTTTGACGGATGTTTGACGGATGTTTGATAGATAATTGACGGATGTTTTACGGATGTTTGACGGATGTTTGACGGATGTTTGACGGATGTTTGACGGATGTTTGATGAATGTTTGACGGATGTTTGACGGATGTTTGATAGATAATTGACGGATGTTTGACGGATGTTTGACGGATGTTTGACGGATGTTTGACGGATGTTTGACGGATGTTTGACGGATGTTTGACGGATGTTTGACGGATGTTTGACGGATGTTTGATGGATGTTTGACGGATGTTTGACGGATGTTTGACGGATGTTTGACGGAAGTTTGACGAATATTTGACGGATAATTGACGGATGTTTGACAACTGATGTTTGACGTTTGTTTGACGGATGTTTGACGGATGTTTGACGGATGTTTGATGGATGTTTGACGGATGTTTGACGGATGTTTGACGACGGATGTTTGACGGATGTTTGACGGATGTTTGACGGATGTTTGACGGATGTTTGACGGATGTTTGACGGATGTTTGACGGATGTTTGATGGATGTTTGACGGATGTTTGATGGATGTTTGACGTATGTTTGATGGATGTTTGACGGATGTTTGACGGATGTTTGACGACGGATGTTTGACGGATGTTTGACGGATGTTTGACGGATGTTTGACGGATGTTTGACGGATGTTTGATGGATGTTTGACGGATGTTTGATGGATGCTTTACGGATGTTTGACGGATGTTTGACGGATGTTTGACGGATGTTTGACGGATGTTTGACGGATGTTTGACGGATGTTTGACGGATGTTTGACGGATGTTTGATGGATGTTTGATGGATGTTTGATGGATGTTTGACTTATGTTTGACGGATATTTGACGGATGTTTGATGTATGTTTGACGGATATATGACGGAGGTTTTTTTCCGTCAAACATCCATCAAACATCCATCAAATATCCGTCAAACATCCATCAAACATCCGTCAAACATCCGTCAAACATAAGTCAAACATCCATCAAACATCCATCAAACATCCATCAAACATCCATCAAACATTCGTTAAACATCCGTCAAACATCCGTCAAACATCCGTCAAACAGCCATCAAACATCCGTCAAACATCCGTCAAACATCCATCAAACATCCGTCAAACTTCCGTCAAACATCCGTCAAACATCGAACAAACATCCGTCAAACATCCGTCAAACATCCGTCAATTATCTATCAAACATCCGTCAAACATCCGTCAAACATTCATCAAACATCCGTCAAACATCCGTCAAACATCCGTCAAACATCCGTCAAACATCCGTAAAACATCCATCAAACATCCGTCAAACATCCATCAAACATCCATCAAACATCCGTCAAACATCCGTCAAACATCCGTCAAACATCCGTCATACATCCATCAACATTCGTCAAACATCCGTCAAACATACGTCAAACATCTGTCGTCAAACATCCGTCAAACATCCATCAAACATCCGTCAAACATCCGTCAAACATCCGTCAAACTTCCGTCAAACATCCGTCAAACATCCGTCAAACATCTGTCAAACATCCGTCAAACATCCGTCAAACATCCGTCAAACATCCATCAAACATCCGTCAAACATCCGTCAAACATCCATCAAACATCCGTCATACATCCATCAACATCCATCAAACATCCGTCAAACATCCATAAAACATCCGTCAAACATCCGTCAAACATCCGTCCAACATCCGTCAAACATCCGTTGTCAAACATCCGTCAAACATCCGTCAAACATCCGTCAAACATCCGTCAAACATCCGTCAAACATCCGTCAAACATCCGTCAAACATCCGTCGTCAAACATCCGTCAAACATCCGTCAAACATCCATCAAACATCCGTCAAACATCCGTCAAACATCCATCAAACATCCGTCAAACATCCATCAAACATCCATCAAACATCCATCAAACATTCGTTAAACATCCGTCAAACATCCGTCAAACATCCGTCAAACAGCCATCAAACATCCGTCAAACATCCGTCAAACATCCATCAAACATCCGTCAAACTTCCGTCAAACATCCGTCAAACATCGAACAAACATCCGTCAAACATCCGTCAAACATCCGTCAAACATCCGTCAATTATCTATCAAACATCCGTCAAACATCCGTCAAACATTCATCAAACATCCGTCAAACATCCGTCAAACATCCGTCAAACATCCGTCAAACATAAGTCAAACATCCATCAAACATCCATCAAACATCCATCAAACATCCATCAAACATTCGTTAAACATCCGTCAAACATCCGTCAAACATCCGTCAAACAGCCATCAAACATCCGTCAAACATCCGTCAAACATCCATCAAACATCCGTCAAACTTCCGTCAAACATCCGTCAAACGTCGAACAAACATCCGTCAAACATCCGTCAATCATCCGTCGTCAAACATCCGTCAAACATCCGTCAAACATCCGTCAAACATCCGTCAAACATCCATCAAACATCCGTCATACATCCATCAACATCCGTCAAACATCTGTCAAACATAAGTCAAACATCTGTCGTCAAACATCCGTCAAACATCCATCAAACATCCGTCAAACATCCGTCAAACATCCATCAAACATCCGTCAAACATCCGTCAAACAACCATCAAACATCCGTCAAACATCCGTCAAACATCTGTCAAACATCCGTCAAACATCCGTCAAACATCCGTCAAACATCCATCAAACATCCGTCAAACATCCGTCAAACATCCATCAAACATCCGTCATACATCCATCAACATCCATCAAACATCCGTCAAACATCCATAAAACATCCGTCAAACATCCGTCAAACATCCGTCCAACATCCGTCAAACATCCGTTGTCAAACATCCGTCAAACATCCGTCAAACATCCGTCAAACTTCCAGCAAACAACCGTCAAACATCCGTCAAACATCCATCAAACATCCGTCAAACATCCGTCAAACTTCCGTCAAACATCCGTCAAACATCCGTCAAACATCTGTCAAACATCCGTCAAACATCCGTCAAACATCCATCAAATATCCGTCAAACATCCGTCAAACATCCGTCAAACATCCGTCAAACATCCGTCAAACATCCGTCAAACATCCGTCAAACATCCATCAAACATGCGTCAAACATCCATCAAACATCCGTCAAACATCCGTCAAACATCCGTCAAACATCCGTCATACATCCATCAACATTCGTCAAACATCCGTCAAACATACGTCAAACATCTGTCGTCAAACATCCGTCAAACATCCATCAAACATCCGTCAAACATCCGTCAAACATCCGTCAAACTTCCGTCAAACATCCGTCAAACATCCGTCAAACATCTGTCAAACATCCGTCAAACATCCGTCAAACATCCGTCAAACATCCATCATTCATCCGTCATGGATGTTTGACGACGGATGATTGACGGATGTTTGACGGATGTTTGTTCGATGTTTGACGGATGTTTGACGGAAGTTTGACGGATGTTTGATGGATGTTTGACGGATGTTTGACGGATGTTTGACGGATGTTTGATGGATGTTTGACGGATGTTTGACGGATGTTTGACGGATGTTTGACGGATGTTTGATGGATGTTTGACGGATATTTGACGGATGTTTGATGGATGTTTGACGGGTGTTTGTTGGATGTTTGATGGATGTTTGACGGATGTTTGACGGATGTTTGATGAATGTTTGACGGATGTTTGACGGATGTTTGATAGATAATTGACGGATGTTTGACGGATGTTTGACGGATGTTTGACGGATGTTTGACGGATGTTTGACGGATGTTTGACGGATGTTTGACGGAAGTTTGACGGATGTTCGACGGATGTTTGCCGGATATTTGACGGATGTTTGACGACGGGTGTTTGACATATGTTTGACGGATGTTTGACGAATGTTTGATGGATGTATGACGGATGTTGATGGATGTTTGACGGATGTTTGATGACTGTTTGATGGATGTTTGACAGATGTTTGATGGATGTTTGACAGATGTTTGAAGGATGTTTGATGGATGTTTGACGGATATATGACGGAGGTTTTTTTCCGTCAAACATCCATCAAACATCCATCAAATATCCGTCAAACATCCATCAAACATCCGTCAAACATCCGTCAAACATAAGTCAAACATCCATCAAACATCCATCAAACATCCATCAAACATCCATCAAACATCCATCAAACATTCGTTAAACATCCGTCAAACATCCGTCAAACATCCGTCAAACAGCCATCAAAAATCCGTCAAACATCCGTCAAACATCCATCAAACATCCGTCAAACTTCCGTCAAACATCCGTCAAACATCGAACAAACATCCGTCAAACATTCGTCAAACATCCGTCAATCATCCGTCGTCAAACATCCGTCAAACATCCGTCAAACATCCGTCAAACATCCGTCAAACATCCATCAAACATCCGTCATACATCCATCAACATCCGTCAAACATCTGTCAAACATAAGTCAAACATCTGTCGTCAAACATCCGTCAAACATCCATCAAACATCCGTCAAACATCCGTCAAACATCCATCAAACATCCGTCAAACATCCGTCAAACAACCATCAAACATCCGTCAAACATCCGTCAAACATCCGTCAAACATCCGTCAAACATCCATCAAACATCCGTCAAACAACCATCAAACATCCGTCAAACATCCGTCAAACATCCATCAAACTTCCATCAAACATCATTCAAACATCCGTCAAACATCCGTCAAACATCCATCAAACATTCGTTAAACATCCGTCAAACATCCGTCAAACATCCATCAAACATCCGTCAAACATCCGTCAAACATCCGTCAAACATCCATCAAACATCCGTCATACATCCATCAACATCCGTCAAACATCTGCCAAACATAAGTCAAACATCTGTCGTCAAACATCCGTCAAACATCCGTCAAACATCCGTCAAACATCCGTCAAACATCCGTCAAACATCCATCAAACATCCGTCAAACATCCGTCAAACAACCATCAAACATCCGTCAAACATCCGTCAAACATCCGTCAAACATCCGTCAAACATCCGTCAAACATCCATCAAACATCCGTCAAACATCCATCAAACATCCGTCAAACATCCGTCAAACATCCATCAAACATCCGTCAAACATCCGTCAAACATCCCTCGTCAAACATCCGTCAAACATCCGTCAATTATCCGTCAAACATCCGTCAAACATCCGTCAAACATCCGTCAAACATCCGTCAAACATCCGTCAAACATCCTTCAAACATCTGTCAAACATCCATCAAACATCCGTCATACATCCGTCGTCAAACATCCGTCAAACATCCGTCAAACATCCGTCAAACATCCGTCAAACATCCGTCAAACATCCATCAAACATCCGTCAAACAACCGTCAAACATCCATCAAACATCCGTCAAACATCCGTTAAACATCCATCAAACACCCGTCAAACATCCGTCAAACATCCGTCAAACATCCTTCAAACATCCGTCAAACAATCGTCAAACATCCATCAAACATCCGTCAAACATCCGTCAAACATCCGTCAAACATCCATCAAACATCCGTCAAACATCCGTCAAACGGGTTGGGGTCAAAATACTGTATGGGTCATAATACTGTATTTAAAATACTGTATCTCAAAATACTGTATTTCAAAATACTGTATGTACAAAATACTGTATGATCAAAATACTGTAAGTCAAAATTCTGTATTTCAAAATTCTGGATGGTCGAAATTCTGCATTTCAAAATTCTGTATCTCAAAATTCTGTATTTGAAAATGCTGTAAATAGGCTGAAAAATAAAAATCGTTTTGATAATGTAAAAAAGTGCGCACTTTTTTACATTATCAAAACGATTTTTATTTTTCAGCCTATTTACAGCATTTTCAAATACAGAATTTTGAAAACATAAAACCTTTTTTTAAGAATATATAGTAATAATTTTTCGTAAGCATAAAATTCTGATAGCTTCCCTTGGACAATAACATATATTAAAAGAAAAACGAAATAAATGCTATCTTGTTCTTATTTTCTCTCTCTCATTTTCTTCTTCTTCTTCTTCTTCTTCTTTCTCACATTTTTACATAAATTGTTTTGATCATAATCAACAATTGCATAAAAAATTGTAAAAGCGCAAGTGGAAAGAGTTATAAATGGTGAAAATATTCGCAAAAAGTACAAAACTGTTCTTAGAAATAAAAAAAATTAACATGTAATGAGAAAAATTGATGATTTAAACCATATTGGTTACTTAAAAAGAATAGCAAAAAATCTAGGTTTATATTCAAATTTAGCCTATAATCGTAAGTTAATTCCTTTGGTTATCATTAATGTACAAGGAATTTTGTGATTTTGGTTTGTTTTGTTGTAATTTTTCGTTACTTTGTTTTTGTTAATGCATTTCAGCATACAATACATATATAGTTAGGTACTTAAATAATATTGCCTATTATCTACTAACTTATTTATGACTTATTAATGTATGAAGTTTGGTTTAACATTTGTTTGAATTTTCAAGAAATGATATATTTATTCATAAATCGAGTTCTGCTTTTTGTTTATTTATTTATGATGGAAGTTTAAGAACGGAATTATGCAAAACAAAATTTTTTAGATACACAATTTTGAGATACAGTGTTTTTTCTCATACAGCATTTTAAGATGAATAATTTTGAGATACAGTATTATGAGATACAGTATTTTGATCATACAGTATTTTGTACATACAGTATTTTGAAATACAGTATTTTGAAAAACAGAATATTAACCATACAGTATTATGACCATACAGTATCATACAGTATCATACAGAATTTTGACCATACAGTATTTTAAAATACAGCATTTCGACCCGCTCCCCCGTCAAACATCCGTCAAACATCCGTCAAACATCCGTCAAACATCCATCATTCATCCGTCATGGATGTTTGACGACGGATGTTTGACGGATGTTTGATGGATGTTTGACGGATGTTTGACGGATGTTTGATGGATGTTTGATGGATGTTTGACAGAAGTTTGATGGATGTTTGACGGATATTTGACTGATGTTTGATGGATGTTTGACGGATGTTTGACGGATGTTTGACGGATGTTTGACGGATGTTTGACGGATGTTTGATGGATGTTTGACGGATGTTTGACGGATGTTTGATGGATGTTTGACGGATGTTTGGCGGATGTTTGACGGATGTTTGACGGATGTTTGATGGATGTTTGACGGATGTTTGACGGATGTTTGATGGATGTTTGACGGATGTTTGACGTATGTTTGACGGATGTTTGATGGATGTTTGACGGATGTTTGACGGATGTTTGACGGATGTTTGATGGATGTTTGACGGATGTTTGACGGATTTTTGATGGATGTTTGACGGATGTTTGACGGATGTTTGATGGATGTTTGACGGATGTTTGACGGATGTTTGACGGATGTTTGTTCGATGTTTGACGGATGTTTGACGGAAGTTTGACGGATGTTTGATGGATGTTTGACGGATGTTTGACGGATGTTTGATGGCTGTTTGACGGATGTTTGACGGATGTTTGACGGATGTTTAACGAATGTTTGATGGATGTTTGATGGATGTTTGATGGATGTTTGATGGATGTTTGACTTATGTTTGACGGATGTTTGACGGATGTATGATGGATATTTGACGGATATTTGATGGATGTTTGATGGATGTTTGACGGAAAAAAACCTCCGTCATATATCCGTCAAACATCCATCAAACATCCATCAAACATCTGTCAAACATCCATCAAACATCTGTCAAACATCCATCAAACAGTCATCAAACATCCGTCAAACATCCATCAACATCCGTCATACATCCATCAAACATTCGTCAAACATCCATCAAACATCCGTCAAACATCCGTCAAACATCCATCAAACATCCGTCAAACATCCGTCAAACATCCGTCAAACATCCGTCAAACATCCATCAAACATCCGTCATACATCCATCAACATCCGTCAAACATCTGTCAAACATAAGTCAAACATCTGTCGTCAAACATCCGTCAAACATCCATCAAACATCCGTCAAACATCCGTCAAACATCCATCAAACATCCGTCAAACATCCGTCAAACAACCATCAAACATCCGTCAAACATCCGTCAAACATCCGTCAAACATCCGTCAAACATCCATCAAACATCCGTCAAACAACCATCAAACATCCGTCAAACATCCGTCAAACATCCATCAAACTTCCATCAAACATCATTCAAACATCCGTCAAACATCCGTCAAACATCCATCAAACATTCGTTAAACATCCGTCAAACATCCGTCAAACATCCATCAAACATCCGTCAAACATCCGTCAAACATCCGTCAAACATCCATCAAACATCCGTCATACATCCATCAACATCCGTCAAACATCTGCCAAACATAAGTCAAACATCTGTCGTCAAACATCCGTCAAACATCCGTCAAACATCCGTCAAACATCCGTCAAACATCCGTCAAACATCCATCAAACATCCGTCAAACATCCGTCAAACAACCATCAAACATCCGTCAAACATCCGTCAAACATCCGTCAAACATCCGTCAAACATCCGTCAAACATCCATCAAACATCCGTCAAACATCCATCAAACATCCGTCAAACATCCGTCAAACATCCATCAAACATCCGTCAAACATCCGTCAAACATCCCTCGTCAAACATCCGTCAAACATCCGTCAATTATCCGTCAAACATCCGTCAAACATCCGTCAAACATCCGTCAAACATCCGTCAAACATCCGTCAAACATCCTTCAAACATCTGTCAAACATCCATCAAACATCCGTCATACATCCGTCGTCAAACATCCGTCAAACATCCGTCAAACATCCGTCAAACATCCGTCAAACATCCGTCAAACATCCATCAAACATCCGTCAAACAACCGTCAAACATCCATCAAACATCCGTCAAACATCCGTTAAACATCCATCAAACACCCGTCAAACATCCGTCAAACATCCGTCAAACATCCTTCAAACATCCGTCAAACAATCGTCAAACATCCATCAAACATCCGTCAAACATCCGTCAAACATCCGTCAAACATCCATCAAACATCCGTCAAACATCCGTCAAACGGGTTGGGGTCAAAATACTGTATGGGTCATAATACTGTATTTAAAATACTGTATCTCAAAATACTGTATTTCAAAATACTGTATGTACAAAATACTGTATGATCAAAATACTGTAAGTCAAAATTCTGTATTTCAAAATTCTGGATGGTCGAAATTCTGCATTTCAAAATTCTGTATCTCAAAATTCTGTATTTGAAAATGCTGTAAATAGGCTGAAAAATAAAAATCGTTTTGATAATGTAAAAAAGTGCGCACTTTTTTACATTATCAAAACGATTTTTATTTTTCAGCCTATTTACAGCATTTTCAAATACAGAATTTTGAAAACATAAAACCTTTTTTTAAGAATATATAGTAATAATTTTTCGTAAGCATAAAATTCTGATAGCTTCCCTTGGACAATAACATATATTAAAAGAAAAACGAAATAAATGCTATCTTGTTCTTATTTTCTCTCTCTCATTTTCTTCTTCTTCTTCTTCTTCTTCTTTCTCACATTTTTACATAAATTGTTTTGATCATAATCAACAATTGCATAAAAAATTGTAAAAGCGCAAGTGGAAAGAGTTATAAATGGTGAAAATATTCGCAAAAAGTACAAAACTGTTCTTAGAAATAAAAAAAATTAACATGTAATGAGAAAAATTGATGATTTAAACCATATTGGTTACTTAAAAAGAATAGCAAAAAATCTAGGTTTATATTCAAATTTAGCCTATAATCGTAAGTTAATTCCTTTGGTTATCATTAATGTACAAGGAATTTTGTGATTTTGGTTTGTTTTGTTGTAATTTTTCGTTACTTTGTTTTTGTTAATGCATTTCAGCATACAATACATATATAGTTAGGTACTTAAATAATATTGCCTATTATCTACTAACTTATTTATGACTTATTAATGTATGAAGTTTGGTTTAACATTTGTTTGAATTTTCAAGAAATGATATATTTATTCATAAATCGAGTTCTGCTTTTTGTTTATTTATTTATGATGGAAGTTTAAGAACGGAATTATGCAAAACAAAATTTTTTAGATACACAATTTTGAGATACAGTGTTTTTTCTCATACAGCATTTTAAGATGAATAATTTTGAGATACAGTATTATGAGATACAGTATTTTGATCATACAGTATTTTGTACATACAGTATTTTGAAATACAGTATTTTGAAAAACAGAATATTAACCATACAGTATTATGACCATACAGTATCATACAGTATCATACAGAATTTTGACCATACAGTATTTTAAAATACAGCATTTCGACCCGCTCCCCCGTCAAACATCCGTCAAACATCCGTCAAACATCCGTCAAACATCCATCATTCATCCGTCATGGATGTTTGACGACGGATGTTTGACGGATGTTTGATGGATGTTTGACGGATGTTTGACGGATGTTTGATGGATGTTTGATGGATGTTTGACAGAAGTTTGATGGATGTTTGACGGATATTTGACTGATGTTTGATGGATGTTTGACGGATGTTTGACGGATGTTTGACGGATGTTTGACGGATGTTTGACGGATGTTTGATGGATGTTTGACGGATGTTTGACGGATGTTTGATGGATGTTTGACGGATGTTTGGCGGATGTTTGACGGATGTTTGACGGATGTTTGATGGATGTTTGACGGATGTTTGACGGATGTTTGATGGATGTTTGACGGATGTTTGACGTATGTTTGACGGATGTTTGATGGATGTTTGACGGATGTTTGACGGATGTTTGACGGATGTTTGATGGATGTTTGACGGATGTTTGACGGATTTTTGATGGATGTTTGACGGATGTTTGACGGATGTTTGATGGATGTTTGACGGATGTTTGACGGATGTTTGACGGATGTTTGTTCGATGTTTGACGGATGTTTGACGGAAGTTTGACGGATGTTTGATGGATGTTTGACGGATGTTTGACGGATGTTTGATGGCTGTTTGACGGATGTTTGACGGATGTTTGACGGATGTTTAACGAATGTTTGATGGATGTTTGATGGATGTTTGATGGATGTTTGATGGATGTTTGACTTATGTTTGACGGATGTTTGACGGATGTATGATGGATATTTGACGGATATTTGATGGATGTTTGATGGATGTTTGACGGAAAAAAACCTCCGTCATATATCCGTCAAACATCCATCAAACATCCATCAAACATCTGTCAAACATCCATCAAACATCTGTCAAACATCCATCAAACAGTCATCAAACATCCGTCAAACATCCATCAACATCCGTCATACATCCATCAAACATTCGTCAAACATCCGTCAAACATATGTCAAACACCCGTCGTCAAACATCCATCAAATATCCGGCAAACATCCGTCAAACATCCGTCAAACATCCATCATTCATCCGTCATGGATGTTTGACGACGGATGTTTGACGGATGTTTGATGGATGTTTGACGGATGTTTGACGGATGTTTGATGGATGTTTGATGGATGTTTGACGGAAGTTTGATGGATGTTTGACGGATATTTGACTGATGTTTGATGGATGTTTGACGGATGTTTGACGGATGTTTGACGGATGTTTGACGGATGTTTGACGGATGTTTGATGGATGTTTGACGGATGTTTGACGGATGTTTGATGGATGTTTGACGGATGTTTGACGGATGTTTGACGGATGTTTGACGGATGTTTGATGGATGTTTGACGGATGTTTGACGGATGTTTGGTGGATGTTTGACGGATGTTTGACGGATGTTTGACGGATGTTTGATGGATGTTTGACGGATGTTTGACGGATGTTTGACGGATGTTTGATGGATGTTTGACGGATGATTGACGGATGTTTGATGGATGTTTGACGGATGTTTGACGGATGTTTGATGGATGTTTGACGGATGTTTGACGGATGTTTGATGGATGTTTGACGGATGTTTGACGACGGATGTTTGACGGATGTTTGATGGATGTTTGATGGATGTTTGACGGATGTTTGACGGATGTTTGACGGATGTTTGACGGATGTTTGACGGATGTTTGACGGATGTTTGACGGATGTTTGACGGATGTTTGGTGGATGTTTTACGGATGTTTGACGGATGTTTGACGGATGTTTGATGGATGTTTGACGGATGTTTGACGGATGTTTGACGGATGTTTGACGGATGTTTGACGACGGATGTTTGACGGATGTTTGACGGATGTTTGATGGTTGTTTGACGGATGTTTGATGGATGTTTGACGGATGTTTGACGGATGTTTGACGGATGTTTGACGGATGTTTGACGGATGTTTGACGGATGTTTGATGGATGTTTGATGGATGTTTAACGGATGTTTGACGGATGTTTGACGGATGTTTGACGGATGTTTTATGGATGTTTGGTGGATGTTTGATGGATGTTTGACGGATGTTTGACGGATGTTTGATGAATGTTTGACGGATGTTTGATGGATGTTTGACGGATGTTTGACGGATGTTTGACGGATGTTTGACGGATGTTTGATGGATGTTTGACGGATGTTTGACGGATGTTTGACGGATGTTAGATGGATGTTTGACGGATGTTTGATGGATGTTTGACGGATGTTTGACGGATGTTTGATGGATGTTTTACGGATGTTTGATGGATGTTTGACGGATGTTTGATGGATGTTTGACGGATGTTTGACGGATGTTTGACGGATGTTTGACGGATGTTTGACGGATGTTTAATGGATGTTTGACGGATGTTTGACGGATGTTTGACGACGGATATTTGACAGATGTTTGACGGATGTTTGACGGATGTTTGACGGATGTTTGATGGATGTTTAATGGATGTTTGACGGATGTTTGACGGATGTTTGACGGATGTTTGACGGATGTTTGACGGATGTTTGATGGATGTTTGACGGATGTTTGATGGATGTTTGATGGATGTTTGACGGATGTTTGATGGATGTTTGACGGATGTTTGATGGATGTTTGATGGATGTTTGACGGATGTTTGATGGATGTTTGACGGATGTTTGACGGATGTTTGATGGATGTTTGGCGGATGTTTGATGGATGTTTGACGGATGTTTGACGGATGTTTGATGAATGTTTGACGGATGTTTGATGGATGTTTGACGGATGTTTGACGGATGTTTGACGGATGTTTGACGGATGTTTGATGGATGTTTGACGGATGTTTGACGGATGTTTGACGGATGTTAGATGGATGTTTGACGGATGTTTGATGGATGTTTGACGGATGTTTGACGGATGTTTGATGGATGTTTTACGGATGTTTGATGGATGTTTGACGGATGTTTGATGGATGTTTGACGGATGTTTGACGGATGTTTGACGGATGTTTGACGGATGTTTGACGGATGTTTGACGGATGTTTGATGGATGTTTGACGGATGTTTGACGGATGTTTGACGGATGTTTGATGGATGTTTGACGGATGTTTGATGGATGTTTGATGGATATTTGATGGATGTTTGACGGATGTTTGATGGATGTTTGATGGATGTTTGACGGATGTTTGATGGATGTTTGACGGATGTTTGATGGATGTTTGATGGATGTTTGACGGATGTTCGACGGATGTTTGACGGATGTTTGACGGATGTTTGATGGATGTTTGATGGATGTTTGACGGATGTTTGATGGATGTTTGATGGATGTTTGACGGATGTTTGATAGATGTTTTACGGATGTTTGATGGATGTTTGATGGATGTTTGAAGGATGTTTGATGGATGTTTGACGGATGTTTGATGGATGTTTGATGGATGTTTGACGGATGTTTGATGGATGTTTGACGGATGTTTGACGGATGTTTGACGATGGATGTTTGACGGATGTTCGACGGATGTTTGACGGATGTTTGATGGATGTTTGACGGATGTTTGACGAATGTTTGACGGATGTTTGATGGATGTTTGACGGATGTTTGACGGATGTTTGATGGATGTTTGACGGATGTTTGATGGATGTTTTACGGATGTTTGATGGATGTTTGACGGATGTTTGACGGATGTTTGACGATGGATGTTTGACGGATGTTCGACGGATGTCTGACGGATGTTTGATGGATGTTTGATGGATGTTTGACGGATGTTTGACGGATGTTTGATGGATGTTTGACGGATGTTTGACGGATGTTTGATGGATGTTTGGCGGATGTTTGATGGATGTTTGACGGATGTTTGACGGATGTTTGATGAATGTTTGACGGATGTTTGATGGATGTTTGACGGATGTTTGACGGATGTTTGACGGATGTTTGACGGATGTTTGACGGATGTTTGATGGATGTTTGACGGATGTTTGACGGATGTTTGACGGATGTTTGACGGATGTTTGACGGATGTTTGATGGATGTTTGACGGATGATTGACGGATGTTTGATGGATGTTTGACGGATGTTTGACGGATGTTTGATGGATGTTTGACGGATGTTTGACGGATGTTTGATGGATGTTTGACGGATGTTTGACGACGGATGTTTGACGGATGTTTGATGGATGTTTGATGGATGTTTGACGGATGTTTGACGGATGTTTGACGGATGTTTGACGGATGTTTGACGGATGTTTGACGGATGTTTGACGGATGTTTGACGGATGTTTGGTGGATGTTTTACGGATGTTTGACGGATGTTTGACGGATGTTTGATGGATGTTTGACGGATGTTTGACGGATGTTTGACGGATGTTTGACGGATGTTTGACGACGGATGTTTGACGGATGTTTGACGGATGTTTGATGGTTGTTTGACGGATGTTTGATGGATGTTTGACGGATGTTTGACGGATGTTTGACGGATGTTTGACGGATGTTTGACGGATGTTTGACGGATGTTTGATGGATGTTTGATGGATGTTTAACGGATGTTTGACGGATGTTTGACGGATGTTTGACGGATGTTTGACGGATGTTTGGTGGATGTTTGATGGATGTTTGACGGATGTTTGACGGATGTTTGATGAATGTTTGACGGATGTTTGATGGATGTTTGACGGATGTTTGACGGATGTTTGACGGATGTTTGACGGATGTTTGATGGATGTTTGACGGATGTTTGACGGATGTTTGACGGATGTTAGATGGATGTTTGACGGATGTTTGATGGATGTTTGACGGATGTTTGACGGATGTTTAATGGATGTTTTACGGATGTTTGATGGATGTTTGACGGATGTTTGATGGATGTTTGACGGATGTTTGACGGATGTTTGACGGATGTTTGACGGAT
The DNA here is from genome assembly GCA_963921185.1 of Dasysyrphus tricinctus. NCBI lineage: Eukaryota > Metazoa > Arthropoda > Insecta > Diptera > Syrphidae > Dasysyrphus > Dasysyrphus tricinctus. The sequence goes on from OY992531.1 coordinate 50,634,732, forward strand.
GTTTGACGGATGTTTAATGGATGTTTGACGGATGTTTGACGGATGTTTGACGGATGTTTGACGACGGATATTTGACAGATGTTTGACGGATGTTTGACGGATGTTTGACGGATGTTTGATGGATGTTTAATGGATGTTTGACGGATGTTTGACGGATGTTTGACGGATGTTTGACGGATGTTTGACGGATGTTTGATGGATGTTTGACGGATGTTTGATGGATGTTTGATGGATGTTTGACGGATGTTTGATGGATGTTTGACGGATGTTTGATGGATGTTTGATGGATGTTTGACGGATGTTTGATGGATGTTTGACGGATGTTTGACGGATGTTTGATGGATGTTTGGCGGATGTTTGATGGATGTTTGACGGATGTTTGACGGATGTTTGATGAATGTTTGACGGATGTTTGATGGATGTTTGACGGATGTTTGACGGATGTTTGACGGATGTTTGACGGATGTTTGATGGATGTTTGACGGATGTTTGACGGATGTTTGACGGATGTTAGATGGATGTTTGACGGATGTTTGATGGATGTTTGACGGATGTTTGACGGATGTTTGATGGATGTTTTACGGATGTTTGATGGATGTTTGACGGATGTTTGATGGATGTTTGACGGATGTTTGACGGATGTTTGACGGATGTTTGACGGATGTTTGACGGATGTTTGACGGATGTTTGATGGATGTTTGACGGATGTTTGACGGATGTTTGACGGATGTTTGATGGATGTTTGACGGATGTTTGATGGATGTTTGATGGATATTTGATGGATGTTTGACGGATGTTTGATGGATGTTTGATGGATGTTTGACGGATGTTTGATGGATGTTTGACGGATGTTTGATGGATGTTTGATGGATGTTTGACGGATGTTCGACGGATGTTTGACGGATGTTTGACGGATGTTTGATGGATGTTTGATGGATGTTTGACGGATGTTTGATGGATGTTTGATGGATGTTTGACGGATGTTTGATAGATGTTTTACGGATGTTTGATGGATGTTTGATGGATGTTTGACGGATGTTTGATGGATGTTTGACGGATGTTTGATGGATGTTTGATGGATGTTTGACGGATGTTTGATGGATGTTTGACGGATGTTTGACGGATGTTTGACGGATGTTTGACGGATGTTAGATGGATGTTTGACGGATGTTTGATGGATGTTTTACGGATGTTTGATGGATGTTTGACGGATTTTTGATGGATGTTTGACGAATGTTTGACGGATGTTTGACGGATGTTTGACGGATGTTTGACGGATGTTTGACGACGGATGTTTGACGGATGTTTGACGGATGTTTGACGGATGTTTGACGGATGTTTGACGGATGTTTGACGGATGTTTGATGGATGTTTAATGGATGTTTGACGGATGTTTGACGAATGTTTGACGGATGTTTGACGGATGTTTGATGGATGTTTGAAGGATGTTTGATGGATGTTTGACGGATGTTTGACGGATGTTTGACGATGGATGTTTGACGGATGTTCGACGGATGTTTGACGGATGTTTGATGGATGTTTGACGGATGTTTGACGAATGTTTGACGGATGTTTGATGGATGTTTGACGGATGTTTGACGGATGTTTGATGGATGTTTGGCGGATGTTTGATGGATGTTTGACGGATGTTTGACGGATGTTTGATGAATGTTTGACGGATGTTTGATGGATGTTTGACGGATGTTTGACGGATGTTTGACGGATGTTTGACGGATGTTTGATGGATGTTTGACGGATGTTTGACGGATGTTTGACGGATGTTAGATGGATGTTTGACGGATGTTTGATGGATGTTTGACGGATGTTTGACGGATGTTTGACGGATGTTTGATGGATGTTTTACGGATGTTTGATGGATGTTTGACGGATGTATGATGGATGTTTGACGGATGTTTGACGGATGTTTGACGGATGTTTGACGGATGTTTGACGGATGTTTGACGGATGTTTGACGGATGTTTGATGGATGTTTGACGGATGTTTGATGGATGTTTGATGGATGTTTGACGGATGTTTGATGGATGTTTGACGGATGTTTGATGGATGTTTGATGGATGTTTGACGGATGTTTGATGGATGTTTGACGGATGTTTGACGGATGTTTGATGGATGTTTGGCGGATGTTTGATGGATGTTTGACGGATGTTTGACGGATGTTTGATGAATGTTTGACGGATGTTTGATGGATGTTTGACGGATGTTTGACGGATGTTTGACGGATGTTTGACGGATGTTTGATGGATGTTTGACGGATGTTTGACGGATGTTTGACGGATGTTAGATGGATGTTTGACGGATGTTTGATGGATGTTTGACGGATGTTTGACGGATGTTTGATGGATGTTTTACGGATGTTTGATGGATGTTTGACGGATGTTTGATGGATGTTTGACGGATGTTTGACGGATGTTTGACGGATGTTTGACGGATGTTTGACGGATGTTTGACGGATGTTTGATGGATGTTTGACGGATGTTTGACGGATGTTTGACGGATGTTTGATGGATGTTTGACGGATGTTTGATGGATGTTTGATGGATATTTGATGGATGTTTGACGGATGTTTGATGGATGTTTGATGGATGTTTGACGGATGTTTGATGGATGTTTGACGGATGTTTGATGGATGTTTGATGGATGTTTGACGGATGTTCGACGGATGTTTGACGGATGTTTGACGGATGTTTGATGGATGTTTGATGGATGTTTGACGGATGTTTGATGGATGTTTGATGGATGTTTGACGGATGTTTGATAGATGTTTTACGGATGTTTGATGGATGTTTGATGGATGTTTGACGGATGGTTGATGGATGTTTGACGGATGTTTGATGGATGTTTGATGGATGTTTGACGGATGTTTGATGGATGTTTGACGGATGTTTGACGGATGTTTGACGATGGATGTTTGACGGATGTTCGACGGATGTTTGACGGATGTTTGATGGATGTTTGACGGATGTTTGACGAATGTTTGACGGATGTTTGATGGATGTTTGACGGATGTTTGACGGATGTTTGATGGATGTTTGACGGATGTTTGATGGATGTTTTACGGATGTTTGATGGATGTTTGACGGATGTTTGACGGATGTTTGACGATGGATGTTTGACGGATGTTCGACGGATGTCTGACGGATGTTTGATGGATGTTTGATGGATGTTTGACGGATGTTTGACGGATGTTTGATGGATGTTTGACGGATGTTTGACGGATGTTTGATGGATGTTTGGCGGATGTTTGATGGATGTTTGACGGATGTTTGACGGATGTTTGATGAATGTTTGACGGATGTTTGATGGATGTTTGACGGATGTTTGACGGATGTTTGACGGATGTTTGACGGATGTTTGATGGATGTTTGACGGATGTTTGACGGATGTTTGACGGATGTTAGATGGATGTTTGACGGATGTTTGATGGATGTTTGACGGATGTTTGACGGATGTTTGATGGATGTTTTACGGATGTTTGATGGATGTTTGACGGATGTTTGATGGATGTTTGACGGATGTTTGACGGATGTTTGACGGATGTTCGACGGATGTTTGACGGATGTTTAATGGATGTTTGACGGATGTTTGACGGATGTTTGACGGATGTTTGACGGATGTTTGACGACGGATATTTGACAGATGTTTGACGGATGTTTGACGGATGTTTGACGGATGTTTGATGGATGTTTGATGGATGTTTGACGGATGTTTGACGGATGTTTGACGGATGTTTGACGGATGTTTGACGGATGTTTGATGGATGTTTGACGGATGTTGATGGATGTTTGATGGATGTTTGACGGATGTTTGATGGATGTTTGACGGATGTTTGATGGATGTTTGATGGATGTTTGACGGATGTTTGATGGATGTTTGACGGATGTTTGACGGATGTTTGACGATGGATGTTTGACGGATGTTTGACGGATGTTTGATGGATGTTTGACGGATGTTTGACGGATGTTTGATGGATGTTTGACGGATGTTTGACGGATGTTTGATGGATGTTTGATGGATGTTTAACGGAAGTTTGATGGATGTTTGTCGGATGTTTGACGGATGTTTGACGGATGTTTGATGGATGTTTGACGGATGTTTGACGGATGTTTGACGGATGTTTGACGGATGTTTGACGGATGTTTGACGGATGTTTGATGGATGTTTGACGGATTTTTGACGGATGTTTGACGACGGATGTTTGACGGATGTTTGATGGATGTTTGACGGATGTTTGACGGATGTTTGATGGATGTTTGATGGATGTTTAACGGATGTTTGACGGATGTTTGATGGATGTTTGACGGATGTTTGACGGATGTTTGACGGATTTTTGATGGATGTTTGACGAATGTTTGACGGATGTTTGACGGATGTTTGACGGATGTTTGACGGATGTTTGACGACGGATGTTTGACGGATGTTTGACGGATGTTTGACGGATGTTTGACGGATGTTTGACGGATGTTTGACGGATGTTTGATGGATGTTTGATGGATGTTTGACGGATGTTTGACGAATGTTTGACGGATGTTTGACGGATGTTTGATGGATGTTTGAAGGATGTTTGACGGATGTTTGACGGATGATTGACGGATGTTTGATGGATGTTTGACGGATGTTTGATGGATGTTTGTCGGATGTTTGACGGATGTTTGACGGATGTTTGATAGATGTTTGACGGATGTTTGATGGATGTTTGACGGATGTTTGGCGGATGTTACTTGTAATTATCTACAATTATAGTTCTACATGAAAGTGTCATACAAAGCACTTCAATTCAGACAGACTACAAGTAAACGAACAGACCTATCATGCACCATCCCCATTGCATACCTGCAGGTGCTCAAATTCAATGCATTGTTATTTTTTTATTCTCATTCTCAGTCTTCAAGTGTAATACAAAAAATAATAATTCGTTAATCGCTCCGGAGTAAAATATTAAATATTCGCATAAATCTTGAATAAAGGTTTCAAAATATAAGTGAATAAATAAGTTAAAAGTATTAAGTAAAGTTTGAAAAGTGATCTGAACCGTTTGGATGAGTTAAAAGTAGTTTAATTGCGAAAATAGATGTGTGCAATTTCTTCGGGTTTGTTTTTGTTCGTCGCCGGCGGTCAACCGTTACTCGTTCGAATGAAAAATGTCGGTTAAATTTGAAATTAAGGTTTTAACAAAATATTAAATAATATTGAATCCATTCTCCCTTTTAATTTAAATAAGAAAATTATAGTGCGTATAATAATGATGTGGTGCGTTTTCGTGACTGACAAATATTTATAAATAAACGTTTTAGAAGTTAAATCCATATGCTCTGTCCCTGTTAATTTAAATAAAAAAATACACACAATTTGTGCATTTCAATGTGGTCTGTCACGCTTACCGTTTTTGATCTTTGTTTGCAAAAAGTTATAAATAAATGATAAAATGTTAAGTCGATTATCCTTGATCATTACCTACCCTAAATAAATAGATGTGAATTTTGAAGTGGTCTGGTGAGTTTAATGTTTGGCTCTCTTTTTTTGCCAGAAACTATATGAATAAATGTGTAAGAAAAATAAGTACATTGCCCCTTTTCCTATTTATTTAAATACAATATTTTAAAAAGTGTTGTGATTTTTTTAATGGTGTCATTTCGAAAATATCGCTTTTCTTCTTCGGTTTTCAAGGTTTGTAACTGTAATGAAGAAATAGTTAAGGCTGAAATTAACGTTGGGTTTTCTTATTTTTCAGGTAATTTTGGAGGAAATATGTATGTATGTCAAATGTGATAGATTTTATAACTGTAAGCTATTGATAGGTATAAATTTAATTTTCATATTTTTGAATAAGGGATAGCTTAGGGCATAATTTATAGCTTTCAATCAAAAGACTTAAAAGTTAAAAGTACCTACACATCCAAATCGATGAATTTTTACTTTTTCTGTGGTTCGCATTTTTCTATGGGAATCATGTTGAGTTAGGAATTGGATACCAATTGAAAAATGAGAAAAGATGAATGTATGTACATAAATCTTTATTAATTGAAACACACAAAACTATAATTTCCTGACCTCAGCTTTAAGTACATATTTAACGTCAAAGATACTTTAACAATGGTCCGCTGATTAACGTTACCTTCCTAAGATTCTTTTCCCAGTTAAAATAGAATGTGTGTTAAGAACCATTTCAAACAAAATAAGTATACCCTATCCAACAAAAATTGTCAGTACAGGGAATATAGGACGTTTGCTTCTCAGTCTCGTTGCATTGGCTTGCGTACATCTGTCTCAAGTTAAAGCTCTCACAGGGTTTCCATACTTTGAATTATAAATTGCCACAAATCGAAGAACAATGTATATATGGTTACCATGGATCATTTCAAACATATTAAAAAAAAGATCCATTTATCTTTTTTTACCACACCACACCTTTTCAAAGGAATTTGATCACGTAATGCCTTGTGAATGTTTCAAAACTTAGCGCAAATAACTTTTGTCTTCTTAAAGACTAAAATCGTACAAATTTTAACTGCATTTTATAGGTTTATTCAGAATTACAAACCAATAATAAGGGAAAATCAAAACGACAACACTTTTGGCTCTCGCCTTTATAAATTTTGTTCTCAAAAGCTTCAAAACCGAAAGTTCTTTCAGATAAAACCACTGAAAAAGCTCTGTTGAATTTTTGCGACTTGGCAAAGGCAACTCTGTTGGAATGTGAATTTTTTTGTTTTGTTTCACACAGCGAAGGTAGAAGCGAAAGCGAGTATATGATCAGATTGCTTTTGGCATTGAAAGACGACGATCATGTTGGAGCGTACCAAATGTTTCAAAGAATTACAACAACAATTCCTGCATGTTAATCAGTGGTTTTGTATCTTTTTCAGTGGCAGATTTGTTATTTTAATGTTGTGATGGTATACACAGGCACGACAGTTTTGAAAAAAGCTCGCCCATAAGCCATGTACTGACAATTTTTGCTGGGCAGACTATAGCAGTCAAACGCCTTAATGACTCTGACTTCACTTTTATTATACGTTTATCTTTTTATCTTTACATTTTACAATTAGTCAAAATTAAAATAAAAACAAAAAAACAAACGCAAATTTAGTGTGCATTTCGGCATTATACCATCTTCAGCACATCTTTTTGTTGTGAAATTATCTAAACGCGAATTCTAATTTTATGACGGCGGAACTTCAATCCGCAAACTCAATGGATTTGTATAAATCCAAATAAACGAAATAATTAAGTTAACTAAATAAAAAAGAAAACGATTGCACGAAGTATGCGTGCGCCGCGACAAAAAGAAACGAGATAAGAAAACCGAACTGTCAAGCGATGGGTGCGTTTAATAGATAATTTTCACAACTGACAACACATAAAGTGCTGCCACCCAGAAGCTCAGCAATGGGGTGGGTTCAGTGATGAAAATTATTTTATTAATCGAATTCGATTAATAAAATGGATAAAACAAGAAATCAAATGGTAAGTATAAGTACAGGGTGTACTTGTACTTAAAGTGGGCGCCAGGAATTTTTTTTTATAGATAGATTAGAAAATTCCAAAACTATTTTTTGTTGAATCTCACGCAAAAAAAAGAACAAAACCAAATAAAAGAATTAAAAGAAAACACAAATTTGTATATACCCAGACGGGGATTTAAATTATTTTATTTGGGAAACCTTTGGACCGAAGCCCAGGGATTAAAACCCAAAATTTTTTCAATATATAGGTAGGCTAAGAGTACAAAATTTAAAGGGGCTTACGGTGAAACGTAAAGCCGCGAGCAAAACAAAGAAAATGGAAATGAAAATAGGCCGTTAACGAAAGAAAACCGAGTCCCACAAAATCGGGATAAAACTCGAATCAAACAAACAAAATTAAAAGCTATCGGAATTGACACAAAATGAAATTATAACAACCAAACACTCTACTTATCTTTTTTTTTGATGTCTGCGGATCTCCTATCCGCCCTTTTCCTCTATCACCTCGATTAATTAAGTCCTTTCAAAACTGCTTCGCACCTCGAAACACTAATTTTCTCCTTTAAATTTTCCTCGACAACTTTTCTAAAATTTTCTTTCAAAATTACTTTTCCTCAATTTTCACGTCTTCCAAATTATTCTCGGTTTCAAAATCAAAACTTGTCGCTTGTAAAGTTCTCCAAAGAGTGAACTTTCCATGCTAATCCTATTGTCTACCTCGGCCATTCCAGTCTCTCACACATTCATACAACCAGCCAATCGTTTTCGAGATCTTCAGTCACGGGATCACGGCTTCCTGGAAAGCTACTTGCTCTCCTCGAAAACCTCCGTTCCTCCGTTGTCGAATCTCATCGAAACTTTACTCTCACACACACATTCAACGATTCAGCAAGTTGTTGGATGTCTTTCCAAAACTTGCCGAATCCAAATGGCCGAGTTCAGAACCCTTTCAACTTACTTTTTCGAGAAAATTTAAAAGAATTAAAATTGAGAAAAAGTTTCTTCTAAGCATTCTCCTAGTTACTCTAAAATAATCGCGAGTGATTCGAAGCGCGAAACAATCTCTCCAAAACTAATATCTCGAGGTGAGAGAGGAACGCATTTCTTTTAATCCTAAGATCTACTCATTTCTTTTCTTTCGCGTGTCAATTCCGATAGATATATCTCATTTCAATTTAAAAAAGTTAAGTTAAGAGATTTATGAATCAAGTTAACAACCCATTTTCTGACAAATTAAATTAGCTACGTTAAGTTACGTTACGTTAAGTTTAGTTACTGATGATTTGTTTGTTTAGAGTTTAGATATAAGTAAGAGTCCGCCTGACTCGATTACTTCTTCAGCTCATCCACTGGCTCCTTTGACAAGAGACCGCCCGTCTTCTTGCTGATTATGGTTCGTGGATTTTGGAACCAACTGTTCCACTCAAATGAGAAATTGTTCGAAACCTATTTTTGTTACTTTTCCAAAATACTTTAGAGTAGGTCTCTGGCTGATGGACGCCAGGTATCCACTAACTCTATAAGCATTTTGGAGCTGCAACGGAAAAAGGAAAGACTAAAAATGGTTAAGGAGAAAGAGTAGGCAGGTGAAACTTGTTGTGGTAAATTTTACCGCAACATTTTATCGAACTTAAATAAATACTAATCTACTAATTCTAATTTTGTTCTTCATTTAACAATTACAGTGTGAAAGAAAAAACAATAACCCATCTCTTTTGATTAGTTTCGCCCAGGTACAATAGTTGGTCTCATCATCATACGTTGACATTATTTATCATTTGTTATTTGCGTTGTTTATTCATAATCAATTAATTTTTATGGAGTTTGTTGTTATATTATTTAAAATAATGTGAAAAACAAACAATTGTCAAATCCTCCACCCACTGTCAAAACCTTCTTACGGAGATGTCAAATCTTCCTTCATGGTAGGAGGAATTGACACCTTGAAAGACTATAGAAAAAAGTTCTTTGTTAACTTTTCTAAGAATATTTAAATACCTATACAGATAAACGATGCTACTTTGTTGCTTAAATTATGCAATTTTTTAAAGATTTAAATTGTGTTTGTATTTGAAGATATTTCTCATAGTATGGTTAACGTGTCAAATCATTCCAACCTTACCCTACTTCTAGGAATGCACATCAGTTAACCCTTGAGCCCAACTCAAGTCAAGAGTATAGAGATTCTTTTCTTAGTCGCACCACCCAAATGTGGAATGCTTTACCTGGCTCTGTATTTCCCTCTCCTTTTGATATTCAGAACTACAAAACCAATGTGCATCGGTATCTTCGGTACTCAAAACCCCTTTAGTGTGCGCTAGTAAAAAAAAATTAAAGGAAAGAATGAATCCAGAGCAATCTAAAGTAAATCTATAAAACCTTGGAAGTCAAGTCTCAAGCAAATCAAAACAAGTTTTTGTTCTTCATTCATGTTATGGAAATGAAAGAGAAATTATTGTTATATTCGTTGCCCAATTTTTGTTATATCTAATTCTTTTCTTGGGTTAATCTATGCCTAAATATCCGTCCTCACTTTTACCAAAAACTATGGAAAAATACAAAAAGTCCTAGAGTTTGAAGCCTTATAGATAGGTATTTCTATTCTTATAAATCCAGTTGCCTCCGATATTCATTATGCTTTTAATGTATTCCTTTTCATTAGCTTCACTATAAACAATCTAAAGTGCTTTTCAATTTTTAGTTCCATTAGTCATTAGTCGTCTGATGTCATATGTAAGTATATAAAACAAAAACGCATTCAACACTTTTAATGAGCTCACGCGAAGAAAAACTTTTAAGTAGTTTTTGAAGCGCTCGTCTACTTTGATTCCCTCCATTTGAAATGAAACTCCTTGAGACATTTAATATTTTCTATACCTGCCATCAAAGTCCCAAGCTTTCTATAGCTTTCAAATGATTTTTTCTTTGGTCTAATTGTCAAATATTTAATGAAAAATAAAAATTCATCAAAGGTGCGACACCCTTCTCGCATATACACCGTCAGCGTGTGTTGTCAATCGTCATCGTCTAGACGGATTTGTTCTGATATAAAAGCGATATTCTACTTTGCATCTAAAATTGATATTTACTCAAGCGTCCATTGCCCGCCCTCCAAACTCCAAAAGGCGCTTAAGGGTTCAAGCGAATATTGCTATAACTCAAAGATTGGCATAAAGCTCTTAAATTCCAACTTGAATATAGCTATTTTGCAGCTCTCTATAGTCCCTACTTATGCGTCGTACTATTTGCTCTTAGAACTATGTGGGCATGTATGTTTGTATATTGGGACGCGTTTGCGTGTATATTTCACTTAGAATTTATGTCCATGCCTCAATCTGATACAAGTTATAGCCCATTTTAGACGAGTTCTCGCCTTAATGTAATGAGAACGTTTTTATTGAGTAATTTCGTTGCAAATTAGGTCCAAAACGCTAATGGCATTAATAAAGTTGCTGTCTTTTCTGGTCGGGCATAGTTGGTATGGAAAGGAAACGGGCGACGGCACTGCTGCTGGCTCTTTGGCTAGCTAGAACGAATGGTAGCGGCAGAATGGAGCGTAAAGGATGGATGTCCTTCCTAGAGGCTAAAAGAGTTATTGCCCAAAATTGGTTGGCACACTCAATTATTTTCAGATTCGTTTCATACACACACACAGAAAATTCAGTGTGGCCTGTGTGTTCTTAACTTTAACGGAAAGTGTGACGTCTCAATTACTGAAGTCGTATACGGTGGGTGGTTGATGGTAATGGTAAAAGTGGCAGTAGCATAGTATAAGAACGTATAGCATGGCATAAGAATCGAGGTTAATTGCATGGAAGACGAATGGTGTGGCAAGTGTCTGGCAATATGTAACCAAGTCGTTAGTCAATCGATTTCAATATGATTTCTTTGCGCTATCGGTGGGGTTTTGTTTAATTGGTAGCACAAAAGCCTTCTCTCTGCTCTGTGTGAGGGTGATAATGAAACATAACGTATATTTTGGCCCTCAATTTATATTCGAAATAAATTTGATTTTTTAGTTCATTGAAGGAAAGGAAACTTAATTGCTCGAACTGGACTCATACTCGTATACCTATATAGTTTGATGGGACTATTCTTCTTGATGGTATTGGTAGAATGAATTATTGTTTGATTAGAAACTATTTTCTTCTATTTTATTGCTGGTCATGGACCAGTAAGATTGGTTGTTTTCTAAGAAAAGTGAGGGAATTTGTTCGTAATAAAATATGTTATTTTACTATCGGTAGGTATATTGATTTTATTTATGGTGTATAGGGACATACTATCGGAGCTCACTAGGTACTAGGTATACCTATATAATTATTTTACATCTGTATTGTTCGATTTTTTGTATTTTTCTTCAGTTTTAAGATATCTGAGAAATATTTCGCTTATTTCCTTCATTATGTTAGTTGATTTTTATACAAAGGGTAAATTTCAGAAAACTTTCGAAAGGGGTGAAGCGCGGTTCTATACGTAGATGAGTGGTTATCCAAAAAGTCATTCGTCAACAATTGGGGCTTCACTCTAAAATTGACTTTTTTTCAAATAATGTCTTTCCGTTTGTTGAACACTTTTCCTTTTCCGATCGAGTCTCTCGCGCTCTCCTAAATACACTTTTGCCGCCAGCTGCAAGCATCGAGAACCAGTGAAAGAACTGCCAGGATATGCCGCCTATGACGTGCTGGGCCTCGAACGACCCCCACAGCGAAACACCTGGTTCGACGAAGAATGCTGACAAGTACATGCAGCCAAAAAACAGGCATACAAAGCGGCGGCGGTGCTGCATAGAAGGACCAGAGCTGCTCGCGAGCTCTACGAGCAGAAGAGGAGAGAGGAACACAAGCTTATTAGAAGGAAAAAGAAAGAACATGAGAAGCACGTGATCGAAGAACTAGAGGCATGCCATTACAGGAATGAAGTTCGGAAGTTTAACCAAAATGTGAAAAGAACCTCGCAGGAAAACAAGGCCCGAACCGAAGCCTGCAAGGATGACCAGGGGAACATCATGGTAGAATCGCAGTCAGTACTGAGGATATGGAAGCTTCATTTGTGCAAATTGTATAACGGCGATGACGAACCGAATTCCGCTACCATTCAACCTAGACGACGTAGTTCAACAATTCCGTCCACCCGATCTCAACGAAGTAAAGATAGCTATATCTTAACTTATGTGCAATAAAGCATCTGGAGCTGATGGCCTTGTGGCTGAGCTATTCAAAGTGGCTGGCGATGAATTGGTAAGGCGAGTATGCACCAGCTCATCTGCCAAATATGTTCGGAGGAAAGCATGCCCGATGAATTGAACCTCAGCATTGTTTGCCCGATCCTCAAGAAAGGCGGTCCTCTGGACTGCACCAACTATAGAGGCATAAGTCTTCTGAATATCACCTACAAGATCTTCTCTGCCGTACTTTGTGAATGCCCGAAGCCATTCGTCAACAAACCTGATAGGTCCATATCAGTGTGGCTTTAGGCCAGGGAAGTTCACCATCGACCAAATTTTTGCACCACGGCAGATCTTGGAAAAGACCCAGGAGTTTCAAATCGATAGCCCACCATCTTTTCATCGATTTTTAGGCCGCGTATAACAGCATCCATAGAGACGAGCTATATAGAATAATGTCTAGTTTTGGTATCCCTGCCAAACTCGTCCGTTTGTGCAGGGTGACGATGGAGAATGCACGCTGCTCCATCAAGGTCGGCAAACCTTTGATGTCAAAAAATGTTTTAGGCAAGGTGACGCGCTGTCATGAGACTTATTCAACATCGTTCTTGAAAGAATAGTGCAAAACTCTCATGACAACACTAGAGGCACAATCTTTCAAAAGTCCGTCCAAGTCCATTGACGTAATCGGACGAACTATAGGCGAGATGTCAGTGGTGCTTTCGTGAGTATTGCGAAGGATGCCAAGAAGATAGAGTTAATGGTGAATGAAAGCAAAGTGAAATATATATGCTGTCAACAAGAAAGGACACCCAACATCGACGTCTTGCAAAGAACGTCACTGTAGACAGCTTTAATTTTGAGGTGTTCAGACTTTATCTACCTGGATCCGCTATAAACTCAGTAAACGATACCAGTGCCGAGATCAAACGAAGGATTACTCTTGCCAATAGTAGTTGTTTCCTTGGGCTAAGAAGGCAATGGAGAAGCAAAGCCCTCCCTGGAGCAACAAAACTATCCCTGTATAAGACGCTTATCATCCCGGTTCTGATGTATGGTGCAGAGGCATGGACACCTTTAACGGTGGATGAGAGCACGTTAGGCTATTTTGAGAGGAAAATTCTCCTGGGATTTTTGGTCCCGTCTGCATAGATGGAGAACGGAGAAGAAGATACTACAACGAACTGTGCGGGCTGTCCAGCGAAACCAACCTAGCCATAAAAGGCGAAAAGCCAACGAATGAGATGGCTGGGTCACCTAGAGCGAATGGACACCAATGCTCCGGCCCGGAAAGTCTTTGAATCCAACTTCGTAGGACAACGCAGTAGACAGCGTAAAAGGTGGCGCACGCACGTGGAAGAGGACCTCAACCAACTTGGCGTGCAAAACAAGAGACAACAAGCTAGAAACCAAGCCAGCTGGAAGAACCTTGTTGGTTGATGTATTGGTCCGACCCAGACTGTAGCACTACCTTGAGTAAGTAAGTAAATAAATTTCCCAAGATGGCAGCTGACACTTTAAGCCCCCGTTCCGCCATCTAGGACTTACACTTGGGGGAGACCCTTCGACAAATTCCCACAAGAAAATCAGTTCAGTAATAAATTGCAAATAAATAGTAACCAGCTCTTGGCCTTATCACCATTTTAGACACCCAAAATATTTTCCCTTTGTTTCTATTTTAAAAATTGACCTTTTATTATCAACCTACAAGAATTGACCCCCTTTCACTGTAGGTACAGTGGACTTCTGCATAAGCCTTATGCTAATTTTAATCAAAAACTTGATTTTTTGTACGAAAACCTATGTGTAGGTAGGCTCACTTAAATGATCCGCGTAATCTTTTTGTCTTGGCCCTCTAATTAGAAATACCAAAATGTATTTATTCTAATCATCAAATTCAAATCGACTTGAGTTACAATTTCAAATCAATTTTGTTTCCTTGGAAATAAATTATATAAATGAGTCGTGGGCAGATATTCAGTTTAAAACAAATTAGACTTTTATAAGAGGAGCTCTCTCGTTTCTATAAATATGCAAAGTAAATAAATAGATAAATTAATGGTTACTTTGTTTGTGTCAATATCCTTAAAGTTTATACATATTTTTAGCCATTACCATATTTCTAACAACCTGTTCAAAATACCAAACAACCAAAATATATACATACCCAACCCAACGCCTTTAGCGCACATCGTCTTACTACGTCAATGCTATTAATACTAACGGTTATTATATTGCATTATCATGAATGTCAAAAATTTCACTTGGAAAAATTAAACTCCAGTCACCATGGGGACAATCACTGACATCAAGGACAACTTTCACAACGAACGAAGAACGACTTTTGCTTTTTCAAGTTGTGTTTATTTTTGGCCAAAAAGCATTAGGTAGGTAGGTATGTAGGTACCTATATATTCATGCGAATGTACAACTGACTGTTGTAATTGTACGTATAGTAACGTTAAGTTTTGCAAAACACGGAGATTCTAAACGCCTTCCTTCCTGTCAAGTGGTTATGTTAAATGACATCCGAATCTTGATGATAATATCTCTTACCCCCTCGAGGCAAGGAGTTTCGTTTCGTTGGTTTATATATAATTTTTGGTCTCCTTCGCGGGACCAGAAGAGTCAGAGTCGTTTTCATTCGACGACGACGCGATACATTGAACCAGGATACTACATTTATATACATACAGTAGGATCCTTTGCAATTAGCATAAAATAGAAATATGCGAGTAATGAAAAGTAAGGAGTTGAACGCGTTCACTTCTGTGTCACATCGCGTCCTTGTTGGGGTTATGTATAGTTTAGTTCATGTGGTGACCATCGGTTCTGTATAATAAAGAGAGCAGCAATACTGTGAAATTTGTCCCCAAATATACATTCTTTAGTAGAAAAAAAACACTTTAACATGAATAAAATGGCACTTTGATTGTTTTTCAAAGGAAACTTATTTTCCTAGAAAACCAGATAAGGCTTTGAAATTTATACTCAGTATTGCTTCCAAGGCTTACGAAAATGAAATATTTATTTTTGAACAGATAAAATGTTAAAGTTTCTTTTTGAAAAATTGCCTTAAATTTGGGTTATTACTTTCCTATATTATAATCTCGTAAACGTTTCTGAAGATATTGATAAAATGTTGCAATTGCTTGAATACTACATTCCACAATTATTCGAGTATTTAATATTTCTCACAACAGAACGGTAAGCACTCCTGTATTTTTGTTTGTTAATGATTTTTGTTTTGTATATCCTCTTCATCATTAAAGTTTTGAGTCAGAAGAGTAAACGTGGCTTTTATTTTTCAACATTACTTTGTATGAATTATGTCTTTTGAAATATACCACTTGCAGAGAAAGAACAAAAATAAAGGAATTGATATAGTCTGGTCACCCTAAGCATATAAGAGTTTTGGTTACAAATTCCACAGTACAGAAATAGTTTTTGCCTGAGTAAGATGAAATTTTAAATTATCCAGGTCGCGAAATTTGTCCGACAGAAACAAAATGATACATTACACAAGGATATACCGGACGACGTATATCACTGCGAAATTACTTTTACTGCAATTATGTATGCCATGCATTTTAAACAGAAATTCCTTAAGTTATGATTGTGTGTGTGTGTGTGGAATGATATTTTATAAACCAATGTTCTATAGTTTTTGTTTTATTATAAGCGATGATAGTTAGGGAAATTGTATATTTAAAATCACAACATCAAAAAAGGAAAAAAGCAAAAAATGAGTGCAAAAATAATGGATTTAGAAATATCTATTAATGTTAGTCGATGGCATACTATACTATAATATTCTATGCAAAGGTATCCTTGTCATGAGAAATTGGTATGCAAAATTGTACGCTAGTGATATTAAAAAACAATTTTTAAATCCCCTGAAACTTGGTTTTCAGAAAAGAAAATCGACGGCAGATGCTCTTCTGAAATTTTGCTCCAATATCTTCAATAACCTAGATAACAAAAAAAATCAAAGCTGGGCCTTACGTTGGTATCACTTAAGCGTTTGATATTGTGAACCATGATATATTGGTTACAAAACTAGAAAATGTGGGTTTAAGAAGTTTTATGAGTTACTGGTTTAGATCTTATTTTAATAATAGACCACTGAGAACCTTAATAATAGACCACTGACAATGTAAGGAGTGGATTTAAATTTACTTACATAGGGGTTCCACAAGGTTCAGTGCTGGGACCAATTTTGTGCATAGTATATATCTTTATTGTTTTTTCAGCATAAAGCTCAAATCAAATGCCGGATGACGTTGGTTGTGAATTTGGTTCTGAAAGTCTCCTGGATCTTGCTTGTGAAATAAATTGGGATCTACATATGCAAAGGCCACGGTTCGCTGAACATAAGTTAGTCATAAGTGCTAAAACCAAAATTATGTTCATGTGTATTTCTCAACAGAACTCCTTGGAGCCGGATATTTTTTTTTCATGACTCTGAATGCCAAATATTCAAATTGGTAAGTTGCCATTGTATATATATTATTCAACCTAAAGATAAAGTGCGAATCAGAAAAAAATATTGATGACATTCAAAGTTCAGTGGCTGCCCTAGCAGGGTGGCGAGTTGAAGTATTGGAAAAATCCCCTGTGTCATCCACCAGCTAAAGCCTGAGTAGTGAAATAACAGCCCTGCAGTCGAAAATTGATGCCTTTGAACGCGAAAAACTATCTTCCGACGTCATTCTTCACGGTGTACCTTTAACAGAAAATGGGGATCTTTGTCAAATGTTCAATAAGCTTAGCACCTCACTTAGTTGCCCAAATATTCCTGTTCCTAAGGTCATCCTTAGAAAAAAACCCAAAGGAGACATGGTGGCGCCAGCAATAATAATTAAATTTCTACAGCTGATAAATTCACTTTGCTTAAGCAAAATAAAGAATATTTTAAGACGAAAAAACCACTCTCCCTCTCTGGCATCTTGGGCTTTCATCAGACTCTAAAATTTACTTAAATGAAAGCCTCACTGCTTCCAACCATGTCACCTATTGTAAGGCCTTTCAGCTAAAACAACAACAAAAGTTGGTATCAGTCTTCACCCGTAATGGCAGAGTATAATGTCCGCAAAACATCAGACAGTATAGAACTTTTTTAGTAGACTCACTCCAACGCTTAAGGTAGAACTATAATATTCGGAGAGGCACTGAAGCTAATGTCAAAAACCAACGAAAAGCAACTTTTCATACCGTCAAAAGACGAACACACCTATAATGTAACTATCATAACAAGATCAGTGGAAGTGATTAAAATAATCTTTCCGTCGGCTTTTTTTGGTCACTGTATTTTTGGCAATGAGCTATAACTATCATCAATGAACTGTAACTATCATCTAACTCTTTTTGGCGATCCAATTTCACCAAATGACGGTTTTACTTAAGTGAGGTACACTTGGGAGCGCACCTCACTTCGTAACCAAAGTTGAACGAAACTTGACGAAACCTGCCATTCCGCAATTATAGCCGTGTCATATGCTCTCCGTGTATTCGCTTGTTTTCTTCCGACCACTTAAGTGCCCTTCCGAGCACTATAGTTCTAGCTTTTAGCTTGATTCACACTATAGTTCTAATACTGATACAGTCTCAGTGCGTTCTTACTACAGTAAAATATTCTTCAACAATAAACAATGTTTATATTCACACAATCGTTATCGCTCCAATACCGATACACTCTCGCTCTGCTTTCGATTTGTTTGAAAGAATATTTTAACGAAGTGAGAACTCATCGAGATAGTATCGGTATCGAAAATATGAATATATCTCGTGATCTCAATAAATATATCTGTCATCCTAATCACTATTTCATCAGATTGCCTTGATCGTTCGACCAGCCAGGCAATTGTGCGGTATTCAACTTTTTCATTTTTCGTTCTATTTTGGTAAGAATCATTTCGAAAGTTCCGGAATCCATTCTGAAATACACACAAAATTTATTCGTCTTCTTGTTTCCGCTGCCGTAAACTTGGATGGACCCACATTCTTCTTTTAATTTTTGTTTATCCTTTTACTTAAAATCTTCATCAAGTAAAGGGTGTTTTTTTATAGACGTGTGGTTTTCAATCTGGCAATGCCAGTTGATCTTTTTGACAGCTGTCACTTGACTTATTCTAAGTTTGGTTAGCCATAATGAATAGACTTACTCCTGAACAACGTTTGCAAATCGTGCAAATTTATTACCAAAATAATGGTTCGGTTAGTGCATCGCGCGCTGCGTCCAATATTCGGTCGATATAATCGCCCAGAAATTGCAGGCTTTTGTGAATCGCTGTCTTCGCCACATCCTAAAGATTCGATGGCCACAAATAATATCAAATGAGGAATTGTGGCGCAGGACAAGTCAAGAGCGGCTGGACGTCGACATGAGAAAGCGTAAATGGCGTTGGATTGGTCACACACTGACGAAACCAAACGATGAAATTGCAAAGCAGTCCTTTGAATGGAATCCTCAGGGTGCACGGCGGGTTGGAAGACCAAGAACAACATGGAAATCAACTGTCTTAGCAGAAGCAGAATCCCAGAGAAAGACGTGGCCACAGCTAAAGTACCTTGCAGCAGACCGTGAAGGATGGAGACGTTTTGTTGACGCCCTATGCCCCAGCCGGGGTTACAGGACACGATGATGATGAATGATAATCGCCCAGCAGAGTCGGTAATTCGAGCAACCGCATGGATCGGTTTCGCACCACGTTAACTCTAGTGGATAATGCGCATCCTCAGAGACAACGTACAGTGCGCACCGAAGACGCTCTTACTGCTGTGGAGCAGAGTATGGAAGAAGACCCGAATGGCCAACGTAAGTCCATCCACCATCGCGTCAAAAATTGATGGATGAAAATTCGTGGTCGAAAATTGGGCCTCTCGGCTGGAATTAATTCTAGCGAACCGCGGCAGCCACTTGTCCAAAATCATTTTTAAAACGTAATGGCAAATCCTTATCTTCATAATAAGCTAAATTCTTGGCCATAACATTCAATTATACAGACGACACAGCTTAACTGGAACACGATAATTGCAGAATATTTGTATCAGTTAAGCGGAGTTTTCAATTAACTGAAACTTGTTTCAAATAAGCGGAATTCCGTCAAAATATAATAAATTTAATAAAAAAAAAAATATTATATTTATTTTGGTTTATTTTCCACAACATTGCTTATTTAAAGCTTAGGTACGTACCCTCCAGGAACGGATTGACAAGAAATGAGTTTTTAACATTCCAAATCCGAAGAGTGTGCTTGATTCAAGGTTTAGTGGCAGCATTCAATGGTAGTTTCACTAATGCGAAGTTGAATAAGTGCAAAATTAGCATGAGACGAAAATATTTGTTTCTTTCAATTATGCGAAGTTTTCATTTATGCGAAGTAGTTTGTTTGTGTGGAAAATGCTCAGAAAGGCTCCGTTATAAATTTCTTGTTTCAGATAAGCGAGGTTTTCAGTTAAGCGGAGTGCAGTTAAGCGGAATTGACTGTATGCATTTTATTTCTTCTTGAAACCAGACGTCTAAAAAAACACCCTTTATTTGTATCTTACTACTTTGACTGCGCTACACGCCACAACTACAGCTACACCATTTTGTTTGGCCAGTAGCACTGAGAAAATTATTTTATTGAAGTACTTTTTATCAGAGTGAGTTTTCAAAACAATTTTCCTCCTATTCGCATAACTTTGTATAATACTCAAGGAAAAATATTTGCCTTAGCCTAAGCCACCCATTGAGTCATTAATTCTCCATTAATTAATAAATCATAAGCCATGAAGGAAAAAAATAGTTTTTGGATGCAAAAACTATTTGCATGCAAATAATACTGTGTAAACAGACCATACAAACATTTTTTTTCGCACCGGAACTGTAAACCAGGCTTTAACGACCATTTTTTTCTACCAAAACAATGTCCACTTACACTCTTTTGCCAAATAAAATTGCACTTGGTATTTATATTTGCTTTTACGTAACACAATTTTTCTGCAAACTGTAAAATGGAGAGGGATACAAAAATTTCTTTTATAGCACGGACATTTTTTCTTTGAGGACAATTTTTTTCCCACCACCAAGATTTTTTTTTAGCTCAAAAGAAATAATGTATAGTATATGCAGGTACTTTGCTTCAATTGTGTTTTTTTTTAAATTATAGAATCATAGATGAGAAGCACTTCATGACAAGTATACTCTTGGAGGATTTTTCAGTTCCTCGCAAGATGCAGTACCTCGGATAAAATATGTATATTAAAATGATACCTACACTATGGCATATGCGTACTATAATATTCAAAAATATAAAACAGTGATATCGCTGGAAATAGAAGAGCAATATTAAATTTTTTTAATGATTAGATTTATTTTCAAATTGACCAAACACAGATAATGCATTTTGATGAAAACTATTTTGAAGTTCAACTGCGTGATAGCCGGGTTTTCTGATGATGGAATGAATAGGTATTCCAAAATGTATTCAAAGTGAGTTAAATAGTTAAAAATCGTATTTTTTTTGTATAGTTAGTGTGTAACATGTATGTGTATGTGATATATTTTAATAAATTTTTTGATTTAGTTTTTTTGAAATCAAAAAATTGTATTTACTCGCAATTAATTTAAATCATCTGAGGTACACATTTTGTTGTCAAAATGGTGATGATATAAATTTATGAATTAAATACATGTCATAAACACAAAAAACAAAAAATTGAAACAAAATTGGCAAAGTTTTGAAACTGAGGATCACACTACTTTTGCACTCACAGTCCCAAAAAAGAGCACACAATTATACTGCACAAATGGATTTTTTATAAAAAAGCCATATACATATGTAAATTGGTTAATTTTTATCATTTTCAGGCAAAAATAAATGCATAAGGAAACACAAAAATATTGTTATGCTAAAATTCCTATTTCATTTGAAATATTTCTCAAATTCATGAGTTGTGAAGTTATATTTTTATTTTAAAAGTGTAAAAATTCAATAAAAAATTCACTTTTATCGTTTTCTATAGCATACAGAATGAGAACAATTGTCGAGCCTGGGTGAGACGCAAACAGTCAACTCCCTCTAATTGTAAGTCGAACTTCCTCTTTGTCGATTTTCCCATAATTTTCCAATTATTTTCAATTTTCCATACAAAACTCATCCTCCAAGTCGAATTCCTTTAAATCCGTAGTTCCCTCTAACTCGAATTTTTTCTTTGCAACGCCCGAGAAATCCTTATCACTTCATTCTACAGAATGTGATATGTGATGCACTAACCCAGAACTGAAAGTTGATCGTTTTCATCGATGTATTAAACATAAGTGCTAATCATGAAAAGCTTCAGAACGGATGGATCCCACTATAACACCAAAAGGCAGAATTGAGTTTTCGAAGATTTAAATTTTTCGAGGTATTTAATGACCTTATCATACCCTACCTTTCAAGTTCCATATTCAAAGAACAAGGAAGTGAATCTTGAAACAAATAATATGAAAAACTAAGGCTACTGTCGTCTGTAAGACAATTGAATCGATTAGAAGTTTCAGACGGGAGATTGTTGAATATGAAGCAAATAGTTGAAGACAAAACACAGCCCTGGGGCACATCAGTTTTATTTTATGAATTTCAGACTTAAAACTTTCCACACAACTTGTATTGTCTAAAAGGTAATTTTTAATTCAACGAAGAAAAGATTAATTGAAACAAAATACGTGCATTTTTGATAAAAGAAAGCTTCATTCAAAACTCTATCAAACGCTTTTGAAATATCAAGTACTATAATCTTAGTTTCTCAAAAATGATGTTAAGATTGGGACCACTGTTCGGTAAGATTATACCTTCAAGTATTAAAGGTAAGAATTAAAGTAACGAATTCAAATAACAAATTAAAGTCAAGAATCGAAGTAACAGATGGATTTTAAATAAGAATTGAAAATTAAATCATCATATATGAGTTCAATTCAATTCAATTCAATTTCTTTTATTGAACATTATATATACAATCTGGCTTATAAATAATATGATACTATGATAAATTTACATTTGTTGGCACATAGGGGGCCTAACGTTATACAATGTCTTAAGTTTAACAAATTATAGATATATAAATTACATGTCAAAAAATTTAAATTAAAAGTCGGCTGACTTAATCGTCCTCAGGGTGTTCATTCCCGGTTGTCAATGGTGTTTTTGGTGTAGGTTGGGGGAAGTTTTGGCGTTTAGCCACGGTAGAAGGCTGACCCAATGTCAGCGTAGAACGAGACTGCTTCCTCGTTGTCCATGATTATGTTGTCATCAAGTGTATCCATTACACTGAGGTACCTTGGCTCCGGATGTCGTTGCTCAGTGGTCATCCTTCTCATTAGCTGATTCGGGTGGTCGATGATGTTCCGTACTAGTCTCTTCGCTGAAAGGACTAGGTATTTGTCCAGCGGGATTATGTTGGCTTCGGAGTAGAGATGTTCGTTCCTGTAGTGTTTCCGCCGCTGCCGGTCGAAGTACAGTCCGGTGCAACTTCTGAGAATAATCATCATATATGGTCCAGCTAAGTCTTGCAACTCCAATGCATTTTTTTTTTTGTTTGAAAGAAAAGTTAATTAACATTTCAAAAATATCAAAACCTTCAGCTTTGCTTATGTGACAGCTCATTACCTATGACATCCCACAGTATTATGCATGAATGTATTCAATAACCTCTCTCAATAACTTAATTTACTCTTTGATGTGTCTCTCTCAAATGCTAAACAATCATCACCATAATTATTATAGTTCAACCACGATGATGAAGCCAACCAAAAACAACCAAACAAACCATAACAATATGCAATACGCGACCTATACCCAATCAGTACCTCCATCAATTGACATATTCCATCAATCACCCAATTGAGGTTCTCATTATCATCAACTTAAGACCATTTTGTCGGAAATTCTATTCAATCGACAAGAACCAATCGATTTTGGGTGTCGATTGTCAAGACTGCACACAGCACGGAGCACGTCACATCAACATTTCATCGAATTATTCCAAAGCATGCACGCTTCTTCAATTTGGAATTCACTGCCACCGCGACGACGTCAGGAACACAACCGCCAACCAAAAAAAAAAAAAACCAAATCGACAACCAACAAGGAAGCCAATTTCATTTCGAATTAAATTCGCTCGAATACAAAAAACCAAAAAAAAAATAATATTTGAGGAGAAGATCCTAAAAGATTCTCTGATGCTGCCGGAACGATTCCATAAACATTTTCAAATTAAATTGTATAGCCTTAGAGAATCTTTTTGACGAGGATCGCAGGCGTTTAACGATTTTGGTAGCACTTTGCCACGAACCAACAAACGAAAAAAAAATGAAAACGATAAATAGCTTCTTTTTTTTTAGAAAACGCGAAAAGTCTTCTTGTGTTGCCAACCACAATTCACTCTACCCCTTAGTTTCGTTTCTCTTCATCATTTTTGTGTCATGTGACCTTGGGGAGAAACAAGCTGAAACCAATTCGGTTTACAAAGGCTATCAACATAGACGAGATAAATAAAGTGTACGAATGGGTCGCAAGATAGGCTGTTTATTTAAGTGGACCTAATAGGTATTGTGAGTTAGAAAAACTTATTTAATTTTTTTATTTCTGTACGTCTTACAACAAATATTACATTATTAGTTGCTCTATGCATGGGCAAGTATTGATTTTGTTTCAATGCCTTTGAGGTTTTAATCAAATCTAACATTATCTATTATGACGGAAAAGTCAAATAAGTGGGTATCATCATGACGTCCGTCAAGTCAATCAGTGTGTCCGTACGTCTGTGCGTCTATGCGTCCACTTTACATAGAGTTAGGTCTTAATTTGCTTCAAATTAGGTACATAGCATTTTTATCTAATCCCTTAGAGCGTACAGCTCTCCAGAACAGCTAGCTGCTATACTACATTTTTTTTCTAATATTCTCAATAACTGCAATTTTAATTTTTGGTGAAAAAAGCAGCGAAAATTGAAATTCGAGGTTTTTTGAGAAAATTGTTTAATTTTTTTGGGTATTTCTGTTCAATTCAATTTCTTTTATTTAACATAATATACAATTTGGCTTACAACTAAAACCTAAGATATGGATGTTCCCTATTAGCTTCTTTGCAGAGAGCACTAGGTACCTGTCCAGAAGGATTATGTTCCCTTCTTGTAGAGTTGTTCATTCCTGTAGTATTTCCGTCGCTAACGGTCGAAGTGTAGTCCGGTGCAAATTCTAAGTATTTTCCTTTCGAACACTTGAATTTCCTTCATGGCTGTCTTAGGTTAGGTTAGGTTAATGGGCTGAAAGTTGGTCTTGTTACCGTCACACTTAGATCAATGTAGATCCATTGTGGTACCCTATGGGTTGTGAACCCCATGAAAATAAACCTATGATAAATCCCATGTTAATTAAAGTCCGTTAAGGGTGTTGAAGAGTTTCAGCAGGCTATAGCCTGAAAAGTCGGTGAGGAGTGTCCGTTGGCACATAACCACCAGGCTGAGGAGAGGAAAACGCCTCTTAAAAGCGTGATCCTTCCTTTGCCCCTAGTTGAGAAATCCTCCCTCCATCAGGGATGAGAGCGATAGGTCAGTGGTTGGTGCATGTATCCGTACGTCGAAGAAATGTCTGTTGTCACATAAGCACCTGGCTGAGGGTGCCTTTCAAAAGACGTGGTCCTTCTCTTGCCCTCACTTGAGGAATCATCCCTCTATCAGGCCCGTAGGAGCAGTGGCTCCATGCAACGTCTGGTAGATGGGTATGATAGGTCTGTGGTTGGTTTATGTAGCCGTTCGATGAAAGAATGTCTGTCGTCACATAATCACCTGGCTGAGAAGAAAGGACCTTTTAAAGGTGTGATCCTTCCTTTGCCCCCATTTGAGAAATCATCCCTCCATCAGGCCCGTAGGAGCAATGGCTCCATGCAACGTCTGGTAGATGGGTATGATAGGTCAGTGGACGGTTTACGTTACCATAATAGAATATGAAGAAAATTGGAAAAGAAATTCTTCTGTTTTAAGTGGAGTGACTGAATATTTATAATTCAAGTTAAAAGTTCAAGTGAGCTCAACTCCATAAATGCGTTTCGCCCAGGTACGATAGTTGGGCTCATCAGTTAGATGACTTTCGTACCCTTCTAAGACTTAAACATCGATACAAAACTGCGTCTTAGAGCCCAACTATCGTAACTGAGCGAAACGCAATTATGGAGTTGAGCTCACTTGAACTTTTAACTTGAATTAAGGCTTACGTTACCGTTCGTTGAAGAAATGTCCCTCGTCACATAAATACGTACGACGTTCAGTTTTTGTTTGTTCTAAAAAGGTCTATTGACTGCTGTTGGATAAGCTACCAATCTCGTGGTCATGTGGTTGATAGAGCTTAAGGATTTTCAAGCCATTGGGTAGCATTAACAAATTTCATCTGGTTTTTGCTTGGAATGTCGGAGAGTTCTTCCAAGTCATTGAAGAAGTGTCTCCCTAGGTGCTTGTTTATGATATGGTACAGGGCAGGGTAGTGACACAGGTAGTGAGGACTATCCTCATGTATCTCTGTGTCACCACATCCCCTGCATAAATCGTCTAATCTGAGTTTCATCTTTTTCTTGTGGTATCCCAGGTGGTTGTGACCAGTGGTGATACTCACGAGAAGAGATAAGGACTTTTTATTCAGTTTGATGATGTTGTTGGTCTTTTGTTTGTTTAAACTAGGCCATAATTATCTGGTTATAACACAGGTATTGAGCGAGCTCCATCGCTTGTTCGTCGCAGCTAGAACTTTGCTCTCGATTAACTGTTTAAGATAACAGGGTGGAACCTGAACTGTTGTTATTGCCTGATTACGATCAAGAGTCGATCCGATTCTTGGCAACTCGTACCTGGGACACCACTGTGACCAGGAACCTAGCACAGCCTTATATTGTGCTGTGTACCAAGAACCCTTAGCTCTTCGCGACAGCATGTAACAAGCTTCGATTTGATTTCAATGGCAGAAATCGCGTTTGTTGCCCCTTGGCTATCAATGAAAAAGGTGATATCAGCTTGTGGTACTGCCATCATTGAGACTTGTCTAGCAGCTTTTGTCACTGCCAGGACCTCAGCTTGGAAGACACTGCTGTAATCAGGAAGTCTGAATGAGCCCTATGATAATCCGAGGGTTTCTGAATAGAACCCTGCACCAACACCTGTATCTATCTTGGAACCGTCGGTGTATATGGCTATCATCGAATCGCAGGTTGACGGCTCGTTCATTTGCCAGTCCTCTCTACTAGGAAAGGCTGTCGTGAACGGCTTGTTGAAGTCTAAATGGGGTGTTATGTAGTCAGTACATACCATATTACACGAGTATTTCTGTAGAATTTGCGCGTGACCTGTAGCACTCAGTTTCCAGCTGCCTGTTTGGAAAAGCCGAAGTGCGCTATTGGCTACTGATTCCTGTATATTTAGATTTAGGGGTTAAAAGTTGAGTATAGCTTCCAGACCCGCTGTCGGGGTGGACCTCATTGCCCCAGTGATACTAATACATGCCAATCTTTGTACCTTTGTCATGATTTTAAGGTTGGTAATTTTGTCCAGTGCACTTCACTAGACTACGTTACTGTATGTCAGTACAGGTCTTACTATGGCCGTGTACATCCACTTTAAAATTTTTGGGTTTGGACCCCACGTTTTGCCAAATATACTGTTGCAGGAATAGAAAGCAAACATGGCTTTCTTCGTTCTTTCTTTAATGTTGAGACTACAGTTCAGTTTCTTATCCAAGATCACACCCATATATTTGGCATGATCGAAGATCATGTCTTGGAAATTGAGAACCAGACTGGGATGCTATAGGTCATATGACTGACCTCAGAAATTGCTTGTACATAAGTATTTTCGTCTTTTGACCTACTCCGGTTCTTCTTCTCATCTGGCGATGTAAACGGTGGAAGGCCCAACTGGCTCTTTTGAGCATACTTCTTGAGTGCGGGTTGAACCTAAGCAACTCATTGAAGTGGATTCCCAGATACTTCACAATCTGTTTGGCAGCTAGGAGTTTCAGAACTATGTTTCTGCACTTTGCTGCAGTGCAACTGCTTTTGCATGTTGAGGGTCTCCTGAAGCAGACAAGTTCCGATTGAGAAGTGTTGATCCGGATGCCCAATTTCCTGTTAAATTCAAATAGTCTATTGATGCAAGCCTCTATTTTCCAGACGGTGAGTAACGATGACGTTGACGTGGCGTAGATGAGTGAATCATCTGCTACAGAAGGTTCTCACATCCAGATGCGACAGATTGGTCAGGTGTCATCAAGTTGTAGAGAATGGGGCCACGTTTCGATCCTTGAGCAACTCCGGCTCTGATGGTCAGAATATTTGATTTTCAATTATCCAGGTGAACGAAAAATTTTCTGAAAGAAATGTAATAGATGTAGTTTGTGAATAAGGACTTTTATCCATATGCTGTCGAATGCTTTCTCGACATTCAGGAAGCATCCAACGGAGACACGGTGAATGTTGAGCGCTGAGGTGATATAATGTTGGAACTTTTGTAGCAAATGCAGCGTCAAGTGTTTTCCCGAAAGCCAAACTGTATGTTAGGGATGATCACGTTTTCACTGCAGAACCTCTTGAGCCTCCGGAAGATTACTTTGTCCAGTATTTTCCTGATGTTGTTGAGAAGCGATATAGGCTTGTAGTTGGAAACCAAGTTGAAACTTCCTTTCTTCGGGATCGCTACTAGGTATCTTCGCTATTTTCCACTTCTGAGGGAAGTAACAGCTATTGATGCAATTACTTAGGATGATTTTGTGGAGGATAATTTCAAAATGTAGAAGGCTTTTAAGGACGTAGTTGGAGACTCCATCTGGTCCAGCTGACTTTTTTGGCATCGAACCGCCAATAATCTCTGCTACTTCCTTCAGATTGCATTGATGTGGGATATCGATTGGGTTGCTGGATTGGTGTCATCGAATATGACTTCTTCCGGATTAGGCTGCAGGGTCTGCTGAATGAATGCCTCAACTTCGTCCAAAATTTCGGTTCAGCAGGTGGGTTCGATGTGAAATTTCATTCGAAGTTATTGGCAAAGGCTTCCACTTTTTCTTGTGATGATGTTGTTTCAATGTTGTTGCTGGTAATAATTTCCGGGATTGGTGGCTGCTTTCCAATAATCCTATTGATGTTATTGAAGGTATTGGGTACTGGCTTAATCGCTGCAGTCGTTTCTGGAACTGGATGTTGTTGAAGTGTTTGAATTTCGGAACATTATGTTGAAAAAATGCAGTTCGCTCCAAACTGTTCCGTAGTTGTTGTTGCAAAAGCCGCCATGAGCTTCTATTGGCGATGTCAGAACTTGGTATCCCGATAAAACTGATCTGGCTATGCCACATGACGTTATAAAATACGTGGTTCAATGTGCAAATGGGTAACAGCTCATCCGAGCTATTCCAGACGTGTAAAGGGTTCAGACAAGATGCGCTATCATGTGATTTCTTCAGCCTAGTCCTGGAGTAGATAGTGCTCAAGATTGGTGTTAACCTGGAAACACTATCTTTAACAGGTCTTCTCAACTGTTTGGCTATGCGGACAAAATCGACATCATCGGCCGCTTCAATCAAGCTGTACTAGAAGCATTCACAGCTATTGATTAGCAGGCGAAACGCGTTGGTCTTGAAGTGAATAAGGACAAAACAAAGTATATGCTATCAACAAACAAAGCCTCATCTGTCGATCGACTAGGACAAAACGTCACTGTTGGTAGCAGCTATTTCATGTAGGTAGTCAAGGAGTTCACCTACTTCGGAGCAAACATCAATTCCACGAGAGACACCTTAGTGGAAATCCGCTACTGCTACTTCGGTTTGGCCAAACAAATTGCTATACTGTGCCAAGTGCTGGAAGATAAGTAAAAGAGGGGAATTGATATTGGGCACTTTCGAAAGAAAAGTTCTTCGGCGGATATTTGGTCCCATATGCGAACAGGGCGAATGAAGCAGATGATTTAATTGGGATTTGTACGGGCTGTACTGAGAGGAACAATAACCAGATTTGTACAAAATTTAAAGAAATTCAAAAAATGATTGTGGGACGATTAAATCTGATGAATTCTTGAATTTAATAATTCTTACGAATCCATAACTTGCCCTTAAAAAGTATTCCCAACCTACCTATGTGTCGCAAGTTAAAATAAGATGAATAAAAAATGAAACAAGTGTAGCTAAACCCGGAATACACAAAGAAGCTCAAATTCTCGAGAAGGGCAATACAGCAATAGCAGAAGTATAGCAGGATGAGGAGCATCTTTCGCTGCTCAGAGCATCAGTGATGAAAGTGTTTCCAGGGCAATTTAATTTATTTTAAGGCTTGGCGGTGCGAGGATGTAATTTCCGCCCGGTCGGCTATATTGAGAATGGGAAAGCAGGAATTTCGGGGCCTTAAGGAGTGTTTTCTATATGTTCTAATAGTACCTAGATATACATAGTTGGACTGAGATTTGCTGTGCCTGGGTGATGATTCAATTCAGCGATGTACATATAGTGGCGGTAGGTTAGTAGGAGTAGGTATAGTAACGGGGACAGAAAATACAACAACCATGACGGTGACGATGGCACAATAATTAAGTTCCACCGAAACAGTGACAATACAAAGTCGGTCACAGTTCACATCAGACACTGGGGAATGTTTTTTTTTGAAATATAAATGTATTCAATGCTACCGAAGTAGTAGATATCTTCATTCTACATAGTGATGGTAGCAGTAGGTAGTAGCTTTTGAGCCTCGAGGTTATGTGTTTTGGTATATCTGAATGGGGCTTAGTTTAATGGTCTTCAATTTGCTTAGATTGTGTGAGATGTCCATTTTGGATGGCACAAAGTCATGGTCCTGAAAGATTATGATTAAACGATATCATTCCTTTAGATTAAGGGTTACTCCTTTGTTTATATGGTTTTATTGGAGATGTGTTGTGATTTTGTTAATAGTTCCCTTTGGTCACATATATATTTGGAGCAAACTGTGAATAAATAAATATTGTTTGATTATTTTATAAATATTATAGAGGTGCTTTTGTCTTGAATAGTTGACCTTTATTTTGAAGGATTGAATGAATAATATCTAAATTAGCTACTTGATGATCATTTTAATAGTTCTACCAATAAAAGTCCAGTTTATGATTTATTTTCTTATATTATTTAAACTTTAAAAATAAACACCTTAATCAAAACATTATCTGGTTCCGGTCAATCATTATGTTGTTCAAATTGAAGATTTAAGAGCAGAGATCTATGTTAGCCCTGTTACAAATTTAGTACATATTAGGTTCTTAAGACTTTGTATGAAAATAAGTGCACAAGTGGATTAAGTTCCCTTGAGAAGTAGGAGCAAAATCACATTTAAAAGGTATTATAGATATTTATTTTTTTCATTTTCTTAACTTAAGACATAGAAAATTGTTAGAGATCGATTGAGTAGGTTAAGTTAGGTGAAACTAAAAATAAGGTTTATGTGATAAAACACTTTGATTTGAGTAAATTAACTACAAAAAAAAGAAAAGGGAATATTCCTATACATTGGCTTGGGATAAAATCAATATAGACCAGGGAATGGCTTGATTTTTCATAATAGCACAAATAATAATGAAGATGGACTTCTGGCCTTCTTAAAAGCTTCAAAACATTACTGCAAGTGTTGCCGTTGTTTTTTAATCATTTTTTTTTTCTATATAATGAAATTATTTTATTAAATAGATATCACCCCTCTCCCGTAGGATTTTTTTCAAGTCTACTTCCCACTTATATGCTCTGATCTTTTTTGGTAGATTTAACGTGAATTTCGTAGTACCTATGCAAGAAAAAGGGGAAATTTCATTTACCCCTACAGTGACTATAGGGGATGAAAATAAAAATCTGAAAAATGAGTGAATCTTTTTTTCTTCATTAAGAGCCGATTTAGACCCATCCGCCATTGTATTTCTTTTAACGACCACCCTAATGTACATACGTGATTGTTTGGTTAAAATTTCAGTCAGATACTGATTCATAAACACTTCTGATCTTAGGAAGCTATAAATTATTTTTTATCAAAGTCTTCAGTTGAAAAGTTGTTTAACTTATTGGCCGGAATGACTTTGGATGGGTTGTATCTTTCTTCCCTACCTTAGGAATGAATGAAGATAACTTTAGCTCTTCTCCATAGGCTTTGTATGTACTTAAGTGCTATACTACTTTGAAGTATGCTAATCAAATAACTCATAAGTTCTTCTTTCCTTTGTTGTAAGAGGGCTTGGAAAATACCATCCACCCCTGGAGATTTAAAGTGTTGAAAGTTGCTTATTGCCCAATCAAGTCTTTTATCTGAGCAGATAGTTTCCGCTATCTTCCAGTCTTCTCGTTTGGGTTTGAGAGGTATGCTCTCTATGTTATTTCCTACCGTCACCGTCGATAAACTCCCTGAAAAATAGTATTAAGCAGTTCCGTAGACCTCTGCTTCTCATTTTCAGTGAAGCTACAATTGGGGTATCGAAGTGCTACCGGTATTTATGACTTCACTCTCGCTATAGCTTTATGTAGACTTGCAGCTGCAGGAGTATAAGAAATTGCCTCACAGAAGATTGCAAAACTATTTCTCTTAGCTTTCCTTATTTCCCCATTATATTTTGTTAGCTCTGCTGAGTAGTTAAGCCACGTGCTCACACGTGCGATTTAAAAAAGCGCGACTAAAAAATCGTAGTCGCAACTCGCAACTAGAAATAAAATGCACGACTGGATCGCACGTACTTGCTCTTATGTTCAAGTTGTGTGGAACTTAAGAACTTTAAAAAATATTCAAGTAATTATAGAAAAAGTATAAAAAAGCATTTAAATCGTGTTTTAATTGTATAAACAGCCTGATAAATAACTTAGAGCTCAAAAAAAAGTATGCCATTTGATTACCTGAAAAAGTATAAATATATGCAAAAAAAAATTTAAAATCGTTGGAGCCGTTTTCTTAAAAATTAATTTTTTATATATAAAATTTTTGTAACATTTTTCAAAAAAAAAATTTGGTATGCCAATTTTGAGTATATATTAATATACATTTAAAACTGAAATTTCCAAATAATTCATCAACCCGTTTTGGAAATATTGAATTTTCAAAAAAAAATTTTGAATCTTTTTTTAAAAATCCAAAATTTATTTTTTCAAAAATTTTGGTATGCAGTATTATTTATATTTTAACAAAGCTTTTGTGCAAAAAATTTTATTGAAATCGGATGAGCGGTTAATGAGAAAACCAAAAATAAAAAAAACCGTTATATGGCAGGTACCGTTAATAAATGTTTTTGGTGATTTTTTTTCTTACTAAAAGATATATCATATCTACAATAAAACACTGATTTTTTTTTTATCAAAATCGTTGGAGCCGTTTTTGAGATAAATAAGCTTTTCCTTAACGGTTGTATGGCAAGTACCGTTAGTTTTTGAGCTAAAAAAAAAATTTCAATTTCCCCTCTGGAGAGTTACAAAAAAACCTTAAGTTCAAAATTTGAAGAAAATCGGTTCAGTGGTTTAGGCTGTAGGTTGAGGTACGGACAGACAGACAGACAGACAGACAGACAGACAGAATTGTGCCACCCACCTTTTTCGTGTTCTCTATCATCGTAATGTCATGTTTGATTGTTATCTCGAAATTTTTTTTTTGCACGAATCCAAAACTTGCCCTATAGTACCTATATCGCAAGTAAAAATTATACACGCACTTGTGATTTTCAATCGTACGATTAATTTACCCGCAACAAATGAGATACATGGTTTTAAATGTTAATGCACACATACGCGACTTTAAAATGGCAGCGATTAAAAAAATGGAACCATATCTATTTTTTGAGCGTTTTTTTCTGTCGCAAAATTAAATAGACGCATGTGCGTGCATTCATATTACAAGCTTTATGTTCTATTTCTTGGACTAAAACATCATGCGATAGATAGCCGCAAGTGAGTGCATGGCAATTCTTTGTTGCCACATCGATTTTTTAATCGCACCGACTAAAATTCGCAAGTGCGGTTCTAGCCTAAACCTCGCTTTTTTCTCCCAACCAATACTTTTAACCAGCGGCGATGCCAACCTTCAACGTTGGTTGTTTCCTTGGGAAATTTTCTGTTCTTTTCTTTGAATTTTCAAAGACAGACCAAAGCTGTGGTTGATGTTTTCCCTGCATGTAGTTTTTTTTCAAACCAGGATGTCAGTTCCAAAATTTCCTCATCTTAAAATGTACTACACAAAGAAGTTCGTTTTTCAGGTTGTTAATGAGTTTATATAACCCCACCTTTCATTTTCCTACCAAGGTTCTTAGTCGGTAAAGCAAAGCTTCAATACTGTTTTGTGTTTTTGGAAATCTGCCTATAGATAGTATTTGGTAATTTAAAAATCATTTCAGATGTGTATTTTCTTACAACGTTTTTTGTCGGTATGTTCCCTATTTTTAAAATGTCTGTATTTAAAAATTCTGTTAATCTCTTGTAAAAGTGCGCATTTAAAAATTCTGTAAATCTGTTGTAAAAGAGAAATCGTTTGGTAATGTAAAAAAGTGCGCACTTTTTTCTCTTTTACAACAGATTTACAGAATTTTTAAATACAGAATTATGAAAAACTGAATTTTGAAATGCAGAATTTTGAACAAACAGAATTTTGAAAAACTGAATTTTGAACAAACAGAATTTTGAAATACAGAACTTTGAAAAACTGAATTTTGGTCATGCAGAACTTTGTACAACCAGAATTTTGGAAAGCTTAACAGTTATCTCTGCTTACTCATCAACACCTTCTTATTTTGACACTTTCTCATCACTACTTTAGTAATTAACATTTTCAAAAAAGGGTAAAAATACAAATATTTACTCAAATTAAAACTTGAAATAAATTACTTAAAATTTTATTTATTAATTTATTAATTTTTTTTTTTAAGATACTGTTAGAAAAAGTTTTTTTTTAATATGTAAAAACTTACTGCATTTAAGAGAAAAAAAGTAAGAAATTAACAAAAAGTTTGAAACTAAAAATATTGAATAAAATAAACTTTTAAAAGGCGGATATTTTCATTACGAGAATATAAAAATGCTGCATGTAATTATTAAGAAAAAAAAAATTAAATAAAATATTAAAAAAGTTAAAAAATAAAAATATTTGATAACTTGAAAAATTGGAATAAATTATTTATAAATTTGTTTTCATAAATTTTGTTCATGTAGTTTAAAAAAATTATAATTTAAAATGAAAAAAAAAAAATAACAATTTCTGATCGAGAGAGGAAAAAAAAATGTTAAATATTAAAATATTAAATAATTTTAAAAATCGAAATACCTAAACTAGAATTTTTATTTTTATACATTTTCTTAAAAAATACAAAATCAATCGGAGTCAACAAAGATAGGTAACTGATATAATTCGAGAGAACAAAAAATTAAATGGGTAAAAAATGAAATTCCCATATAAAATTTGTACGGGAAAAGTATGACTTTAGTGGCACGGGTTAACGACCTCGGATCAATGTTTTTTTCGTCATTAATTTTTTCTTACAACATAAACTACTGATTTAGGGGGTGTTTTTTTTCAAAATAATGAGTTTGAGAAATAACGGACACTCTAATGTACATGCCTGCTTGTTTCGGTAATTATTTTACATTTTATCGCTGGCTAGATAACAGTTTAATCCTGAATTTATTTCACCGTGAAATTATTTCCCTATTGAGAGTTATTTAGGACTCCGTTCGGGAGTTTATATTTTACTTTCAGCCAACTGAACTTATTCCTGCCATTTTAGCCAATTAATTCGTATTCTCTATCTCTAGAGTCTAGAATATTAGTATGGTGATGATTTACAAATTGAATGATTCCAAGATGATTGATTCTGCTGCCTCAAAAACCGTAATGGTCTTAGTTTTATCTTTATTTCATACATTTGTTAATACAGGCTTCAACACATTTTAACCTAATGGAGGAAGATAAAATTAAGACTGTTCCTCATCCATCAGGGATTATGGATAATTTAATACCTTTTTCCATACAAAACTTGTATATCCAGCGCGTTACTGTGACGGAACTCCTTTAAAAATTATGTTTTATATATTTTCCAATATACAAACGCAAAACGAAGGATATAAGACATCAAACATAAAACGATAAGAGTTTTTATGGATTTTTTTTTATTTGGTAACGAGGACACTGCAGCATCTTTTAACGAACTCCCGAATGGAGTGCATTTTTTATAAAGTGTCCTTTTGAATTTTGTATTTCCTTTATTCCTTTTGGGAGATGTGTTTGTGTGTGTGCTTGAAGTTGTTGCTGCTTTTCGAGCTGTCAGCAATCAATTCTCAATACCAATGCAACCCAATTTTTGCATCACTTATTTCTGAAATTCATCGGTAATATACGAGAGGATGTGTACATTTTTGAAATATGTATATAAATGGATATAAGAGAGAGAGTTTTCTAGATTCCAATTACCAAATTCAGAGAGTTCATTCTTTGCATTAAGGCATGCAGAAGTTTAAATAGAATGAATGTAGATAGATAAATGTAAAATACATCATCAACTAAGGTAATGGTACGGATTTGCAAGAAAAGGATGAAATCTTTTCAAGGATTATTTTATTGATTTAAAAAATTTCAATGAAATAACAAAAAACTTGAGGAGGTATTTTACAGAATCTACTTCTAAGTGGTCAAACCAATCATCATATCAGACTTGTAGGTCATGTTGATACGATTTTAATGGCTAGAATGGGCAGGGACATACCTTCGTCGAAATTATGAAGTTTTGTTAAGTCAAAAAGACAAAAAATTCTTGTACTGACTTTAATGGAGAACCAATATCGATGGGAAATGTAAGCGTCCTAAGGTCTATGATATAATTACACTTTTAGGTCCTTAAAAAGTAGTTCACTATATAATATTTCATTGCGAGAATGACAGATGTTAAGTACCGTTTGCATTTAAATAAATACAAAACAATAAAAAACTTTACGCTATGTAGAACTTCGACATCTTTATTCTAAAAGTATATTGTCCTGTAACAAGAAGACATATAACCTTTTAGAAGAAATTCACAGTTGATTTGACATCGAATTACTCAAATTCTCCGATTATGTTAATTTTATATAAAACGAACAGAAGCACAACATCAGAGGACACAACACTGACTATATACAACAACAATCCAGATAATAATAAACACAACAGCAAAACACAGACATTGTCTTAATGAAGTCAATATTCTTTGGCAATTTAAGATGGAAATTATATGCGAGTGTCCTGATGCTTATTATCGCAAGCATATCCTAAATCTCCATATAACTTGACATTGATTTATCGTTTAGCTTGATTTTGCGTCAATAAAGATAATAAATAATTCATAATGTTTTCAAATATAAAACGATTAATATAAGGAAAATATTTTTGTTTTTAGAAATGAAGATGAAGTTTGACAGCTGAAGGTTCTTTCTTATGGTGGATAGATAATAAATCTACAAAATTTTCTAACCTATATAGTCCTGATGGGAGTGTGAAGGGAAAAGGTTTATTCGGTGTTAATTTCCTTGTTAATAGTATACGATGAACAACTGTCTTAAGCAATTCAATTAGGATATCTACTTTCCATTGCGTGTCAATTCCGTTATAAATATAGCTCTTATGTATTCATAGTAAAGTTTTCGTTTTCAGGTATACATTAGCTACATCTGCAAAATATCAGTCGTGCAAAAGTATGATTTGTTGCGGAACACAGACAGCTGTCACTCATTGATTGAAAATTGATTCGAATTTACGAACTGCTTGTCAAGACTCTTCTTAACCTTTTTTCCTCTTTTAAAACACTCCAGATCTGCCTGAGACATGACCACCTTCCATCCCCTACGATCCCAAGCACGCTACTTCAAGTCATAAAAACCAAGTACTCTGGCACATAGCGCCCAATTTTTTCTATTGGGGCTTATGTCCCACTTGAGTGGGTCATAGAGCCGAAATTAAATTTGGGGCTTAAGTCCCACCCAAAAAATAAAAAAGTTGGGGGTAATGTCCCACTAAATAAGAATCACCAAATGGAAAGAAAAACCATTAAATAAAATGGATAGGTATATACGATACATTCAAAGATTCTCTAAATCCAGATTCTTAAAATGCAAAGAGACTTTGTATTCACCCAACCTCGCACCCACCTCAAGTCCTAAATGGTGTCCAAGTAGGGAGGTTTCAGGGGGGCAGCATACCCTCCATACATACCTTACTGTATATTCGCCGTAATGCAGTGTGCCAGTACTG
Organism: Dasysyrphus tricinctus; assembly: GCA_963921185.1. NCBI lineage: Eukaryota > Metazoa > Arthropoda > Insecta > Diptera > Syrphidae > Dasysyrphus > Dasysyrphus tricinctus. The sequence continues at coordinate 50,672,642 of OY992531.1, forward strand.
TATTTAAGATCAGTGCTAGCACCCAGCATTACGGCGAATAAACATGTATGTTTGCAACCCCCCTGCTTGGGTACACTATAGGACTTGGGCTGGGTGCGAGGTGGGTGTATGCAAAGTTTCTTTTGCATTTAAAGAATTTGGATTTAAAGAATTTTGAAAAACACAAAAATCATTGAAAACTCTTTATTGTTCTGTGGCTCTAAAAAATTTTGGGATTTATGTCCCATTTTTAGCAATAATATTTGAGGCTTGGGTCTCACTTGGGTGGGACTCAAGCCCCAAATTCAATTTTGGCTTTACAACCCACTCAAGTGGGACATAAGCCCCAGAAATAAAAATTGGGGGTTATGTCCTTGGGCATTATGTCCCTCCGCCCACCATGACTCGGTCCTCTAACAAGGAGTTTCATCTTCCTTATCAGCTTGAACCTGAGGGCAGGGAGTTGAGGAATTTCTGAGGCTGGAACATTTTTGTTCATTCGCTTCACTTAGCTGAGATAGTGTGGTTGACGTGGATTGACTTTTTGAACATATGTATTAATTAACACAGTCTGAAGCAGCCAAACAATTTAGATGAAATTTTTCCAATATGATAAAAGATAGCCTGAGACTATCAGAGAAAGATTCCTTTCGATTTTAATATTAATGGAGGTGCATTATTGCTGGGAAAAGTTGAACATTATTTAATTTCTAATAATTCTACCAAACAAAACTCTTTTCTACACCCACTTTTGACCTGTTGGTGGTGCTTTTGACAAAAAATTTTATTATTGAAACTGGTGGATCTAGACCCAGAGGTCCGTTTACTTATCAAATGAAAATATTCGTTGTTTTGTTTAAGTGTCATTTGAAGAGATTTTTATTTTTCTGACACTTTCAATTTTGACAACCTGCTCAATATACTACCTTAGACTTGTGTACTGTGGCGAATACTTACTTTTTATAACGGACACCGATTCGAAATTTTCACGATTTTTGGTTGACAGTTAAGCACTGAGTAAAATGCGGTTATTAATAATGGTTAGATGGTACGCATATCATCAACCTTAAACAAGCAGCCCTTAGGGGTAACCGGGGCATGTTAGTCCCAGGGGTATGTAAATATATTGTAATAAATACCAACTTACTTACTTACTTACTTATCCGGCTCCCGATCCATGGAGGTATTCTGCCTAAAATATTGCGGTCTTTCATCTGTTGTGTTCCCTCGCACACTCCTTCCAGTCGTCGAGATGAAGTGCTCTTGCGTCTGTAGCCGCCTAGTCTCTTTAGCGGAGGTTCGGTCTTCCTGGTCGTCTCGAAACTGGGGGCTGGGATTCGAAGATATCTTGGCTGGAGCGTTCTTGTCAATCACATCGTGATACAGCTTGTATAATTCACGATTGAATCTTTTCCTCCGTTCGCCCTCTAGGACCAAATATCTGCCGTAGAATTTTTCTCTCGAAAGTGCCTAGTATCAATTCCCCTTTTTTTACTTATTGTCCAGCACTCGGCGCCGAAGAGTAGAGCTGGTAAAATAAGCGTTTTGTAAAGGGTGCAATTTGTCATTCGAGAAAGGAGTTTTGAACTCCTTGACTACCTCGATTATACTGCTATCAACAGTGTCGTTTTGTCGTAGGCGATGGACAGATGAGGCTTTGTTTGTTGATAGCATATACTTTGTTTTGTGCTCATTCATTTCAAGACCAACGCGTTTCGCCTGTTCATCAATAGCTGTGAATGCTTCAAGTACAGATTTCTTGGAACGGCCGATGATGTCTATATGTCTTCCGCATAGCCAAGCAGTTGAGAAGACCTGTTGAAGATAGTGCCTTCCAGGTTAACACTACTCTTGCACACTATCTGCTCCAGGAATAGATTGAAGAAATCAATCCTGATAGCGCATCTGCTTGTCTGAACCCTGTACACGTCATGGAATAGCTTGGATGAACTGTTGCCAATTTGCACGTTGCACCACGTATTTTGTAACGTCATGCGGCATAGCTGGATCACCATGCATGCACCTACCATACTTGACGAGTTCCGCAGGTAGGCCAATCAAGCCATGGGATTAGTTATTTTTAAGCTTGTAGATGGCTTTCTTAACCTCTTCAGTATTGGACGCTGGGACTGGATCTTCATTGACTGCTGTGATGATTCTTTGTTCTCCTGTGGCTTCCTCTACTCAATGCCCATTAAGCAGTTGCTGGAAATACTGCTTAAATACGTCTTCAATTCCCTGTGCTTCTGTGACTAGTTCCCTTTCCTGTTTCGAAGAGCTTGCGTGCCAGTGCTATAACCAGATGCCAGTTGCTAGGCTGCTTTGTAGAACCGGGCTTGTTGGTGGCGGTGCTAGACTCCTTGAAATACCTGAGCTTAGAGGCTGCGCAGGTTTTGTTATCTTTCCTTCACTTTTCACGGTACTCCTCTCTTGCTGCTCTTGTTTCGGTTGCAACATTTGCATTCGTGCATTTTCCATCACTTGCTTCAATACCGCGCAACCACGGGTTCTTTGTTCTGTTGGCTGTTTCTTTCATGATGACGCGATACTGGTTCCACTGGTTGTTGACGCTTGTGGCTGGGGGTACGGCAGAGAGTTTCCCAGTCAATTGCTCACTTTAGTCTCTGGGTTTCTCAGATGTGCTAGGGCATGCATTTTCTTCAAATTTTCAAATATCTTGCTTTGGGCGGTCTTCGTTTTCTTTTTGACAGTTCGGGCTCTGAACTTTGTCACAACAAGAAAGTGGTCAGAGTCTACGTTTGCACCTCGGGAAGTTCGCTCGTCCAAGATGTTCGAAGCGTGCCTTGCGCCAATTAGCAAGTGGTCGATTTGGTTGGTGGTTCGACCATCTGGAGATCACTAAGTTGCTGTGCGTACTGCGTATCCTTCGCCTGGGGAACCAAGTGATTCTTATCATTGTAATACGAGCTGCAGCAAAGTCGATTAGTCGGAAGCTAATATCTATTGTCTGTCTTTAATGCCTGGCCACATGTGTTTAGCCTTGAATTATATGAGCATAAAAAAGCAGATTCGAGTGATCTAATCGTGCATATTATTTTTTATCTTCCTTCAAATCATCTGAAATTCCTTTTTTCTAGGGCACCTCTGTACTTCAATATACCTAATTGCAAGGAACCACTTCTACCTAATTAATTGATTTGAGGTTAGTGCACATCGTATCATAACGCATTTTAAATGTGTAACAATTCAAATAAACCTTCAACATTAATGTACATTCAAAAGCCCGATTTAAGCTACGCTGCCATGGCACTAACATTAGAGGAAGTGTACCGATTATGGAATACCAAAATATGAACTCAATTTTAAACACAAAAACATTAAATTTTTTTAGGTCTTTTAAATAGATCTTGATAAAAATACTATAAACTTACTTTTAAACAAAAGTAGAATTTTAACAAATAATAAAACAAAATTTTATAAATTAAAAGGTAAAAAAACACAAAATGAGCACATATCAAAAAGTGACCCTAATATGGACCACTAAGGATTTCCCCATAATACACGTGGTAATTTAATTTATGTGCAGAAAACACAAATAAAATTATCAATGAGATTCTGTGGCAGAGCAATAATGAATGCAAGAGGTCAAAAGGTATTGAAAAATTTGAAACAATGTGTATGGGTAACATGAAAATTTTTTGCAGCTTTCTTGAAACCCATTTCTTTTGACTTGACGGCTGCTATGGCTTTCACCATATCCGCCTTGTCCCGGACGTTACGCTTTTTCTTTTGGTGTCATCTGATTAATTACAAGACAACCTATGTACAATTTTAAACAAATATTTTAGGTGGTTCCCAATATGGAATACTATTCCATATTAGGAATACTATTCAATATTCAATGTGAAATACTATTCCATATTAGGAACATGCTGATATTCCATATTAGGAACATGAAGACTGACTTAACTATGTAAAAATTTATTTATTATTTAACTGAGCTCACCTAAATAATTTAAGTTATCCCAAAGATTGAGCTTTTTCCTAATAACACGGGACAAAAACTATGTTTAAGCTTGAACCGATAAAAAAATATAAGAAAAATAATCTCTCAATAATTTGTTACGCACTTTACCAAAACACTTCTTTCGACAACTGCTCATGTCTTCAAAGATCACCTTCCACAAGGATAATAACAACGAATGTGCGCATGAAAAGAAAGCTTTACCTGAAATAAGCAGGTAAAAATATTACGTAGTTTTCAAAATATAGCACTATTCCATATTAGGAGCGTATTCCATAATTGGTACACTTCCTCTACTATATGGGTGATTCTCTGTTAAAAGCTCCTTTTAAGCATCCAAAATGTCCCCTCCCTTAATTTAAGAAAAAAGTGATGCACGTTCAATGCTTGTTATAAATTAAACTATAACTGATATTTAAAAAGTCCGGCCACTTGATTTTAATCGTTTTTAAGGATTTTGTCTTGCTACGGAAATGACGCCTTTGTTATGGAAATGATGGTCTGGTACCGAAATTACATTTTCTGCTTATATATAATAACAATTTTTTTTTGTTAAAATTAATAAGTTGACAGGAACCTACTTAAAATCAATTAAACATAAAATTGAAATACTCGTATCTGTATATGGTTAGGTTAGGTATTTGCATCCTATGGGATACAAATCCATATTTATGAAATGCATGAATTTCAATCGTGTGAAAGTAAATTTGAAATAAGATAAAGGAATTTGTGGGGATGTGTCCACTTGAAGGTAACAGTTTCCTACAAGGGCGTAGGCAGGATGTCGAATCAGATGGGGGGAGGGGGGAAGCAGACTTATTCAAAAATTAATAGGTATAAGTATATAAATCTAGCTTTGAGATACTTGCTTGTAGATTTTATATAAAGAATGCATTGAAAAGAAGGCAAACTGTATGAAATACTAGCCTCCCATAAATGTTTAAAAAGCATATTTAAGCAACAAAATAAGCGTAATCGGAGGGTAAAATTTAAGATCATACTGCTTTGTTTCAAGTGCACAAACTGAAACAATCAGTCGAAAAAAGAGTACTAGGGATATTGATTCAAAACCCGTTCTAATGTCCGGTCACAAGAAGACGCCATTAAAGATGGAAACTAAGAAAAACGGATAACCGATGACCAGTGGACGCAGGTGGAGGTGAATCTACCCCACCAATTCTACTGCCCGACGCGGTGTTGTGCCAAAATCCGGGCATTTTTCTATGCTTAAAGGATTCCAAACGCACACTTGCAACGATCAACGCTGAAATCACTTGAAGTCAAGATATGACATGGAAGCGTTAGGAAGCGGAAGGGGTTATATTAAGTTGCATTCTTACATTCTACCAATTTAACCGTTTTTAGTCATAAATAAGCTAACAGTGCAAAGGACGAAGGATTGTTTCCCTATTTTAAAAATTGGGCCTATGGAAGATAACTAGGTACCTATATCATAATTGCATATAGTGGCGAAAAGAATATTAATTTTTTCTCCCTAACTCCCCATTGTAGCACAGAACAATGATATCAAAATGGTGAAGTATAAAAGATCTGATCATAGACCACATATAACTACAAGATCTAGCTGTGCACGATTTTGTTTTGGATGTAAGGCCCATTATTGCCCTCAAAGTGTTTTTATTATGTACTGTAATGTAAAAAATGGAGAATTTGTAACTAATCCATGATTTTTAAAAGCAAAAATACTCTGAAGTCATTTCCGTAACAACTCGTCATTACCGTAATTCAGAGACAGGGCACGGAAATGACGCTACGGAAGTGACGAAAATCGATGTTTTTTAACTTTTTAGACTTGAAAAAAAGTCTGTATATTTTTCGAATTTAGTATGAATCATTCCGCAACAAAATACTACAAAATTGTAATAAAATAATTTTGTTTTACTCTCAAGTAACAAAATTACACCCACTTACGGAAATGACGTAATTGATGGAACACGCGACGAATTCAACCACTCACTTGAAAATAACAATCGAAATTGATTTCTAATCCAATGTTTTGAATATATTTCAAAGAAAACTTGGTTGAATTTCTTCACTTAGGTTGAATTCTATAAACTGCTGGCTCTTAATTTCAATTTAAAAGCATTTACTTTTTTTTTACGGAAATGATCCAAATACCTGGAGACACATGTTTGTAAGTTTCTAAGTTAATTGTTATAAATTAATTAATTTTATTTTAAGGACAATTATATTAAACAACAATATTTGTATGCTGGAATCTAATCAGCACTCATTTTATTTATTTAAAAGTTATAAAAAAATCACTTTTTCTGTGCTGAAACGAGGAGGAGACACGTTACGGAAATGACGTTTAGGCCTGAAATGTTTTTGTTTGTAATTAATTACTTCCAATTATTAAAATTTTAGAAGTGGGCCAGTTAGAAACGTTCCTTACGCTATTATTAACTGTAAAATATTTTTAATTTTCTCATTTTTTTAACCATTTTTGGCCGGGGCCACGAAAAGGAGCTTTTAGTGGAGAATCACCCATATACAAACATCATTTATATCACTGTCCTCTGGGAATAATAAATGAAATACCTAAACAAACGGTTTCCGAGAAACAAAAGCCACCGGCAGAACCACAAAATGAAAATCCATATCTACATACACGGAAAGAATTCTTGGATCATATCACGAAAAATGAGCGGCAAATTACGAAAAATGAATCCCGATTTATACCTTGGCTTGGGAATTCGTAATTTACGACTATTTGTTTGCATTTTGCAAAACTGAGCAAAATGAAGATATTGATACTCAAAAATCGTAAATCAACCCTCTTTAAGTATCAATTATGCTATCGAGAGAAAACAAAAATTGCGAACAACAAATCGCAATTTGATCCAAATAGTCCTCAGTACCTCAGTTGCACAATTTGTAAATTTGCAAAAAAGGATTTGTGATCACCACTTTTATTTCGTGATATTGCCACTTGGAAAGATCAATCCTGCTCTACCCTTCATTTTGCAGGTATACACATATAATTTTATTTATTTGAAATAAATACTTTACGCTTGACTCTACTTGGATTTGAACTCGCAACCATCCAGTTGCGGAGCGAGCATGCAACCACCAGGCCAATTTGCATTACAGATCGTTGGTGTCACACATTGATGATTAGATACCTGCGATGTTGTGGTGCTTTATTTCTTCGAGAAGTAAATTGCGACAAGAAAGTCGTGATTTAGTTATTTTTTGTTGGTGATTTGCAACTATTCTCATGGAGTTGCGAATTACGACAAAAAAAAACGTAATTCAGTGATTGTGCAACGTTAATTACTTAATATTTATCGCAAACCAATATTTTTAAATGCTGTTTGTGAAATTAAGCTTTAAGAGAGTAAATTACGCCAAAACAGTTGTATTTTGCTATGAAAAGTACAAACTTGAATCATGGATTTTAATTGCAAATCACGAACAAATAAATTTTGTCAATTGCGACGTTTTGACTGTAAAATTACCAGTTTTTGTATTAATTTGGGATTAAAATGTCTTGATTTACGAATAAAACATGATTCGTAGATTGCAACTGCAAATTTTTCAATTGGTGATTTTTCAATTCTTTCCGTGTAGTTTGTTCTCCATAAACAAATTTGTTCTTGCTGACATATCGAGTTTAATAATCCTGGATTGCATTTGGGGCCAGGTGCCACATATAGGTACATAATAATGTGGACTTTCAGGTGCAATTGTATTTAAAATCATTACGTTGGTGCTAGTTGGTGTGCATTTCGGTTACTGAGAATAGATAAAACTACAACAACAACAACTAGGTAGCTACTGTACTATGAGATTATTTCAAAATATTAACACCTCATCTGTGGTAGTGGGTCGGGCATAGAAACAAAGCCCGGCCCGAACCATCACAGAGAAAGAGGTTTGCTTTGGTGCAGGCAGGATGAGCAGGACTAATCTGGGAAACGGCATGGTTGGGCGACCATTAGCGTCCGGCTATAAATAACCATATTTTATCATGAGTGTTAGCACATGAAAATTTCATAGCTCTGATAATGGAAAAAGTTTATTTGTGTTCCTTGATTTTTTTTTGTTCTCTGCACAAAGTGGAGCTGCTCTATTGCTCGTCCTTGTTCTGTCTCTGGCCATTGAGGCGGCTTGTTTAAGTTGGTTGGGTTTTTGTCCACTTTCACTGGCTTTGTGTTCTTGTCTTTAATCATTTTTACTTGTTGGCTAAACCAACCAAGCAAAAGACGAAGAAGGCCTTTATAAGTAACTTTGAATGTGGGTATAGCTTAGCTATTACCTTATTCCTTCCGCTTTTGTCCATGTTATATCCCCTGTGGGTGATCAGCAGCAGCAGAGAGCTGATCCTTGAGAAACAATTTTGGGTGTGAGTTTAAAAAGAATAAATTCGGCTTCCAGGTATATGATGTTGTTGGCGGTGAGTATGAGGTTGAGAAACCTAAACCTCTTTTTCAGTGAAGTAAAATGAGATGAAGAAAAAAAAAACTGAAAATTCTGTTAAGAGATTAAGGGTGATTTATTATTGTGTGGTAATTTGCTAGGAGGGTTTTTCAAGCAAGCTCTGGTATCCTTATGGCTTTTGCATATACAATTTCGGGTCCTTTGTGTAATTTTTGTTGTTCACTGTTGAATAAGTACGGGACTTGAGAAATGCGACCGGGGTCAACTTGTTTGAACTATACCTACCTACCAACCCGATGCGATGTGCTGATGAATAAATTTAATTTGAGGAATGAGACTCAAATAAATCTCTTTTGTCCCGTTTAGAATTCCTTTTTCATTCGGTTTATTGTTAAAGTGTGCATAATATTGTATACATCTTTTTGGCTTTTGGTTTAGAAATTTAAATTATTTCATGAGATTTTACAATATTATTAAATCGCTTTGTGTACGTTTGTGAGAGGTTTATTAAATTTAAATTAAAAAAATAATCAAGTGTTTTAAAATTCTTTTGAATATTGTTTTTAATAAAATTCCTATCTGTGTGCAAAATACTATGACAATATATCCTAATTTTATTGTAGGTTCGTCGAAAGCTGTATCGGATTTCCTAATTCAATAAAATTAAATTAATTTATTAAATTTCATTTTGCAATAATAATTTTCAGAAGCGGAAAGCTAGGTATAGGTAGATTATAATTCAATTTAGTTTTTGTTCAATTTTATTTGATATGTTTTGGTTTAGACTTTTGTTGGTGTTATAGATCCATGGAGGTATTAAATAAAAATTGTAATAGGACACTGTTGTTTATACAATCACAATATTCAATATTATAAAATTAAGAGGAACATATTTCATTAGGAACGTGCTTTGAATAAAAAATTATATATTGAATAGGAATAAGGTATATTTCAGTTAGCAATATCCCTCTTACTTTGTTTGAACAAAAGGGCACCTAAGCAAGGACTGAATAGTATAGATACAGAGGGCGAGTGTCACGAGTGTAAAATAAAATAAAATAAAATAAAATAAAATAAAATAAAATAAAATAAAATAAAATAAAATAAAATAAAATAAAATAAAATAAAATGAAATGAAATGAAATGAAATGAAATGAAATGAAATGAAATGAAATGAAATGAAATGAAATGAAATGAAATGAAATGAAATAAAATAAAATTAAATTAAATTAAATTAAATTAAATTAAATTAAATTAAATTAAATTAAATTAAATGAAATGAAATGAAATGAAATGAAATGAAATGAAATGAAATGAAATGAAATGAAATAAAATGAAATGAAATGAAATGAAATGAAATGAAGTGAAATGAAATGAAATGAAATGAAATGAAATGAAATGAAATGAAATGAAATGATATGAAATGAAATGAAATGAAATGAAATGAAATGAAATGAAATGAAATGAAATGAAATGAAATGAAATGAAATGAAATGAAATGAAATGAGATCAAATGAAATCAAATGGAATCAAATGAAATCAAATGAAATGAAATGAAATGGATTGGAATAAAATAAAAGTAAATAAAATACGATTTTAAAAATACAAAAAATAAGCTTTTGGTAGATAACACAACCCTAAAAACTATTTATGTTTTACAAAAATATATAATTAGCGGAAATAGGGATAAACCACAAACAGAATCAATTTTTACAACTTCATAATAATTTTACAATTAATAAATAATAAAAACTTTTAATTTGATTTGATTCATAATCCAACGATAAATAATAATACTATAGGATAAACATGAGCTTAGATTTAACGTCAAGCTGCTGCCTTAACGGATGGATCCTATTTCTTCCAATTTGGAATTTTTATGGACATGTTTCCTTGAAAAAATATGTCCCAATTTTGAAAAACATTGGTTTCCCTTATTAGGCTCTAGCTAGATGTATGCACAGGGAATAGTATATGTATTCAAGTAGCATTTTTAGTAGCTGCTGATTGGACATTAGGAGGAGTAAGGAATTTGACGAAAAGCGAACCAGTGAAATTCTTAGGTATACGTGTATGTGGATGATATGAACATTTTCAAGAAAATAAGAGCTTAACATGACCAAATTCTCTTGCAGTCAGATTATTGACATCTTTACTCTTTGGTGAGATAAAAACGATTTTCCCTTAATCCTGTTGCCAAGCAATTACTTTCTCAAGAAAACGAGCTGGAAATGTTTTTTATTATTCAATGTCAGATCACAAACTCTGCCGTGTCTTTTAACTTGAAGAATTTGGGTGTTCAGTTTAGCTCTAATTTAGAATCGACTGAACACATAAATAACAATGTTAAAAATTGAGTTCTATGCTTGGATTTATAGAACGATGATAATTAAATACGGTTTAATTTTGTCTAATTTTTTGACTTCCCTAACGCCCTAGACCAGTGTTTCCTAACCTTTTTTGTGCTATGCCCCACAACACTTTGCCAAAATTCCTATACCCTCCCCAACATAATAATTATAAAATTTTTAACATTCAAAAATTTGAAATTCCCACTACAAAAACTTGAATGATTAAAAATTAGGAAGAAACCGCCAAAATTAGAAAACTTTTCTTTTAAATCCAGTGATAAATTTTCAGGATGATCAACAATTACCTTTATCTTTCACATTTTGGAAGCCAGTGAAACTTGTCAAAATTTGTGTTGTAAATATATATGTATGTCTGACATATCAATAAGGGTAGCGAAACCAAACATCTTCGGTTTTCCTTCAACAGGGGTTTTATTTTTTTTCCTTGAAGGTGCTTCTTAAACGTATGTAGTTTTTCCAAGATATATTGAAAAATGCTTCACCATCGACTGTTAACAGATTTTGTTTTTTGATTTGTAGCTTACTAGAGTTAAAAAGTTCCATAATTTTTTTCAAACCCTTTCAAGAGCCTTCTTACTTCAGTGTGAAGTATGAGTCCCTCACGGTCTTCCTTTTGTACACAATTTGTCACAGGTTTAAGTTTGAACAAGCCAAGATTGAGTTCGGACTCTTTCCAAAATGAAATGAGTGCTTAAATGAGATCTTTTTTCTCCTTCATACTCATTTAATTTGGAAATCTAAAAAGGTTGAAGTTCATCGGAATGTGAAATTGCCCCCGTTTAAATGAAACTGGCCCCTTGTGGGGCGTGTGCACCACGTTGGGAAACACTGCCCTAGATCATCGTTTACGAAATAGTGTTTCATTTTTTTAGTTTTACTAGGTATGTGTTACTTTTCTGTGATACACTTCTATGGAGTGGGAGTGGAAAAATCTTTGTATGAGCTAATTTTTAAAAGGGCTTTGCCTACACGTTTTTTCTATATGTAAGTTTTTTCATATTTTTTTAGAAAACAATGAAACAATAAAATTTTGTCCAAAACGCCTTCAAAAGTGGGCGGAGCAAATACTTTGCAGATTTTTTTGTTCCTAACTATTATCAAGGCAATTCATTTCGCTTTCAAAGAAAAGCCAAAAAAGATATTTGTTTGTCAAAAACGCCTCCGAAATTGGGCGTGGTAAGAACTTTTGCATAGAAGAGTTGTTATAAAATACATTGTCTGTAGTTTCGTAAAGATTACACCCCTCATTTACACCATATTTTGACGATTAGATGACCTACTTTAAAAACTGTGCGTGTCAGTGGGCGGAAATTTTCTCTGATGATGTCTTATGACGTCCTTCAATGTTTTTTTTTAATTTAATTTTTATCGATTAGCTGCTTCAGATTTTAAAGATTTAAGACCGCCTCTCCATACATCTTGAACCACTGTGCGCCCGCCGCAATGTTTCATGCCTCTCATGATTTCATCGCTATTTTTTACAAACCAGTATTCTAGTGAAAATGCCAATTTCTTCCCTAAAACAATTCCACCGTAGTACTCGAAATGTACATCAGATATAATATAACCCTTTAACTCACCTTCCGACTTACATATATTGTCAAGAGATACAGAGATTCTTTTGTAAGCCGCACTACGCGAATGCCTTAGCCGAATTAAATTTTTGGCTTTCATTTAAATATTCAGAACTACTAAGCTAATGTACATCGGTAATTCAAAATTATTTCAACTCAACTGCAAACGTGAAAGTAGTTAGTTTATTTTCCATTAGATTACATTAATTACAATGGAACAGTATGTGGTGGCTCGTGTAAAACGAACACAATACAAATACAAAATTAAGTAAAATACTTTCGGTTGCATTTTACTTTCCACAAAAAAAAAAATCTTTTATTTCATTTCCTTAATGGAAAAAGAAAAAGTTTTCCATTGGATTTATTTGGTTTTTTTTTGTCCTATTTTCAGCTTTTTTTTTTAGTTTTCATGAAGTTGGTCCTTTTTCATTGCACATAACTCAGTTACTTTCGAAGAAGAAGTTTTTTTGTTTTTTTTTTAAGGAGATTTTCAGTATGGAAAGGAATATTCATCAAAATCCTGATTTTCTCTTGTGTTTCTTCCGCACTTCCTATGTTGACTGCAGTTACTGGAACTGAATGAGAAAGTAACCAAAGAAGATAGAAATTAAAATTAGAGCAATCGTCAACATAGAGAATAATAATAATAAGAAAAAAAAAAATACAAAGACTTTGTAGAAAATTGGACGAAGCAATAAAGCTTGAGCTGACATACTTTCAACAATATTAATTTTGTTGCTGAGGTTTGAAACTCTTCGAGAAGGATAATGCAAAATGAACATTTCAAAGGAATGAAAGTTATCATAATAATAATTGTAAATACATACTTCTTTTTTCTTAGATTTTGTTAATGAGATGAATAGAAGTTGAAACAAAAAATAATAAAACTTCATGAATGGCTTGTAGTAACAAAATTTAAAAGGCGCAGACGTTTTTATTTAAACGTTTAGGTTAAATGTTTGAGAAATTTTTGTATGAACAGTTGGTTCTCAAATATTTAACAATGAACTAAAGCCTTTGAGTCTAGAAAAAAGAAATTATTCAATCAAGGACATAGGGATTTTCTGTAAGTCAATTCCCCTATTTAAACAATTTCCCACTTCTCATTTTGCAAGCCAATTTATTTATGAAAATTTATGAAAATTTATGACGAATAGTTCTTTATGATTCCTTGAGGGAATACTTTAGAAAACCATTCAACTGCTACAAAGTCTGCGACAATCCATATAATAAGAAAACTAAGAAAAGGACAAAATGACAACCGGATGTGTTCACAATATAACACTTCCTCCTCAACATACCTATACTTTAACTTCCTTATTTAAAATGCCGCAGAAAGAGTGTTGTGTGTGTAGGTAGGTATAGGTACACATATAATACACATTGGTTGTATATACATATAGGTACATTTATGTAAGGCGACAACAAAGTAACCTTGAGTTTCTTGTTCCTAGTTCCTATCGACCATCATCGAGCATAAATACACAACATAAAGGAGAACTGTCACCAATTAAAGTTGTCCTCTTATTCATGAGCCGCTAAAAGAGAAAACGGAGCAGACAAATTGGCCCAATTTCCCATCAAATATATGTATGTATGACCGCCAGGCAGTGTACTATGCATATGTATATGCACAGTATGGTATGGTGTGGTGGTATGAGTATATGTAGATATAAATGTAAGTACCGAGGACTCTCTATAAGACAATGGATATAAAACAGTATGTTATGTCCTCTAAACCAAAAACACTAGAGGCTTCTGCCAACAGACACGGTCATGAATACAATTTCGAACTTTTTTCATTTCCATAAAATGGAGGTCCTTTACAGCAACTCCTTTGCCTCATATTATGTACATAAACAGGGTATCCCTCAGTGTGGTGTTACATTTTATAATATTTTTTTCACATTTTTAATGATTGCTTTATTAAAAAAGGAAAAAAAAGTAAATTTGAGAATTAAGTTTTTATTTTAAAAAGGCTGTTTGGACAAGGACTGTTCAATTTACACCTTAAGCTTAAATTCTAGAAATATAAACGACCAATTTCTTCACAGAGTCCTAACGTTAGTACCGGTAGTAGTCCTGAGTTCCGTACTCAAATCAGTGGGCGCGTTTGGCTGCGTATCTTAAGCGATCCGGATTGGTTTGTATTGTTGTAATCTCATAGGAAAAAACAGCTGATGTGAGAATGAAATCTCAAGCTATCCAAAAAATTTCGGGATACTCAACTATCCGATGGGAAATTTGAAGAACAGCTGACTTTGCTTAACAGCTGACTATTTATTTAGATTTTCGGATTTTTTTTGTTTGAGCAAAAACATTTACAAATTATATTTAAATGCATATTTAAATCATTTGCAATGCAACTTAATAATAAATTTTTGATACAGAGGAGATTTGGTAAAAATAATTTATGTAAGGACACAAAATCGTTGCTGAAAATTTCAATTTGTTTTTCCTTTTGTTAGCAGCTCTCATTCTTTTGACAGCAAATGTTACGTATCCGGTTTTGGTCGTCCGGCAACGTATTGGATTCTTAAGTATCTCAGATACCCTATCGCTTTACCAGCCGAACGCAACCAGTATTTCTCATTTCTTCAAACACACAAGTATGACTAAATGAGAGATACTGATTTGAGTATCAACTTTAGGACTAGTACCGGTATTAACGCTACTCTGTGAAGAAATTGGCTGTAAGCAACTTTAAAAACTATAATCTCTTGTGATTTGATACAGCGTGGGGAGGTGATGACAAAATACAATTAATATTTAAGATATGCGGTCACAGTATTTGTCTCTGCAGAAAGAACATCCATGATCAACAGCTGGAAGTAGATGGCAAACTAATAATCCTTTAACGAGACACTATCCCTGCCAAGGCATTAGAAATGACAGTCTTAGAAAAAATCATCGGTTATATTTCCAGTTCCAATAATGAGGTCGAACTACTTGGTGAACACCTTTCTTGAACTACTCTGGCAAACCGTGAGCTCAAGTCAGTACGAATTTTCAAGAAAAGTCAGGGCAGTAAAAAAGAAATGATTCAAGATGATCCCTTTAAAAGAATCAATTGGGGTTTCTGCCATCGGATCCACTAGCCTGCTAGGGTAAGGAAAGGACCAGGTTCTCCTTGTTTGGAAGTTGTGTCCCTTGGATTAACTTCCCTCTCACAAACAATAGTCCACTGATAAAAAACACGATAAGTTTACACTTTACACCTCAAGTGCTACCTACTCAAAAGCTCAAGTGGTTTAAGAATGCTGAATTTCCGCGATGGTTAGTAGAAAAATTGCTTCATTTATTAGAGCAACAGTTAAAGATCCGGCTCCGAGGTAGAACTATTGACCTTAAGTCAATAACTGGATCGCCTGGGTGTAATTTGCATAGAAACCACTTTTCATAAGAAACATTATATCTTATATTGTAACGAATTGTGGTTGCACCGATCAAGCCCTTCGACCGAAGTACTACCATTGTATATAAATTCTATAGTATTCTCATGAAGAAAAAAATCTCGTGGCCATCTATGCGTATCGTGTTTCATGAGAATACTATAGATTGGATATACAATGGTACTACTATATTAAAATAATCCAGCCACCCATATGAACGATCAATTTACACTATAATCTGAACAACAAATACCTACTGTCGTCAGTCGCCCTCGCCCATGTGCAACATGCTTATACCACGTTGGTTGACTTCACCAACAGAAATAAATATATTTCATTAATCTTTCTTTCAATTCACATCCAGTAGTAGCAACAAAACTAAAAAGAGGAAGTTTGAATTTGGAGAAAAGTCGAAGCCTACTGACTCGTGTTAACTCTTAATTTTCTATTATTTATTAATTTTGAATCATAGAGGAATAAGGTTCCAGGTGATCTTTATTTGTAGCAACTCTGATAGCTCAGGTTACTTTTCGTGGTTCATACCATTAAAAATTATTTCTTATAGCCTCCACCGTAAATTAAAGTTGTTTTCCTTTAGATTAGTACCTCGTGGCATGATGGTTAGTGCGTAGGACTGTCATGCCGAAGGTGTGGGTTCGATTCCCAGCCGTGCCACCTAAAAACAGAAATGTTTTATCTGAGGTACTGCCCCTTGCGAGGAACTGAAAAATCCTCCAAGAGTAAACTTGTCAAGAAAAAGTGCTTCTCTTCTAGCCGTTCGGACTCGGCATAAAATTGTAGGTCCCCACCACCATTCCTGTCAACAACACGCACACAGGAATAGTTGAGAGTTGTAAGTCACTAGGCCCTGGTTCTCCGCAAGCTGTTGCGCCACCCAATTTATTTTTTTTTCCTCAGATTAGTCCTGGGATGGAATCAGATTCTTATAGTTGTCTTCTCAGCTTGCTGCATCCGAGTGGGTTCATGGACCAATAAATTTGTTCTCCCTCGGGTCAGCCCTGGGCTGGAGTCAGATTCCATTTTTCCCCTTATTTGGTCTAGAGCTGTGTCAATCGCTATTGATTCATTCTTTTTGACTCATTCACCAAAAATATTGATTGATTGCGATCACCAGTTCATTTGATATACAATTATTTTTCAATCTCGTTCAAAAGTAAGCAAAAGAACAGGAACGAAATGCTTCGTTAATCCAGAACATCAATCAAAAACATGTTGAAATAGAACACAACGAATGCAAAAAAAAACTTGAATTTAGGTCAGTTTCTCATAGTACGTTCATACATGTATCTCTTCAATTTCCCCAAAAGTATATCAAAGACGGTGGGAAAATAGAAGGGTATAATTTATAAAATTACTTTTAAGCATAAAATCATGGGAATTTTTAAAAAACGTTTGAAAAAAAAAAACGAATTTTTTTCAATTTTGTTCATAACCTAAATGAAACATAAATCTAAATAATTAAAAAAAATAACAATTGGAACGGAATGAAATGTTCCCATTTTATACGCAACAAAAATGAAACACAAACCAAAATGATTGAAAAAGTGAACGATTGAAAAGAACGAATCATTGAACTGAACGACATATGAACGATTGAATCTTTTAAAATGAGCGATTGACACACCTCTAATTTGATCCTCCCTCGTGGGTTCGGTGCTAAATAAAGTTGTTCTTCCTCGGATTAGCTTGGGCTGGAGTTAGACTTCTATACCGTTTTGTCACTGCTTCACTTCTTCTTAGTGAATATTGTGGGCCAAGTCTATTCTTATAGCTCTACAGTACCAAATAACTGGCCTGCCATTTCTGTTTATTATACGCTTTTTCACTCTTCAAATCAGGGTTGCCAGGTCACGAAGCACTTGTGTAGTCCAATTACAGAATTCTTGTAGCCCAAAATCGCTGCCCTAAATGAAGAAATCTAGCCTAATCCCATTTAAAAAAATATAAAATTTCTTATATACTCCACGTTCTCTTTGTTTTTTTGAATAATTTATAAGGGAAGTCCTTAAAATCTGGACTAATTGAAATATATTTTTGGACTTATGAAAAAAAAATTCTTAAAAATAAAAAATAAAAAGTAATATCAAATTGGGCTACTTTATTCAAATTCTTGTCGCAAATTTATGAAAAAGATATTCCAAATTATGATAAATAGCCCAATCTGACAACCCTGCTTCTAGCTACATTTTGAAAATATATAGCCAATGGCTGTCAAAGTCTTTCCACTAAATATACCAAATTTTTTTAACCCCATTTCAACGCAGGGATGAGTATGAAATCTCGCAAATTAAAATCTCGCATAACAAAATCTCGCAATTACAAAATCCTGCTTTCCATAATCTCGCAGTAACAAAATACCGCTTTTAAAAACTTCGCAATAACGAAATCTCGCAAACTGAAATCTCGTAAAATGTAATTGCATTGCAACGAATACGTTGCGATAAATAATTTTTTTAATATTTTGTGAAGCTTTGAAATAAAATTTATTTAGCTTACCAAACCTAATAAAAAACTCTTTTTTTTTTTTAGTCAATATTTTTTATTTTAAATATTGAAAATAGTTTTTAGGTACATTTTTTTTATTGTTAAAAATAGTTGATGGCACACGTTTTTCGTTTTCGAGTTTTTATATTCCGTTTGCAGGATTTTTATATTCCGTTTGCAGGATTTTTATTTTTCAGTGCAAGTGATACTTTGCTCTTAGATTTTAAGTAGAGAGATTTTGATTTGCGAAATTTTACACTGTGAGATTTCATTTAAAATATGAGAGATTATCAGGTGTGACATATAAATGCAAGATTGTGAAAAGCGAGATTTTGTAATTGCGAGAATATGAAAAACATAATAATTTTTAAATTGCATGTGAGGCGTCCGCGTCGTTGAGATTTAAAAAAGCAATGCGCTATTTCGTTATTCGATATTTTGGTTTGCGGGATATCGTACCAGTCCATTCAACCTATAAGCATGTAGCTTAATTGAAAAACATGTCTGGCTTTTAAGCGTAAACCTCTTAATATAATCTTTCAAAAATAAAAATATTAATTTGAATAGATATATAATTTTCAGGCCAGTAATTTCAAAGACTTCACTCTAAATGTAACCTTTCCAAGTACAAAAAGTATGTTTAAAATAGGTCATTATGTCCTTACTCTATTTCACCCTACAATTTATAAATTTTGACGGATATCTTGCCCGTGGTACATTTATGATTTAATTATAACTTTTCAAACACAAAAATAATATTTAAAATTGGATCCCCTTTTTCCCATTTTACCCTAAGAAGAAGCTTAATGAATGAAGCTTAATTATGAAATATCCTTTTTTGTTTTACCCCATTGCACCCTATTCATGTGTAGCTTACTCTTGAAAAATGTCTAGCCTTAAACCCTTCCTCTAAGTCTATCCACTAAGTAAACCCTTGCTCATGGGCAATGGGCATTTAGGTTCAGTAGGTAATTCCAGACATCCCCTACATAGGTAAAAAAAATTCTTCTTTATAAAACCTCAACCTCGAAAACATTCCATTTGACTAATCAATTTTACAGAAAAGAAGCACTAGGTTTCTAAGACTTAGGATCCACAAAGCAACCTCTGGCACTCTCTCACCACTGCACAGTGGTCTCTTTGCTTAATTTTGGCATCAAAAATTATTTAACACGCCATTTCTTGACACAAGTTAATAAAATTTGGTACACTCAATGATTTGGAGATACTTCAAACAGGAGCTTCAAAATTAAGGTCAGAACATGGTGCGCAAAATTTCAAAATTTCCAAAAAAATTAGGTAATGTCGAAGTTAGGAATTGCAAGCTTATGTTTGAAATGTCCTAAAATATATGGTATACTTTCATATAAAAATGACTCCAATATAGATTTGTACAACATTTAAAAAAAAAAGATGGTCCAAAATATTGATCAATATTGAAAATGTTTATATTGAAAGTTTTTGACATTTGAAAAAGGCCAAATAAATTTTAGGTCAACTACTCTAAAACTCGAAATACATAATCAAAAATAATCTAAGGTAATAGTTTAAATAATGAAGGTATTGCATTGATATTTATTGATTGCATTATTAAAATCTGACATCAGGCTAAGAATTTTAACAGTTGACAGTTGGAAAACCCGTTAAGTTACCATTATTTTTTAAATATAAGAATATTTGAATTTCTTCTTAATTAATGTTAGTTTAATGGTTTTTCCAACAGTCAACTATTAGAATTCTTAGTACCAAATTTCAAGAATTGGCGTGGAAATTGATGAAAAGATTTTTGTCGGAACAATTCAACAAACGGACCACAGTGCACTGTGGATTAAAAAACATTGAACATTTCTTTGTTGCGACAAAATGTATACCTCGAGTGTCTTACAACAAAAAATACTGAACTGGAGCACAAAATAAGAGAACCAAGGGAAGGTACCGAGCCAGAATAAGGGCTAAGAAGAAGACTCTTCGTAGAAAAAGTAAGTGTTCCATCTTAAGGCCAAACAACCTTGGTGTTGAAACAATACCTGAAAATCTTGTGAAAAAAGCCAACCTGGTTTAAAAACCTTGATACAGGCTCTTGGAAACATCGAAGGTACAGGGAATAGTAGATGTGATTTAGCAGCGTTTCCAGTAATTGCTTAAATGGGCTTCAGGTAAAGTGAGTAAGAGAGAAAGAAGATAACCAAATTCTAAGGAACAAGAAGACTGTAAGTTCAGAAGGACAACCAGTGGAGTTCTTTTAGTACCAAGATGATATCAATTGGTAGGTCACATGGATTAAATGATCAATCAAGTATAAATGGAAGGAAGGTGCGCTTTCGGCAATAAATTAACCCACTAGTACCAGCTGTAAGCTAACAGCAACAGATTTGAATTGATGAACTGATCCCATTAGTTCTGTCCAACGCACGGTAAGAATTATGTTTCTCGGCATATCACTCCCTTTCAAAATACGTCTTTCGTCAGTGGTTAAACTGCAAATTAAAACCAACCAAGTTCAAAAACACCCTGTGTACGTGTTAACAGTTAAAACAAAAACCAAAGAAAACACCATACCAAACTTAAAGAAAGGACTTTTTGGAATGGGTGTCTGCAAAAGGATACAAACAAAGAGAAGAAAAAGCTAAAAATACAAATTCAAAACTAAAGAAGAACGAACAAGAAACAAAAACAGACAGCACTCATGCTGTTCGGCTTTTGTTTTGTGTAAGAGAACAACACACTTCCTTCACACAAACTCTAGTGACAAGAAACAAAAGCTGAAAGAATTGCCATGTGCGGGTGAAGCTGCTGCTTCTGTACCTTACTTACATACACACCCCCACCCTATGTAAAAGACTAAAGGAAACATTTTAATTAAGCAAAGTTCGACTGAGAACAAAGGCATCGGGCAGCTAGTTGAATATGGTTGGTATGTACAAACAAAGTGGGCATGGGCAGGGAGGGCATCAGGGAGGGTTTATTTCGTATATGATTGGTAAAGTGAGGGATATAGAGAAAGTCGGTTCAGTTGTGAAAAGAAAATTCCTTTTTAACATAGCAACTGCATGCAACCGTAAATCCTTTTGGCACATGTTATTTTCTTGTAACGATTGTTTTCAGATAAACGTACATCCTCTTCCTCGCATTGTCTATATGGTTGAATTCTTCTTCTGCTTTCTTCCTCCTCCCGTCACACAATTTCTATGCCTATTATATCATTTACTATTTTTGCTAGGATGCTATTCTTCAATTTCCATGCACTTAAGTAGAGAGGAGGAAGAGAAGCAAAGATATGGTTTGGATATGTTCCTTTTGTGGGCCTGAGAAGGACGTTTTTGTAGACTTTGGCAACAAATTGCAAACGCTCCCACACACAACACAAACACAAAGACAATTGATATTGTTATGTCCTTTGTGTTGGGACTATACTCTGGAACTAAAACTAAAGTGCACATAAGCGGCGAGATGACACTATAAGGATGTTGGAAAACGCAATTTATATTGTTAATATGACAACAGGAAGTCGGTGCTCGGTGTGGAGGAGCAACAGTGGGTTGGTGTTGGTAGTTAAGCACATTACAAGTAATAAGAAAAGAAATTGTCATGAATTCCAACCATCACTTGAGTGTCATAAGGAAAATAAGCAAAGCTGATTATCTTTTAATCAAAAGAAAGTCCAAGAAATCGCTAGAGGCCCATCAAAGGATGAAAATTGGAAACAATAATTTGTAAATGCGTAACCGTATCATCTAGTCTCCCGTGGGTAATAATTTGTTCTTACATTTTTAATTACATTCTCATGTGAGTAATGCAAATGGTATTATAATTACGATGCATGAGCGGTGAACTGCAAAAAAAATTTATGTTAAAAAACAACCACTCAGTATTTGATCCACCATCTCAGGACCGCTCTTGTTATTTCTTCGAGGGGGCTTGCTGTAATCATACACCCTTTCGGGTTCTCTCTCTGTTTTGTGGTATTCGTCTTTGTTAATTTTTTGTCTGAAAACTTGTTGTGCATAAAGGCAAACTTGGCTCCAGTTCTGCTTGCTGGCCAGTATCTATTCAACTATGTTGTCTGGCATGATGGTGCCGATTCTTCGCTCCACACATCATCTATCGGGTTCACATCTGCTGCAGGCGCAGGAACTATACTCCAAATCAACTGTTGGAGAGTCCCCGTGCTGGCAGGCTGGACTATTTAATTTACCAGTTTCTTGGAGCAAGGCGTTGAAGTATTCATGTCCTGTGAGTAACTGAATGACACACTAGTTTAACTCACCGTGTTACCGTACATTACACAAAGCCTCAGTGTCCATCATCCTCTGATTTCTACTGAGATCCAACCTTCTTGCTTTTTCTGCTTTTTTGAGCTCCTTTGCCTCATCGGTTGCTGCTTCCACTCCAATTTCCGCCCTTTTGTCGTAGACGTTCCTACTTCTTTTCTTCCGCTAGGAAATAGATGGGATATACTCCTGCGACTACAAGAAACGGCTGGTTCTGACACCGTTCGGAAAGAGCTAGCTACACGTAAGGCTACATCTACACGTCGAAAATCGAAGAGTATAATCTGTCAAGATCTCACTTCCAAATAATATAAAAGAATCCGTTGTCGACACCAGTAGTTTTCGTTTACTGACATGGTTGGTCCACCTACATGGGCATCAGTCTTTACAAGTGAAGTAGCAACAGCTATCGAATCTCGTTATGTGCGTGAAGTTAGCACCGCCATTTTGGATATTCAAAAAAAAAGGTTGTGCTGTAATGTGCCCAACTTGTGCTGTCATGTGTCGTACTTTTTTGTTTTTTTTTAATCGTACTAAGGGCTTGGTTTTTAGAGGGTACCCATTTTTTTTTAGCGTGAAGTTAGCATCGCCATTTTCGATTTTCGGAAAAAAAACGTTGTGCTGTAGTGTGCTTAACTTATGCTGCCTTATTGTGCTATAAATATTTTTAAAAATTTCTAAATGTGCAAATTTTATGAATGAAATTTTTGCGAAATTTTGTAATTTCTAAAAAAAGAAAGTTGTGCTGTTTTCTGCTCAGTTTATGATACCATATTCCGAAGAGATACAAGAAAATCGCCAATTTACGGCCAAAAAATAGTTTTGCGAAGTGTGAAGTTAGCACCACCATTTTTAATTTTCAAAAAACAAAAACTGTGCTGTATTGTGGACAACTTTAATTTTTTACAAAATTGTAAAATGTGAAAAATTTTCATCCGTAAAATTTGCAAATTTGCGAATTCAAAAAAATATTTACGATAAAAGGCAGCACAAGTTGAGCACAATACATTGCACTTTTCTTTTTGAAAATCGAAAATGGCTGTGCTTACTTCATGCGCTACAGCCCTTCGCAAAGTTTTGTTTTGGCCATAACAGTTGCAATTGTGCAATTTTTTTTTTCTGTTTGGTTCTAAGAAGCATTTTTTGAGCTTAAAAGAGCACAACTCTTTTTTTAAAGAAATTCTAAAATCTCGCAAAAATTTCATTCGCAAAATTAGCAAATTTGCAAATTTTTTAAAAATATTTACTGCACAAGTTGAGCACAATACAGCACAACGTTTTTTTTCGAAAATTGAAAAGGGTGTTGCTAACTTCACGCTAAAAAAAGGTACCCTCTAAAAACCAGACCCTTAGTACGATTAAAAAAAAAAAAACGGCACATGGCAGCACAAGTTGGGCACATTATGGCACAACCTTTTTTTTTTTTGAAAAACCCAAATGATGGTGCTTACTTCACGCACATAATCTCGTTCCATTGCTACTTTTATCTATTGCTAAAATCTAACTTAGGTTTTGAAACATAGCTCTAGGTACTTTACCGCATCTTACTTCGCCAGACTTCGGGGCTGATTTAGAACCTCAGTTTTCTCAGTTGCCAAGCTGATATCGTGTTCGTTCGACCAAAAGTTTGCTCGTTGTATGATCTAATTAAGATTTTATTGCCCGTTTATTTGTCGTTTGCCGTTATCACCGTTGCAATGTCATCAGCACAATGGATCAACATTGATCTAAGTGTGACGGGAACAAGATCCACCGTCAGCCCATCTATTTAAACTGATCAGTATATCCTACTAGGAAGGTCTTTTCAGAGGCACATCTATAGGTGTGTTTTATTGGAAAAGCTATCCGCAGCACAGTGAAATTTTATATGAATTACAAAAACAGCATCGGCAGCAAAATCGCTGCCGATAAAAGTTAACGTAGAATCCCGCTGCCGATAAACTTTTGACGTTTGTTCGAGTATCGAACTCAATTGAATAGGATTTTTGTGTGTCGTCATTGGTACGACTGGTACTTTTATGTGTCTCGAATTCTCGATGGCTATGTTCGTAGAGTAGAATTATGTTGAATGAATGGCCCTGTTTAGACTGTAACTTTAACTTCGTCAAGACCATGTTTTTGTAGAAGAAATCGGTGAAGAGAAAATTTCACCCATAAGTTTACGTCATGGTGGCGTAGTGAGCAATTACAGTCTAAACAGGGTCGTTTGTAAGTGCATGGTTGTTTTGTTTTACCTTTTCGACAAAATGAAAAAATGATCCTATCCTGCGCTATGCTAAAAAAAAACGCTGCCTTAAATTAGTTTAAAGTGCAAAATTTAGCATTTTTATTTATAAGTGACAAACAAGATATATTCTGCCGACTGTCAAACGATAATTCGCAAACCACAATATCAAGACGCATTTCACAAAGCATTTTTCTTCACATTTTCTTCTATAGGTAACCAAACAAATTACTCAAGGGAATGGAAGGTCAAAATTCACGATCATTCCCATTTCAAAATTCACTATTCGCAGCTCATATGAAAAGCTCTTTTTGTAAACCTTTGGTCTATAGGGACCGGTTTGTATAGACATGGTTCAAATTTTGATCCGATGCTCAGCAATTTTAAGTCACTGCTTTTGGTGGAAAGGCTACTTGTTTAAACGTGGTTCAAGCTTTGATGCATGATTCAATTATTTTAGCTCACTGATTTCGGCAGTTTAACTGAGGTTCAACAAGAGTCAAGCTTGAAATTGTTATTACAACATACTTGAACCTTGGAATCATCGTTGCACTTCAGTAGATCCGATAAAATCGATGAGTCAGAAATGCTGAACCATGGATCAAATTTTGAACCAGTTAGTACAGCTGAAACTAACTGAAGTTCAAGAAAGGTTCAGGCTTATTTGGCTACTAATGTACTCAGTTAATCCGGTAAAATTGGTGAGTTAAAAATTTCCAGTGGAAAACTAGGTAAATGCATTAAAATTAGCCATACAATCATGTCCTTATTGTAATTTATAAAATTATCGCTAATAAAGTCATCTACTCCATGTGTATTGAGTCTGTTATTATACGACGACTTTTGAGTCATGACTTTTTTCAAAATTAAATGAGGGCAATTGAGAAAACAAAATTTGATTTCACTTTCACAATACTAAATTTCGAAAAATCTCAACTAAAAAGTCTTCGTGTAATAGCAGACTAAATCATGACTTTTTTACTTTGACCATAGTCTACCAACACACCCCTACCCCTTTTCTTTTCGTGTTGTTGGCAGGAATGGAGGGGACCTGTAATTTTTTGCCGAGTAATCCGAACGGCTAGATGAGAAGCACTTTTCATGACAACAAAAAATACTCTTGGAGCATTTGTCAGTTCCTCGGAAAAAAAAAAACAATTTAGTGTTTTAGGTGGAAGCGGCTAAGAATACAGCCCGACCTTTTCCATGATGGTCCAACGCACTAACCATTATGCTACGAGATACTACAGGACGTTCAGCATGTCACTCTATGACTGTACGGTTGTGCTCAACAGCTCAACTCTTCTTTGCCAAAAACTAAGTGCAGGTACATACCTACCTATACAACGCTATTCATTGGAAATTCAAACCCTTCTTACAAATTTCAGCGTCCGTATACAACCCCGTATGTTATCATCAGCAAAAATGGCCATGATAGCGTTGATGTCCATTGAAATATTCCTTGTATATAACAGATACATGGTTGGTCCTAGGACACTTCCTTGTGGCACACCGGCTTCAATTTTCTTTCGTTCCAAGTAATTTTGGTCGTACCGTACTCTAAAGAGTCGGTTCGTAACGTAGGATTTCAGTATTTCTTAGTACTACCTGGGAAGGTCCCTATGCAGTTTGTACTCAAGTCCCAAGTGCGAAACCTTGTCAAAGGCTTGAGCAACATCTAATATCATGGGTTCGTACTTCTTCAAAAACGACCATCAAGGTAGAGCGACGAAAGCTAATTTTGTGTAACATAATTGGATAATACGAATGGGAACGACACGTTTGTGGTTTCAACCACAAACCACAATGGACATTCTGCATGACTGATTTGAGAGCATATATGGTTTTCTCACGCAGAGGTGACGTCAACTGCCCAACGAGAGTTTGTGCTACTTAATCCGGTAAGGCATTTTATTTTCCTTTTGGAACCGCCCAGACGACTCACAGACGTGACGGTATGACAAAAATCATATTTTTGAATATCACCATCTTAATGTCAAACTAAATTATTAAAGCCACGATTTTTTCCAAGCGACAACTATTAAAAAAAAGTTCAAGTAAATGCTCTAAAATTGCAAACTTCTTAAAATATAACTCATCTAGCTACTCATCTGGAAAGTCAATCAATCGCAAGGTTCATGGTTCGCTCCCAGATGACGGCAAAGAGTTTTTATTTCAACGAATCCATATTTTGAGTTGTTAATTATCGAAATCGCTAATCTGGAAATATTAGTTGATTACCTCCATTTGACCAAGGCCTGTGAAAAACTTATTAC
This sequence comes from Dasysyrphus tricinctus, assembly GCA_963921185.1. Classification (NCBI taxonomy): domain Eukaryota; kingdom Metazoa; phylum Arthropoda; class Insecta; order Diptera; family Syrphidae; genus Dasysyrphus; species Dasysyrphus tricinctus. The sequence goes on from OY992531.1 coordinate 50,699,624, forward strand.
AAATTTAACCCAATGTGAACAAACTGGCTCTAGGCGCCCCGAAAGGAGTCTGATGATCGAGGTGGCACTCGTGAAATAGCTAAAACTCCAGCCTATACACTTGGTGGTAGTAACACACACAAGTTGTTGTTGTTATTCATTCAAAATTATTCAATGTAAATCGATGTATAATTCGCAGCATGCACTGCACTTGCGTGGATTTCCATTTACACACAAAATCTCATTTAATTTGTAAAACACACATTTCAAATTTTGAATTAAATAAATAAAAATCCCTCTGAATTAAAAAAAAAAAAAATCCACGTGCTTGAATCTGTTTAGAACATAAAAAAATCTCTTTAAAACTGATTTCCAAAATCCAATAAATCTAAATTCACTTATTTTGGTAATCAATCTAAAAAAGTGAGGAAGGTAAACTTTAAACTAAGTACTTCATCAATTTATAAACCTTCAATCCAGCTGATTGTAGAGTCGTGTCCATCGTACCTTTTCCCTTACTATATGTATGTACCTCTGAAAGCCTTTGCCAAAATATCGGCGTAGGTATATAAACTACCTATAGAAATTGCGAACAAAAAATTATTTCATTCGAATTTTACTATGCTGAAAAAAATATACCATAAACATACTTATATCTACACACACACATAAATAAAAAAAAAAACGGAACCTGCTCAATTCAGCAGAAAATCCCATTTTACTTTTTACATGGATGAATTGAATTCGGGGTAAAATCTGACGCAAGGTGAGCAAACTATACCTACCGAAAGCTTTTACTCAAATTCCGGCTGGTTGCATCCTATATAGAGTATATGTGTGTATAGGTACACGGGTTTGCCTCACCCTCATCCAAAGGGTAATTTTCCATCGAAAATATTATTGCCAGTTGATCAAACAGTACCTAGGTATATCTAATATGCTTTATATGAAAAACTTTAGCCGCACATCAAATTATAAAGTTTTCGGGTATTGAAAGGAGCTGCGGAGCGGAGGGAGGAGAAATAGAACGATAGTTTCTCTATTGAACGAAGTTTGATTAAAGTTTTAAGGGTTTGTTTCAAGCATTAGAAAGCTGCCCAATCAATATCAACATCAATATAGCTAGTTCTTCTAAATTAAGTTCACTTATTGTGTGTGTGTGTGTGTTTTTTTTTGTAGGTATTCTTGTTTGGTTAATGCTTGTTCATTTTTGGTAAAGTTGGCCTTAACGATCCCTCCAATTACTTTTTGGATAATGGCTCCTTCAAGTGAAGTGAGAAACCTTCATAAGTGACCGCGTATTATATTTAATAATTGCTTGAAATTAAGTTTTCCATAACAACTGCTTAGAAGTATTTTTGAAGATAGTTTCTAGAATTGTTGCACTTGTTTGGAATCTTTAGGGGATTAGATACTCACCAATAAATTAACTGTTCAATGAATTTTTAGCCGGAAGGAAGATTGAAAATACTTCAAAAAGTTATTATAAGCATATAAGGATGTAGATAAAATTCATTTTGACGGGTTAAAGAGGATTACCTTTTCTGTTAGATTAGAGAATGCATAGTACGGATATTTTGGTAAGGAATTCAGCATGCAGATTAGTTGTGTAAGTCCAATTAACTCAGCAATTGAAGCAAAATGACGATTTTTTCTCTGTAATAATATGTAATTGCTGGCTAGATTACGAATCCATTGTAACTGTGGTCTCAAAAATATTAACCACGTACATAAATTTCAGATAAAACTGTTGTTTCAAAATACCTTACGCCCAAAAAGACGCATTACTCAAAAATTCCAACAATATTATTTATTAAACCATCAATTTGAAGTATTGAATTTATTTCTTAACCCCAGAAAAGACAATTCCACGAACATCCATTTTCATTTTTTTTTTGAAAATATCTCTATACCTTCCCAGTACCTACATCACTGAAAATTCTGACACCTAATGGCCTCAGGCTTGGCTAGAGCTATACAAAGATGTTTTCTAGTTATTATTAAAAAGCATATTGACACCAAGCAGATTCGCACAACTGATAAGAAAATACAAAGTCCGCATACGCTTTTGAAATTATTATGAAATAATTATGAAAAAAAAACATCCCCTATCATGTTGTTACATTGACAAAAAACTAAAATATTTTCATGTCAGCACGCCTTTGAAAGTCCATAGTGAAACGAAGTTACACTTTTTATCCCCCAACCGCCCGTACCACCTATCAAATAATAGTCTACCCGTCGCCTCACATAATATCTTCAACTACAGATTAACAAGTCGCCAAGATACAACTATAAATTTAATAATTATGAAGCAATGAGTTACCAACAAATGCTGCATACCTTAAAGGCACCCACGCAGGTTTCAAAAGAGGACAAACACTGGCAGTTGGTGACGTCAGCAAAAAATTTCGTTTGTGGTTTTTATACTCCACATTTGGTTCACGCAGCAGAATCAACAAGTAAGGGTGGGAAATTCATCAAAAATCTGATTCTATTTACCACCGTATATTTTAGAGCCAATCAAGGGTACTAGGTAGAGTACACCTATATATATGTACCACTATTAACCAAGAACACTTCTAGTTCTCAATACCAGGTAGTAGCTTCAAAACTTTTTGGCTTTCGTCGTTAAAACCCCCTTTCCGCTCTCTTCCTTCTTTGTCTTTAGTTAAGCTTAGGCACACTCCAACTAACAATTTTGCCCCTATAATCATCCAAAGAAGCTTCTCATAATCATTTCGTGCAATCATATAAGCATTATATAATAGTCCATAAAGTTAAAAAGGCGCCCTTTTTAAGTTCCTATTAGACCTTTATGGAGTAAATTCAGTTGCCCCGACAAACACTTACTGGACTCAATTAAGAGGTTTTATAGAAGAAGGTGGAACAATAAAAAAAATATATTTCACAATCGATTTATATTTATTTATTTATATTTTCATTTAATTTTTTTTATTTGCTAATATTTTATTTTAAAGTTTTTATCTGAAATACAATCTTAGAATTTATTAGATATTATTTAAGTTATAAAATTACAAGACTGTAAGTCCACCACGCTAACAGCTCGTCCATGGAAGAATATGTTTACGATGAAAAAAAAACGTATGCACTTTCTCCACACTGCTGACTGGTTTGTGGCTATACTCTTTAGTATACCAGAAGTGGTTTGTTTTTTCACTAGTACCGCAGAAATGGTTTGTGGCTGCTCTTAGCAAGTAACAGAAACTAACATAGAGATTGTATAATAATTTTTACAGGATGACTATAGAAGCGAAAGCTTCTTCGTCATTTCATTAGAGCAATATAGAGAGATTAAAGAAACATTGGTATATCGCTTCTATACAGCTGATTTAAAATTGCACCAGAAAATATTTAAGGAATCAGTAATGCTCCAATAAGGTATTTACTTCCCGTCAGTGGGGTAATAGGAGCGCTATAGAAACAAATTACACTTTAATGTCTGAAATGCGAAGCAATTTTGTTAGTTGGGTATCCCAATCTCCGAAAAGCTAAGACTAGGGACTCTATCCTAACTTTTGCTGTCTTAGCACTTTCTCCTCCACCGCCATAGTTAAGACTAGTGACGCTTAACTGTCTTAACCTCCTATGAAGAGTTATAAGTTTAGGGACTCTATCCCAACCTTCGCTCTCTTAACCTCCGACTGTATTTTTGCTGCAGACTAGGGACTCTATCCCAACCGTCGCCATCACAGCTATTCGCTGCTGTGCCCTGTCGTTGCTCAAGACTAGGGACTGTATCCCAAACTTCGCTGTCTTTATTAGGAATGGGGGGGATCTCACTATTAGCTTTTATATGGTATCTATATTTTATAAGCTTATTGTAAAATTGCAAAATACTGTAAAACTATTATGAAATACATTGTTAAGCTAAGACTACCTGGAGTTCTGAATTCTCAGTGACCGAGTTTTTCTGCTTTTCTTTGGTCGACATTGGACCCCGCTGACCTTCCTCAGCTGGAAACAAAAAAGCATCACATTCACAATAGTAAAGAAAAGGAAAACTGGAAGCGATAAACGCATAGTCGAATCGTTCATGTGCAGGCGATTCTAAAAAATTTGCGTCCTTACACTTAGGAAGAGCCTAAATGAGCTGACCTATTTTCTTAAAATTTGAAACATAATATTATTTCAAAGGAATATTTCATAAATTTTAAAAATTTTAACTGAGTTAGATTCTCATGAAATTTTTCCTAAATTCTAAACAGCTTATCTTTAAACAGTTTGTTAATATCAACTCTCAAATTAAATTTTCCATCAGCATTTCTAATTTTCCAATGTTTTATATTTTCTTTTCCTTTTCTCAACTTTTCCAAAATTACAAAAAAACCTCCTTTGGCCTTACAAGTCATCCAAGAAGTGGTGGTTTTGTTCCTGCCTAGCTTTTATCTTCTACCGGATTCCTCTCTCACGCATGGTGTTACGGTTACCGTTTCACTCTGATTGTAAGTTTCAACGAAACTATCATTCATTCATACTTTCAATAGATTTCTCAAGTTGTTGGCTTTGTCCTAAAACTTGACAAATCCAAACGCTGAATTAAAAAATATAAAAATTGAAAACATAATTCTGAACTGAGCATTTTTTGAGCTACTCTACATTTTTAAAGCTTCAAAATGCTTCGAAAAACTAAAGTAAGAGAATATTTTGAATTATCAAATTCCAAAGCTTTTTGAGGAAACGAAGGAGGAAGGCAAATACTCAAATCAGAGTGTATCGCGTAATCTGCTATTCGGTGGCCCAGATTTAGAAAATATAGGGTAAAGCGTTTAGCGTTCCATTCTTTACGTGTGTGAAGTTAGCATTACATTTTTGAGCTATAGACCAATGGGACCATGGCAGGAATTTGCACTTTTTATGCATTTCTATTCCGGATTTTGCAGTTCACCAAATAGTGGGTGTAACCGACTGTACTGCTAACTTCAATGTGAAGTTAGCAGTGCCTATGATTTTCTCAGAAACCGGGATAGCTAGGAATCTAAAATAAGGCTCTGAATTTGCAGTTTAATTTGCAGTTCAAGAAAAGGAAAAAACCAAATTTCTAAATCCTTACATAAACAAAATTTCATACTGTACTGCTAACTTCACTGTGAAGTTAGCATAAAAGTCCTTTTCTCAGCAACGGTGATACTTAGACATTTGCAGTTTAATTTGCAGTCCAAGAAAAATTAATGTCCAAATTTTGAAGTCCAAATTTGACAAAAAAATCGAATAAATTAATTTTTCACTGTTAACGTCACTGTGAAGTTAGCAGTACACATACCCTTTTCTCAGCAACTGAGTCACCTAGAAATTTGCAGTTAGAGTCCAAGTTTGCAGTTTCTTATGCACTTCAAGAAAAAACCAAGTTCAAAATTTTACGTCCACATTTGACAAAAAAAAATCGAAAAATTTACTTTGCTCTGTTGACAACAGTGTAAAGTTAGCAGTACATATCCTTTTCTCAAGAACTGAGCCAGCTAGAAAATTGCAGTAAAGGTCCAAATTTGAATTTGAACTTTGTTTTTTCTTGAAGTGCATACAAAACTTCAAATTTGGAACCTAACTGCAATTTTCTAGGTGACTCAGTTGCTGAGAAAAGGGTATGTACTGCTAACTTCACAGTGACGTTAACAGTGAAAAATTAATTTATTCGATTTTTTTGTCAAATTTGACTTCAAAATTTGGACATTAATTTTTCTTGAGCTGCAAATTAAACTGCAAATTTGAAGCCTAACTGCAAATTTCTAAGTATCACCGTTGCTGAGAAAAGGAGTTTTTTGCTAACTTCACAGTGAAGTTAGCAGTACAGTATGAAATTTTTTTTATGTAAGGATTTAGAAATTTGGTTTTTTTCTTTTCTTGAACTGCAAATTAAACTGCAAATTCAGAGCCTTATTTCAGATTCCTACAGTACAGTCGGTTACTCCCACTATTTGGTGAACTGTAAAATCCGGAATAGAAATGCATAAAAGATGCAAAAAAACTGCAAATTCCTGCCATGGTCCCATTGGTCTAGCTCAAAAATGTTATGCTAACTTCACACATTTATACATTTATGCATTCGATGGTTATAAGATAATAATTTAATAAAAGTTAAACTTAAACATTTTTGATAGGCTTGTCGTCTTCTTTAAAAGTTTAAAATGGAAAAGTTATTATTCTGTTTATGTTTGATTATTCAAATTCACAGTTAAGTGTATGTGATGTATGTTTCCTTCTATTGTCTTTTTGTTTTGTCTTAGTGCTTCCTTGCTCAAAGTGTAGATGTCGTGTGGGCAAGGTAAATATATATATAGTAAATGGTGCCGTGGTTTTATTTTCTTGGACTTAAAAACTAGAAAAATAAAAGAAAAGGTTTATCCTGAGGTAACGACATGAGTGTTCCTAATAGTTAAGAAATAAGAAAAATCAAAATCAGGGAATCTATTTTGAAATAAAAAAAAAATATAAAAATGTGAACATTTTTATAATTATAGTTGTAAAAATGGATTTATATTTGATTTGACTATTTAGTACAATAAATACATTGATACATTTGTAAGATATGTACTGAATGAATTGCGAAAAATTTGAACAAGATATTAAGGAGATAATATACGGACATAGACATCTTTGATCAGAATGACAGAACAGATGAAGAGAATATCAATGTATATGTCTGTTCGTGTAGTTACTCACACAAAACAGCCAAATTCATTTTCGTGTTAGCAAAAAATCTGTTATTTTTGGCGGAAGAGAGGACCCACGAGAGAGTTAATAGTTGATATAGACTGCCACAAATATAGCCCAAACAGTATATCAACAAATTTAATATTTGGTTATTGAAAAGAGTTGTCAAAAGTGTTTGTAACTTTAGTAGTAGGTGTCCGTCCAGCTGCATCCGCCTAATCCGACGGCCGTCCCACGACTGACTGATACCAACATGTCCGGTTAGTTAGACAGATATTCTTAGACTGGCTAAGACACATCCGTTCGATTCAATGGATATCCAAAGACTGACTGTAGCACTTCTGTCCCACGCAAATGGGGCCTCGACAAGAATTTGCATTTTTTTTTTGCAATTTTGCAGTTCTCCGAAGGAGGATGCAATCGTGGGACCTGCTAGCTTCAATGTGAAGTTGGCATGTCAGTATCAACTTTTTTTCAAACTAAAGACTTCAAAATTTGGACCTAGCCTATCGTTGGAATGCAAAAAAAAAAATGCTAAATTGGAGCCTTACTGCAAGTTCGTAGCATGCTTGGTTCCTGACATACACGATTTGCAATCTTATTTGGCGAACTGCAAAATCGAAAATAAAAATGCAAAATCTGCAAATTCCTATCAAGATCCCATTTGCGTGAATGAAAAAGTTGCCTTGCCTATTAAGATCCCAGTTGCGTGAGTGAAAAATTGCCCTGCGGCTGCTCATGTGAAACAAAAAATCCAAAACAAAACTAGATTAGATTAGATTAGATTTTTATTCAACCAAAAAACAATTTTACATTTCTGTGATTATAATTTACATCTTGAATAAATACAGACATGGCAAATCATGCCGTCAGCCTGAGTGGCTTCAATTAAATTAGCTTATTTGATTAACAAAAAAAAGTTTAATAGAAGGGATAGTTATTTGAAAAAAGTAATTATTCGTATTGTACAATATATTTGAGTTGTAAGGATTTTAATTTGAAACTAAGCAACCAAATTTAAATTACAACGAGTTAAACATATTTTCAGATTCGAAAATTAATAAAAAAAAACTTTGAGTTTAGCTAAAACGAAAATTTCAAATACTTAAAAGCATTAATTAATTATGTTGGAACTGAGCAAACAAATTTGAATTATAATCAGTTAAACAAATTTTCAGATTCGAATATTAAAAGACTTTGAGTTTAGCTAAAACGAAAATATAAAATACTAAAAGCATTCATTAATTATTTTGAAACGATACAGCGAAGCATGTTTACAGTATCCGAATAGCTGCATCCAGTTGGATCCATTCAGTAAGTTGAATATTTCATTCTCTTCCAGGAGGTTTTTTCCAAAGTGGATTCTTCTTATTTCCCTTAAAAGAGGGCATATACCAAGAAAATGACCAATGTCTTCCCTTACTCTTAGATTACAAAGGCTGCATATTTGTACTAAATCGTTTCTGTGTGGCATAAAGTTAAGATGTAACATTTCTCCCCGTACTTTGAAAATAGTTCCAATAGCTTCACTTGACAGGCTAGCGTTAAAGTAGTTTTGGTCATTGAGATTGTAGTTAACCTTGGCATAGTATTTTCTCTCTGTTGACGATCTTGCATTTTCAATAAATGTATACCTTTCATTTTCGTCCGTGACTTGGATTATTTCGTATAAAAGTTTTCGTAACTGCTGAGAATTGTTTTCTTCGACATTAAATGTTAAACCACAGTCTGCCGCCAATCTTGACCAATCTTCATACCAGATTTTCTTGTACTGAGTTGCATAGAGCCAGATCAGTTTTGGGATCCTTGAATTATGCATTTCTGTAATTCTAACAACATAGTCCGCATTCAGTTTTAAAGTTGAGACGAAAAGAGTTGGGAGTCCTGTTTCTAGGTAGTACATATATTTGGGGGTGTTATTCGGTAGATGAAATGTTTTCCTTAAGAAGAAACACAACAAATTTTCCACAGTGTCAAATTTTCTGAGACCCCAGGCCTGCGCTCCATAAAAAAGAATCGATCTTGCAGTAGCATTAAAAACTTTATACTTGGTTTCAATTGAGATACGTTTATTATTAAATATTTTCTTCCAATTAGTGCAAATTGCAGACCTAGCATTGTTTGCTTTAAGTTTGAGGTGTTTTTCCAAATTCAAATTATATGTGAAGACTATTCCCAATACGTGTATTCCTTGACTATCTCCAAAGGGTTCCCATCGAATTTCCAGCTTTCTTCTCTCGAAACTCTTCCACTTCCGTTTTGAAAAATCATTATTTTTGATTTTTGAGTATTTACTTCTAAGCTCCAAATCGTACAATAATCTACCAGTTTATTTATCATCAGTTGTAAAGACGAAGGAGACTCAGATAATATCACGATATCATCGGCATACATAATGACTTTAATTGTATTGTTTCCAATCCTTACGCCACAGGGCAAAAATTCGACGAGGTCATCAAGAAATAAAGCGAAAAGCAGAGGGCTTAGATTGCATCCCTGCCTTACTCCTCTGTTAATCTCAAACTTAAGGGAAGCCCCTTGACTGTTTACAACCTGAGCACTCGTTTCTTGATACAGTTTTTCTAAAGTTGAAACAAACTTAGATGACACTCCCAAGTTATGCAGTTTATAAAATAATGCGTTTCTATTGATTGTATCAAAAGCTGCCTTAAAATCAACAAAAAAGGCATATAACTTTTTGTTGTTACTCAGTTTGATCCGCGCTATGCTTGATAAGATGAAGATATTATCCACCGTCGAATAATTCTTGCGAAAACCTGACTGGTACTCACTTAGCTTATTATTTTCATTAACCCACAGAGTAAGCCTGTTGCAAAGAATTGCAGTGTAAATTTTGTAAGCTGAATTCAGGAAAGAAATTCCCCTGTAATTTTGCGCATCTGTAGGATCTCCTTTCTTTAAAATTGGTCGTATGAGAGCTTCATAAAAATGCTGTGGTGGGAAACCAAATTCAAAAATAATGTTTAATGCATCTTTCAATTTCTTTTTAAAGTTATCGGAGTTATATTTGAAAAACTCTGATGGTATTCCTATGTATTATAAAGAAATCAAAAACGAAAAATATGTTGAGCTCCATCAGTAAAGACCGAGAGCCCACCGCAGATTTTGAGTATGAACAACAATGTTGCCACCCCAACTGGTTGAAAATGTAGCGTGAGAGTGGTGGATTAAGTTTACTTGAAAACGTTAAAAAAATAAACTATATCTGAATTATTTAAACCTTTCAAATCTTAGAAATTTTAATAAAAATAACTTAATCAATTCAAAATCAGAATAGATATTGCAGATTTTATCATTTCTTTAAAATAAGTGGCACAAAATTATGAACAGCCTATTGTAAGGGCACTTGACACTAATTAACAATTTTTTAACTTTGATGCAGTTCTCTAACTTTTCCTTAACTATTTAATTAAAGTTAAACTAGCCTCAATCAATGACAGTTCCCTAGAAAAAAATGTGACAGATGTCATACTAGCAAGTATTAGGTGCCAGTTATAGCTATCATTAAAAATCATCATTGAAAATTTTAATGATTGATTTTGAGATGTTTAGGAAGCAAAATCATTTATTATTTTGATGGAGGATTAAAGTTCAAGACTTAATTAATATTTCTAGTCAAAAAAAAATCAAATAGGCCTAATTTTCCACAAAAAAAGACTTTTAATTTTTCAATGATCATTGATAAGGTAGTTCAATCATTGAAATAAGAAAAGTCTTTTTATGTGGAAAGTTGGGCCTATTTGAAACCTTTTTTTTGCTAAAAATATTTATTTAGTCTTGAGATTTATTCGCCCATCAAAAAAATAAATGATTTTACTTCCTAAACGTCTCAAAATCATTCATTAAAATTTTCAATGATGAGTTTCAATGATATATAGCTATAACTGGGGCCTTATACTTAAAAATCAAAACCAGGCTTTGACGATTTTTACTTTTTAAAGTATAAAGAAAATGTTTAAATATAAAGTTTAAAACGCCATTCTCACTTTGTGTTTTTGGAATTGACAGTTTTTTTGCGGCTTTCAAATCAAATCATAATTTAATTTTTCACCCAATTGTCAGTAATACTTACGCAGATACTTAATTCCAAACAATATCATTTTTTTTGTTTAGATTTTATATTTTCTTAAATTCTAAAACTGTAGTGTTTTGTGAATATTTTAGGATTGTTCGTAGTGACATTTTGGGAAAATAAAATGTAGTAAAAACACTACCACTGTAGTAGAGGGCAACGCTGATGAACAATAACAAAAAAAAAGAAGAAAAGAAGATGAAGTAAATTACGTAGGAAGTTCAAGGACTATAGTCAAAGCCTAATCTTTGGAGACATTGTAAATGCAGCCCCCACAGATTCCTATTTGGCGATTTGCTTCCCCTAAATTTAAACTATCAGTTTCTAAAGCATATACCCACCTGTTAATAATCCTATAGAATCCACACATCCACAGACCACAGTAAATACTCTGAATAGTTTTAGAAAACTTCCTCATAATTTTAAAATTCTAACATAAACTTTCTGTAATGTAACTATTTATAATAAAAACAATAAAATACTCTTAAAATTCTTGAAGCTATTTTATCCACATTTGGGTATATATTTCATTATTTATAAGGAACTCATATACCATCTTCAATAAACAGTTAAATCATTCCCCAATTTGAGAAATAACTTTATTTCTGTTTCGGGAAATATGTATTTCATTGGTAGCTTTATTTCCTAGAACTCTGACACAAACACCTCCCAAACCCCATAAATTTTCCACATTATGACTTCAGATGTTTACCAGTGACGCTAAAACACCAATAGACTACCAGTAGATATCCAAAGTCACTGCAAACATCATCTTCTGTCATATATCTACGCATAAGTACCTATTCGTTTTCAGAAAGTCGCATAACCTTTCGATTGATATATGCATTTTCAGTAGTTACCTACATAAGTTGTTACTGGGAACTTCTTCACAATTTAATCAAATACATACTTACGTTTATGTTTTCGAGTAAAACAAATTTCAAGAAGAGTTTTGGAAAAAAAAAAACACATGTAAATATATTTTTAATTATATTTATGTGATTTATTTAAATTCATTTAGGTTTTGTATATTTTCACGATTTATTTTTAAATTTAGTTTTAATTTTTTTTATTTACAATTTTTGTTTTGCCATTGTTCAAATAATAATATATTGATTTTTTTTTTTTTTGTTGATTTAATATTTTGAAATATTTTTTTTTTTGTTTAAAGTGATTTTGTTTCCATAAATTTAATTAGTATTAAATTTAACATTTATACTTTTTATTTGTTTATTTTCTTAATTATTCGTGAACAACAACATTTATATAACAATCAATTTTATTTCTCACCTGTTTGTATTTTATTTCTTAGTATTTCGCTTATTACGTTAAATGTTTCATATTTCGCCTTAAAATTTCTACTAAAAAAGAGTTGTTTTATTATTTTTACAATATTAAAAAAAAAAACGTATTTTTTTTTCATAAACTTTGTTGTATTTTTGTTTTAAGCTTCTTTTTCACGAATCATGAGATATGGAATTTTTTTTTTTATTTTGCTTGATTTTTATTTAAAATATACATTTATTATCATTTACTGCAACAAGTCGAATATTTTAGAAGACGGAAATTTATTTTATAAATTAAAATCTAATAGTATTGTAAAATCATACATATTTGATTGATTGTTAATATAAATATTTACACTAACAAAAAACAAAATTTAGAAAGAAATTTCATGTTTGGAGCAACAATTAAGAAAAGAAATATTGATACAAGTTTTAAATTTTAAGGGTTCATAATATATTTTAAAAACAAAAGAATGTATAAATAGCTATGTATAAATATAAATAAAATTATTTAAATTAATAGAAGGTTTAACCAGATATGAATTAAAGAATTGATGTTGGTTCAATTAGTGATATTTTGTCTGATTTAATGCTTCAGTGTGAAATAAAAAAATACAAAACTTAGAAAAGATGCCAAATAATAAGAGAAATTCATTTTTTACATCTACAATTTTTATTTAAGATTTATTTTTTAGATACTTTATAAATAAATGTATCTATGTATTTAGATGAAGATTATTATGTCTATACAAATTTTAAAAATATTAACCTTTTTTTTTAATTTAACTAAAGTACATATTTATTTTTACACAAGAACATTTTAAAATTTAAAACTACATTATATACTTATTTTAGCATTATTTATTTATCTTTTTTGTTCAAGAAATATACAGTCATAGAATGATTTTGTTTAAAAATTATTTTTAACTTTTTTTTTAACAAAAACAAAAATTGTTGTACAAAAATTTCGAACTATTTACTAACTTAACTTACTTAATTATGAACAACTAACTCAAAGTTTTTTTTTATATATATGTATTGAATTAGGATGTTTTACATCTTAATATTTTTTTTATTTAAATTTATTTGAACTAAAAATAGTCTTATGTTTTCTAGTGTTTTATCTAGGGCCTTATAATTTTAATTTAATATATATATTACAGTATTTCTTCCTAAGTGAAAAAGAAGTGTCTGAAAATATTAGAAGAGAAAATAAATTTATTCAAATTCATATAATTTATTTTGTTAAGTTGAAATAAATAAAAATAGTAAAAAATTAATATAAAAACAGAAAATATGATCATAATTTGGTTCTTAAAAAATAGTTCATAGTTAACAAAAACCAAAAAAATAAATTAGCAAAAGAATTTAGTTTTTTTTTTAAGTTATGCTTACCTGAATGTAACGGTATTAAATAAAATACATGGAACCAATAAACTTTCTAATATCGTTGCAATTCGATCGGCTGAAGAAGTTTTTCGCCGGGAAATAGCTGCCATGTTATCTCCTGTAATTTAAATACAATTTATAGATTGTGTTATCATTTATTTTATTTGTTACAATTTAAATATTTTGTTCATATTATTTATGTAAGAGATTAAAAAAAAATTAAACGGGATTTGGTCCACAAAAACTGTTAAGGATGAATAACCTTTTTATGACCAATAAGATATTCATGTTAAGTATTACTTAAGTTTTTTGGACAAGTATTGAGAAGATTTTCAGTAAACTCCAGCTATTGAGCAAACTTAGAAATAACGAAATGTTCTAAAGCACTCAAAAAGTATTAACATTCGTATAGGTGTCCACAGTTTTTTCCTAAAGTGGAGTGGGAGGGTATACTTCCAGAGGGCAAATCATGAACTCCCACAGAAAAAAAACCAATTAGGTATTTTGTCAAAAGTCTACAGTAAAAAAAATTCAAAATATCTTGGTAGAGTGGTATTTTCCAGACCCATAGGGTCAGCAAATGCCCCCCACCTTCCCGCTCCTCTAAGGAGACTATGTTCGTGTCTGCTTAAGTTTGTAGGTAGATTGATTAAAACAAGAAATAAAATGTGGATTTGCTTACCTCTTTAAGGAGTCTGTATGGCGCACTTTTCTAATAAAAATAGTTTGAATTGAATGGAAGCAACATGTTTAAAAAACACAACAGCAACAGCTAGAATATTGCGCTTAAGACTTTTTCAAAACCAGAAATCTGATTTAAGTAAATTTTTGTTTCACATAAAATCTAAATATACAAAATGTAGGAAACCAGGGCCCAGATCACGTAAGACGATTCGATTGAACGATCGTCGTTTTGACTGTAGCTGTCTCTATTCACATCTAAAGGGAAAAATAGAGAGAGTAATAGTCGAAGCGATGATCGTTCAATCGAATCGTGTTACGTGATCTGGGCCCAGGTATTCTTCAAAAAAAACTTTTTAATCATTTTTTCGTTCATATGAACAAGGCAAGATAAGATAAACGTTATAAACTATTTTTACAAACAAAATTTGTCAGTTTTTTGACAATAATTCTTCATTGAAAAGAAATGTCAAAAATTATTGTTGGCAAAATTTATAAAAAGTTATTTTAACCCACAAAATCAAGTACAAATTTTTATTCTAAGTCCAACACCTTTTTTCAAAATGGCAATATAGTGCAGTCAATTTGTGCTCTAAACGGCTCTTTGCGAGCAAATTGTGGGGTAGTTTTGATTTTTTCCCTCCTTTATGTTTTCGGGGGTGCTGAATCCGAATCTGAGGTTTGCCAACAAAATTTCGTGACGCGAGTATTTTACTTCAAAATTCTTTTTGAATCTTTCAAATATTCGTTAGTTTTCGTCTTAAACTACCTTATTCGAAAAATCCAGTCAATTTGTCTCAAAAGGGCACTTAGCGCGCAAATTGTGGGAATTTTCGAATTCGGTAGTTTAAGACGAAAACTAACGATTTCTCGAAGACAAATGGAGGTATTTGAAAGATTAAAAAGAATTTTGAAGTAAAATATTCATAGTTCAAGATAACTATAAACATTTTTTCATTTGCATTTTTATTAAATCTTAAGGTTCAAATATCTCAAAAACGTGACGTGATAGAGCAATTTCAAGGCCAGATTCGAACTCAGCACATCAAAAACCATCAGAAAAGTATATCTTGATTCATGTTACAGACAAAAATTCAAATTTTGTCACACAAAGTAATTTTTTAGTGCTTTCGAGTGGATTTTCGAAAACAGTATAAAATACGTCAATTTTCGACTAGCGCTTGAGTTCAAATGGGTTGTCACAGAAAAAAACTTAAATAGAGATTTATTGGAAATTGTGTATACTTTCAATGTTACTTTGAGGTAATTTTCGAATAGTTGGTAGTTTTCGAGCCATTAGTGAAAAACTCCCAAAAAATGCATTTTTGCATTTTTTTCCATGTTGCGTCACAAAATTTTGCTCAAGTGAAAACAACAAACACGAGCAATCTTTACTGATTATTCAAAAAATTAGAGGACAGAGAAAAACTTTTTGGGTTATTCCATATTTTTTATACGAAAAACATGACCTATTAATGGTAAGTTTCTATTTTTTTTTTTAAAGCCAAGCTTTATAATGAAATGGACTAGAAAGAAATATTGGTCAAAAATCACTAGATACTAGCCCTCGAGGATACACTAAATTGTCTTATCCATCCGACATAAAATTCTGCGGACTCTCTTAAATAATAACGGTTTCCCGCAGTTACCATCATCGCAAGAAATAAGACTCTGCCGTAGTCTGACAAAGATTAAGCCAGTTAAAGGAAACGGGACCCTAAATCATTACAACCATTATAACTCCAAAGCAAATCGAAAATGAGAAAATACCTCTTAAGTTTTTAAGGAACCAATGGTTTTCATCTGCGGTGGTAACTGTGTGATGCAAGTTATCAAAGCATTCTAAACATTCAATTTATTAAACTCTGTTTTATTTTCAACCAAAAAGAAAATAGTTTCGGGTGTCACAGACATTTTGTTGCGGATGCACCAATCAAAAGGGATCACAATAGGAAGCATTCTTTTTTTGAAAACTTTATAGCTTCTTCTTCTTTTCTTCTGTGCTTGTGTGTGAAGTTAGCGCCCCCATTTTTGGGTAAAATTGTGCGGTATTGCGCTCATTTTGTGCTGCCATGTGCCGTAAATATTTAAAAAAATCGCAAATTTGCAAAATTTTGAGAATTAATTTTTTTTAGTTTCGATATTTCTTAAAAAAAAAGTTGTGTTATTTTGTGCTCAGATAATGCTGCTAGGTGCCAAAGAAATACAAATAAAATTCTTTAAATAGTAACGTTAATGGACAAAAATAAAATGCGAAGGGCTCCGCCATTTTCGCTATGCTGTATTGTGATCAACTTGGGCCGTAAATTAAACATTCTAATTTTATGAATGATTTTTTCGAAATTTGTTAAAAGCGAAAAGATTAAGAAAATCTAATGATTGCAACTTTTAAGCCGAAAACTATAGGTGTGTCGGAATTTTGTTTATATTCAAAATGTGTATTGTGGATCTTGTAAAGGGTTTTGAAAGAAGCAATTTTTGTTCTGGGACATTTGGCAAAATTGAATTTTGAGACCCCGTGGCCGTTTTTAGGTTAAAAGACCTCAATTCGAAAAAGTGGTCTGAAAACCCAATATTATATGAGGTCACAGTAACTTATAATGATTTTTTTTTGCTTAGAAAATAGCATTGAAATCTGCTGGTCAAAATATCATGACAAAAAAAAAATTACTGTGCTACTTCGTGCTCAGTTTGTGCTGCCATATGGAGATTTTTTTTTAAATAATTACGACATAAGGCAGCACAAGTTGAGCAGAATACATCAGCACAACTTTTTTTTTTGAAAATCGAAAATGGCGGTGCTAAATTCATCCACAGCTTATCTAAACTATCTTAATTATTTGAAATCAAGTACAGTATTGAAATTATATGATCATATAGTTTTCTTGTGTAAATATTGTTAAATTGAAATAATTATTTTGTTTGGGTTATAAGGAAGTTTTTTAATAATATTATATATAATAAGAAAATACCCTCCTTTTTGCTTTGATAGCAGTTTTTTTTCTTTTCGGTATGGAATCCACTATATTTTTGCAATTTTTTCTATCTGTTTTATCTCAAATTGGCACTTGATATTTGAATTACCTCTTTTGGTTTTTTTTAGTTTTACATTTATGTACTTAAATGTAATGTGTAATCCATTATACTGTCAACTATTCCTTGTAAATTGTTCAAAAGTTTTCAAAAGAACGATTTTCTCGTCAATTTCGCTCCCAATCTTAAATGTTTATCTTATTCTCATCATTGTCCGAAAAGTATGAAATGAAGCTTAATCTTGTTGATGAATACAATTTCTAGCTCAACGTACATATAAGCGGGAGTCCGATTAAGTCTTAAGCTTCTCCCTGGTCATGCCTTCGACTGGCTTGAAGCCAAGATTAAGCTTGGCTTTTGGTAAGCAGTTCTTATTGATCTTAAAATTTCATGACCCCTCCCAAACTGAATTCCTGGATCCGCGCCTGCTTCCCGTGAACATGCACGATTTTATTCTCGATTCTGAAATCAGATCCAAAAGCATTTTTTCTTCTTTTCAGGGCAAGAACTGTCATTGTTAAATTAAATTTGCTAAATTTTTAAACTAAATTTTAAATTTTATTTTCAAAAAATGTTGCTGTCTATATACTAAATCAACTTTAAATACTCAAATTCCACAATAAAGATTCCAAAAACTGGGGATTTTAACGTTTTTGAATGAAAGAAAGAGCAGCTCTATTTCCATTTGTCAAATAATTATTCTATTGAGTATTTTCAGAAATGCTTTAACTTTCTTCTCAGCACCAGCACCACGTAATCATCATATGAAAATTTCTATCTTTTACCAGGAAATACATATATGTACCTATTGTTTTAGTAAAAAAGTTATTTTTGGTAGGTAGACATCATTATGATTTTCATTAAAAAAATGTGAGCTCACCCACAACAACCCTCAGCCCACCCATACGTTTGATCCTGGCTACGGCCGTGGATATTTACCTTAAGATACGCTTCTGATGGTAATAGGACTTGTGAATAAGAAAAGAGCTAAAGCTAAAACTTGGATTTTTTTAGTTAAGGCTTGATTTTCTGTGCATATATACAAGCCTAAGCTATAAAATAAAAGCTGTCTTCTAGTAATAGCAATTTTAAAAGTCAAAGCTGAATTCATGTAGCTTAAGGCTTGTTTTTCCAGCTTAATCTTCTTTTTTTTGTGAATAATAATAGTTTAAGGTAGAATACTATAGTAAAAGCTAAAAAATTATCAAGATTCTATGACCCCTCACTAGAAATCTTTGACTTGTTCTTATTTTTTAGAATTCTTTCAATTTCAATTAGGTTCAAGTGTCAAGGCTATAATGTGGCTAGACATTGAAAATATATGGCATATGAATATAAATAAACAATTAATGTATATAAGTATGGAAATGTCAAAAGTACAAACAAATAATTTGGTATGCTCAGGGAAATGAGTTCCCTTTTTTTCCTCTGTTTTTTGCTGTCAAATAGACAGCAAAACTGAGAAATTTTATTGAGGAATTCTGTTCATAAGACTGGGATTGCTGAGGTGTTGGAAATCTCATTTTCCTGAACTTGCCTATTTTTGCTTGCGATTATAGGTACTATAAGGCAAGTTTTGGATTCGTGCAAAAAAAAAATTTTGAGATAACAGTCAAACATGATATTACGATGATAGAGAACACCAAAAAAGTGGGTGGCACAATTCTGTCTGTCTGTCTGTTCGTCTACAGCCTAAACAGCTCGATCGATTTTCTTCAAACTTGGTACTTAGTGGTTTTTGGTGATTCTGCCGACACGTTTTTTTCATTTTTTTTTTAGAACCAAAAATAACGGTACCTGTCATACATTTTTTTTTGGCAAATTTACATAATCGTATTTATCTCAAAAACGGCTCGACAACTTTTCTTAAAAAAACTTAATAAATTTATTTTAGTAAAGGCTTTCTTTGAGTGGAAAACCATTTTTCAAAAATGGTTATTAATGGTACCTCCCAAGGAACCATTTTTTTGATTTTTGATTTTCTTCAAAACGGTACGACCGATTTCAATTATTTTTTTACACAGAAGCTTCCAAAAAATATAAATAGTTTTGTGTACCAACATTTTTGAAAAAATGTTTATTGGATTTTTAAAAAATGTTTCAAATTTTTTTTTTTGAAAATCAAATATTTCGAAAACGACACTGTCGATTTATTTGAAACTCGATATTTAAAACTTTTTTAGTACTTTCTAAAATATTTTTAGAAAAAATTTAACATTTATGAAAAAATAACGGTACCTTCCATACAAAAGTTAAAAAACCGCAAAGGAAAATATTTTTTTGCTTAAAAACGACTCCTAGGATTTTGATTAAACTTTTTGTATATACTAGAATTAGTACGATTTACTACTAAAAATTATAAAATTTTAAACTTTGCAACTATTAATAGTACCTGTCATAGAATGTATTTTTTTATTTTGAATTTTCTCGTTATCAGCTAAACGGATTTAGATGAATTTTTTTATATGCAAATTTCAGATAAAATCAAATAATATTGCATATAAAAATTTTCAAAAAAAAAAGTTTTTGGATTTTTAAAAAAAGTTTCAAACTTTTTTTTTGAAAATTCGATATCTCAAAAACGGGTTGACAATTTTTTTTCAAATTTTGTTTTTATATACACATAAATATATAGTTCAAATATGCATACCAAAATTTGTTCTTAAAAATGTTTTAAGAATTTTATATATAAAAAATTAATTTAAAAAAAAACCGCTCTAACGATTTAAAATTTTTTTTTTCCCATACAATTATATTCCATCATGAATTAAGATGGCATACTTTTTTTTCACATTAAACTGTCAAAAGAGTTGTTTTAGCTAATTTAAATGTCGTATTTCATGCTTCTCTACATTTTTCTCTCATAATTTCTATGTTTGTATATACAACTTTCTTAAACTCGCAGTGGGTTGAACATAAGAGCAAGTACATGCGACCCAATCTTGCATTTTATTTTGTTTGATTGTTGTATACAATATTGGATCAAAATAGCCCAAAAATAAAACAATGTTCTCAAAAATAATTAATTTTAATTTTCTTTTTTTGCCAAAAAAACATAATAAAGAAGCCTTTTGAAAATTGTCCTTGTTATTAAAAGGTACCTACGAATACTAATAAAAATCGTTAAAGCCGGTTCTTGGAACTACTCGTCCTAAATGAGGTAGCACAGTAGTTCAAATATGTCCTCTTTGGAATGCTCTGTACCATATTTGAAGCAAAGCGATCTATCCGTTTAGGGTCAAGCTCGATGCACAGACTGACAGACGCTTTGATAACAAATTTGGACTTATCCATCAATCATCGTTATTATGTTAAGTTTGACTAAAATTTCGAAATGTCCTTTTTATATACAGGGTGTCCCGCACCTGAGTGGAAGTATCTTAGGGTGTGGTTCCTGGGTATATTCTAAGAAAAAAATTGTATGGAAGTAAGTTGTATCTCCCCTCCCTGAGGCAGGGGAGGCAGTTTCTGAAAAATTGACTTAAAATGCCAAAAAAAACATTAAAAATCAACGAAAACACATTTAATAATGTGCTATAATTTCTTTGAAAGTTAATACTCCATTCTCTCATTTGGTTTTCAAATCAAGTTGTTTAAGCGAATAGTTTTTGATAAATTAAATTTCAAAGTCAAATTTGTTTAAAAAAATTGTGATTTTTTTTTTCTTAAGTCGATATTTTTCAAAATTTTACGTAATTAAGTGCTATTTTGGGGCTCAATATTCATTGCCCTCATTATTTTGTAATCCATTACCGAAAACTAAATGTAAAAATCTTTCTTAGTTTTTGAGAAATTAAGAAAAAACAAAAGGTACTTTTCCCAAAAAAGCCCGAAAAAAATTAATTTATTCATGAATTATCCATAATTTAACCCTTTTTTCGGGCTTCTTTGGTAAAAGTACCTTTCGTTTTTTCTTAATTTCTCAAAACTAAGATAGATTTTTACATTTGGTTTTCGGTAATGGACTAAAAATAAATGAGGGCAATGAATATTGAACACAAAAATAGCACTTAATTACGTAAAATTTTGAAAAATATCGACTTAAGAAAAAAAAATCACAATTTTTTAAAACAAATTTGACTTTGAAATTTAATTTATCAAAAACTATTCGCTTAAACAACTTGATTTGAAAACTTAATGTAAGAATGGAGTATTAACTTTCAAAAAAATTATGGCACATTATTAAATGTGTTTTCGTTGATTTTAAATGTTTTTTTTGGCATTTTAAGTCAATTTTCCAGAAACTGTCCCCCCCCTGCCTCAGGGAGGGGAGATACAACTTTACCCCCATACAATTTTTTTCTTCGAATATACCCAGGAACCACACCCTAAGATATTTCCACTCAAGTGCGGGACACCCTGTATATAATACAATAAATGCCATATACCTAGAGCAAGTAAATAATTTTGGTAAAACAAAATCCAAAATCCAATTTCTTTGCTTTTCGGTTCCGAAAATAACAGTTTAAGCTAAAGCTTCTAAGCCAAAATATGTGAATAAACAAAAGAAAGGCAAAATTATTAAGCTTAAGCTAGAATATTAGCTAAAGCTGTTTAACGTTATTTTGTTTTTGTATTTATTTACATAGATCAAAGTAAAAGCTAGGACTGTTAGCTTTAGCTACTTGTAATAGCTACGACTGGCCAGCTTAAGGTTCTTCCAAAAATAGCTTAACCTTGTTTTTTCATTTACAAGGCCCAATATTCGTGAGGATTTCTTAACTTTCGTTGAATTTCAGTATTATTATAAACTGACGAAATTGAACGAATCCGATGAAGAAAATTGGAGGGAAACCAAAAAAACGACTTATTGGAGTCACTGCCGAAGAGTCAACGCCAAATTGATTTTCAAATGATCTTCATATTTTGACGCGACTATATTGCAATCATCAAATATGCAATCGTTCTCTGTTTGCCTAAAATCTTTTTTAACAACATCAGTCAATTTTTTTTGCAAATGCATTTGACGTTTAAGAACACACGTTCTCTGGCTTCTCAATAAGACTTTTGTAGTTTACTTTTGAGAAAATTCTGCAAATGGATTTTTGAAGCAAATGAAGTTTTTAACGGTGGGCAATTTTGACTTTTATGAAGTATTTTTTAGCATGCATATGGCGAACCAAGCGAGTTTCAATTAAATTCAAAATTTATTTCACCCCTCCAAGTCCCCAACACAAAAATAAGTAGCTTCCCTCATATGTACACTGAAATAGACCTATCAGGCTGGTGCTGACTGCTGAACAGGTTAAGATGTTCACACAATAAACGACAGAAAAGATCTTGGTACCGATATTAAGGAGATGTATGCTTCTATAGTTGGAGCATTTCAAAGGGTCTTTTTTCTTGAGGATCATATACAAACAACGCTGCAACTGCATTCATCGGACATGTTTTCCCTGCAGAGGTTCTGGTGCATACTCTTCAACAATTCATTACTTGCCACTTTGAAAAGCTCGGCACCAAGGCCTACTTCTCCCAATTGATTACCTGTTAACTAAATGGCTTTAATGGCTTTAAAATTAAAGTGTTTGGGAAGTTATCCAAATAGCAAGTTATCCCTACCTACAAGGCCCAGGACCTTAAAGAGGGAGGGGGAGTCAGATAGCCCGCAAGTGAAAGACTTTCAGCTCCAAATGTTTGGTAGTAGCCCATTTAAGCTGTTCATGACGTAGTTCAGCCTGATTGGAACTACAAAAACCACTCTTGATCCCACCTGGAAAATTCTTCTGTTGCCACCTTGAAGCAAGAAGAAGTGCACTCTTCCTCCTCTTGCATTTGCTTCCACCAATAACCTTTAAAAGGAATTAAAACCCATCAGCACAAAGTTCGACTTACTTGGCCTTCTCCTTCTCAAAATGGATTAGCATCGCTACCTATTAGATAGTGATACGTCAAAAGAAGTGGGCATACTGCTTCCAATGCAAACTCTGATAATCCCAAAAATTGTTGTAATTTTTTGACGTCCGTCGATGAAATTTAGAACAATCTGAAGATTTGAATTTCATACTTACAACCTGATTTAACAATTTTTAATATTCATGCCACGTTTTTGTATTTATCTAATAGCTTTGACTTGTTAGAATGTTTTAACTGCAGTTACTTTACAATTTCAATCTTTTAAACTTTCCCTTGGTAAAATTGACTTTATTTTGAATAGAATGGATAAATCTGGATCTCTATTTTACCCTTTAATTAATATTTTCAGACACTTAGACACTTTTCTTATTAAGGCAAAGAGAAGCGATTTTCACCATGAGCCCTATGAATTTATTATATTTTTTTTTATAAAAACACTTTTCTTTAGCAAAAAAGGAAACTTTATACTTCTTCTAGAAGATAGAAAACCAGTCCGTTGTCCGTAACAATATTTTGCAGTCAAAAAAGTATTGCAATTAAAATGAAACCATTTAATAATTAATAACTTCTTTTTTTTTGTTCTTTATACTTTCTGAAAGTCAATCATAAAAGAAGCGAAAGTTTAAAACGTTATACAACTAGCTAGGTAACCTTAAAGAATTTATTGAATTTGAACTTCTTTGCTGATTACTTGAGTATTTTAAACCTTTTTTTTACGTTCTAAACGCAAAGTTCTTATACTCACCACTCTTGTCTTTTTCATACTTTCAAACCTTATTTGCTAAGGACACAGACAAAAAAAAAAAACAAGAAGAAAAAAGTTAGAACTGAAAATTTATTTTAATGGAAATAGTTTGCAAATACTTTTTTCCCTTTTTATAACTACCCTACGACGACGACGGGGGAGAGGGAAAAGTCCATAGCTGGTGGATTTCACAGGGTACAGCAAAAATGATTGCAAAAGATGATACGATGAAAAACCAAGATGAAAAGTATGATAAAATCCCTGAGGACTCCTCTATTGGATATTTTTTTTTTGTATTCTTCTTTATAGCATCAGAACAAAGTAAAACCAAGCTCATGAATATTTGTCGATATAGCTAGGAGTTTTATAAACCACAAACTCAAAGATTTAACGTTTGAGCATCGTCCTTGTTGTTATGGAATGGAACAGGCCCATTCCACATGAGAATAATTAAAATAGGGTAGTTGCTAGGGGACACTAGCTATATGCTGAAGGCTTTCAGACATTTAATTGCTCTGGGAATGGTCCCTGAAATTATTTATCGACAACTACGTATAAGGAAGCAGCATATTGTTGTATATCGTTTATCATATATGGGAAACATCTATACATAAGTGCCGGATGACCGAGGCTTAGAGAATGTGTTTATAGTTGTTAAATGCATTTCCGCGTCAAATTGCTTGGAAGTAATTTTATTATATGAGAGGAATAAAATTTACAGCCCCTATAATTTGAAGGTAATGAAATAAGATGAAAACAATATGATTAGAGTTTTTTTTTTGTCATTGGGTTTGGGTATGGGTATGGGTATTGGTATGGAACTAGTTTCTGCAGAACGGCCTCCTAGGGTCGACAGATTCAGGTGGAGCAAGCTCTCTTGCTATTAATTATCCTGCAGCGAAAAGTGTTCCCACCAAGGCACTCCAACGCAGCAGCAGATGAATTCTGGAGATGGAATCAACGCCAGTAATTCTTATTTACTTGGCCAATACCTTATATGGACTTCTTCGACTATTCGAAGATCAGGCCCATAAGAAGCGGTTTTATCTAGCTCTCCACTCTTGGAGACTTGGAGTTATTAAAGAGTCTGCTCTTCCAGGATGGTTTCTATGCTTCGGGGTAACTTCTTTATTCTTTAACAAATTTATATTTCATAAAAAAGCTTAGGATACGAATGATTTTAATGTAGATAACCTCAGTAAACAAAACAAGGACAACACAATTCAGATCTGTTCGTGGAATTTACTGTCTTCAGGCAGACCACGTATACTGTTTAACAATTTGAACAATTAGTGGAGATCTGGATAGGCTTAAGGCTGACGTTACAGGGTCAGCGGCTAGTAGGTTGTAGGTTTTTGATAAGAAGAAGTCTAATAGGCAAAAAATCTTGATCTTTCAAAATATAAGCGAACACTTGGTCACGATCCGCATCAAAGCTAACCACAGACACACCCTATAGACAAATGAGACGAATCAACCAAATGAGCATTCTACGGTCTTCTGGAGAGCTCGTACGATATGTGCCCGAAGTATTACGTCAAGATTATTTTGTGGGACTTGAACGCCAAATTTGGGTTGACAGTCGGAGGACATAGCTTGCATGCAAAACTTCTGATAATGAACATACATATCATGGTGGAATTTGCGATTGGGTGAAGTGTCATCATAGCTGATACCATCATCCAAATTGATCACATTGCAATAAACGCCAGACATGCTTCCATTATCTTGGATGTCCAAAGGTTTCGAGGGGCAAACATCGACTCGAACTACTTCTTGGTAGTATCAGTAATCCCGCCCACCGGCATCTAGTACAGAAGAAGAAAACCAGTGATGACATTGCCAACAAGCAGTTACAAGTACCACCACTTGCTTGGTTTCACTGGGTGACCACAACGAAACTCCTGGTTCAATGAGGTGCGGCTGGTGCATGCAATTAAGAATGAAGAACTGGAGCTGTTTAAAGAGAAGCCCGGGATTTCTAGGCAAAAAAAGAGGGAGGAACACCAACTTCTCAGGAAAAAAAAAAGCACGAGAATTGGTAGGTTGAGTCTATAACCGATAGGGGGGCTGCTCGTGAGTTCTACCAAAGGGTGAAATGATCTTCAACTCCTCAACTCCAGAACGGATGACTTTCAAAATGATAACGGGTACATGGTCAGTGCTAAAGATCTGGAAGAAACACTTTTCAAGATAGCTTAACGGCAAAAATAACCCAGTTACACTGCTAGGCAAAATATTCCATTCAACTTGGACGATAATTGCCAACATTTCCGTCCACCAGACCTTCATGTTGTGCGTTTAACGATTTTCAAACTTTAATGGTACAAGGATGCTGGTGTGGATAGACCCCCGGTCAAAATCAAAGCAGCGCCAGCGGGAGATGACTTTTAGTAAGGAGCATGCACCAACTTATCTGTGAAATCTAGTTGGATGAAAGTATCCCGATGAATGGAACCTTAGCATAGTGTGCCCCATGCGTAAAAGGGGATACTGTGACCTGTTCCAACTACATAAGAGAATAAGTCTCCTAAAAATCGCGTGTTAAATCATGTCGGGTGTAGGCTATAATGTGTGGTCGTCTTAGACTCATTTTCAAATGATTTGATGGGCCCATATCAGTATGGTTTTTGGCCAGGCAAGTCAACTGCTGATCGAATCTTTAAACTCCGACTGATTTTGAAAAAAAAGCCAGGAATTCCAAATCGATAAACACCATTTCTTTATGGAGCCAATGAAAAACGAATTATTTAGAGCCTTGTCTTCTTTCGGCATCCCTGCCAAAGTCGTCCGCTTGTGCAGAATGACGATGAAAAAATCTCGCTGCTCCGTTAAAGTCAGTAAGGAAATCACTAAACTGTTTGATGTTGAGAAAGGTCTAAAGTAAGACGATGCGTTATCATTTTAATCTATTTAACATCGTAATTGAAGCAATTGTACGCAAATCGCAAGTCAACACCACCCTGGGGCCCTCTCAAATAGAAACAAGGTGACTTTAAATAAAACCCGATCCATCCCTGTATGGTGGAGAAGCCTTGACCTTGAAAGAATCGAATGATAATTTGTTTGTGTGGTTTGAGAATAAGACTCTTCGAGTGATTTTTGGTTCCTTGTGTATCGAAGGATAGTCTGGAGGAGAAGATTAAACGATGAGCTCTACGCTCGGGCTATACAGCGACGTTGACCAGGTCAAAAAACTGAAAATACAGTGGCTTAGATAGCTTGGATACGTGGAGCGTATGAACAGCAACACCATCAGACCGAAGAATCTTCAAATACAATTCTGATGGTGCACGAAGTAGAGAAAACCCCAACAGGAAGCATACAAAACGACCTCAACTAACTCGCTGCTCAATTACTGGTTGGAGGCGGTTAGCTAATGACAGAGCTGGCTGGAGAGGCTTGTTGGTTACGGCCGTAGCCAGCCCTGGACTGTGAGCACCCTTCGCTCATTTTTTTTTTTTCTAGCTTTGAAAGTGTATTTAGATGGTCAAAGATTCGCGGTATTACTGCCAAGTTAGTGGCTATCAGAAAGTTTGCTCTGATGCAAAAAGTATGTCTACAAAGCGGTATAAAACACTTTCAGCAAAATGTTCGCCAGTTCTTGGTCTATAAACGTAGAAGTGCTGCTTTAGAGAACAATACCTTTCGAACCATTTTGAGAGAAAAAACCTCTGGCAACTTGAGATATTATAAGAATTATGATGACGGTTACCCACTTTCTTTTTCTATAAACTTTTTCTACGCTAGAAAAATTATGTGAATTTATAAAAAAAAAAAAATATTTAAAACCTTTCCTAAATGGGTAATCCCGTTAGCATAGGTACACTCATTTTCAAAATCTAGTCACGTTCCATATCTTCGAATCACAAGAACAAGTTCGTGTGATCCTGTCGGGTTTTTTATTTTACATTTTTACAATTTTCCTAAATATGTATTTAAAAATTTAAAACTTACCCTTTGAGACGAAAACGTATATGCTAGCTGGTTCTGTATTACTAGCTGAACATGTATAATTTCCTGAGTCAGCAATTTGTGGTTCTCGTATTATTAAGCGACTTTGTGTTCTAGTACCAGGTGTTGTTTCAATTGAAATGTCTCGCCTCGCATCATAGTAATTAATGAGCCGATCGTTTTTCTGCCAATAAACATATTGTGGTGGGGTTGGACTCTGTAAAAAAAAAAAAATACAAAAAGAAAAACCAAAATGAAAATAATTTTATATGGAAAACACTCGCAACTGGTTTTTGTCAAATTCAAAAAGTTCAATTAAAAATTTAACCCTAACACGACTTCGACTAGGATATGGGATATAAATTTAATCTAAACGATATTGATTTCGGTATATAAAATGGAAACCAGAAATTTATTTCAAAGCTTAAATTTTCAATTATATCTATAGCTACCTAACCAGCACACATATGTAGCAATATTTTTCGAATAGTGGACACGTTGAATATAGAAACCATTTCGCGTTTCTATTTGAATGAATTTAGTGAAAGTGAACCATATGTGGCTTACGAATTGGTTAGATCTAGTTAGGCAAGGACAGACATTTAAACGGTAGTCCACCACAATGTACTCAATTGTGTCGGATGTAGTATATTCGACTACAACTTGGATGTCCTTCCTAAAAAATATGTTTAAATGGAGGTTATTTATTGATATAGGAATGTAGGTAATTGTATCACGCTGGTCAAGGATTTCAGGTAAATAACTATATATCTAGGTATAGTTTAAAAGAAGACAAAATACATAGTTAGGATTTATTGTCATAAAATAATATGTTTTTTACATTATAACTATTTTATAAAATTTTGATCATTTATCCTTGTACTCAAACGGTTTTTTTATCTTCCATAAAAGTATTGTGGGTATATGGTATTCAAATTCTATAGCAAAAATGCATCGCAAAATTGAAAATGAAAGAAATAATGTGCATTATATGACGTTTATTAAATGAAGCACGATTAGCAACGTCACGATGTTTTATATAAAACTACATGAAACGTTTATTTGAACTCTTAATACCTCTTCGACGATATGAGTAAAATGTTGTTCTTTTTTTCATGCTGAATTCAGTGCCACTTTACAGTCATTTGAAAACTCAAATTTAAATTTCAATTTTGGTTCTGGTATAAGATTAAATTGAATATTTCCAAAATAAATTACTTGTGGCATATTGTTATGTAATGTATAGAGTAACCTACCATAGTTCAAATGAGAATGTAAGACTTTGGAAATGATTTTATTATAGATACATAAATTTACTTATCAAAATGCTTAAAAGGGTGCTTCCGAAACGTGAAGGGTATCTGCCTCTGAGACATAGCAGACAGTAATATAGATTTTTTTAAGTGGGCGTAAATGAGCTAGGATATTGGCACCTCATATGGGATATTCGCAAGAAATAATATGCTATCTTATTGGTCAGTAGTAGTACCTCGTGGCATAATGGTTAGTGCGTTGGACTATTATGCCGAAGGTCTGTGCTCGATTCCTAGCTGCTGCCATCTAAAAACAGAAATATTTTTTCCGAGGTACTGCCTCTTGCGAGGAACTGACAAATCTTCCAAGAGTATTCTTATTATGAATAAGTGCTTCTTATCTATAGCTGTTCGGACTATGCAAAAAGTTCCTGCCAATAACACGCAAACAGGAATGGTTGAGAGTTGTAAGTCACTAGGCCTGGTTCTCCACAAGCTGTTGTGCCACCAAATTTATTTCATTTATTTATTGGTCAGTAATTGGTCAGAAAAGGTTTACTATTTTCTAAAATTGATCAGCCCTAGAATACTAGCAATGAAAGTTTAAAAATTGTTAAAATCATGGGAGGTTTATTTACATTTACATTTATTTATTTATTTGAAGGCATTCACATTAAGAAGTACAATCTTATAGATAGTGAAGCTTAAAGATGCATTTAACAATTTAAATTTTTAACAATTAAATTAAATAAAAGAGCGTTTTCGAAATTAAATAAAAAGAAAAAGGAAAAAACAAAAATTGAGTTTAAAATTACAAAAAATCAATACATATTTTTTAAATACACACCTCTCCATTTATAATAAGGAAAAATAGTACAAATAGACAAGAGAAAAAAAAATAAAAAAGAGAAAAAGAAAAAGAAAAGAAAATAACATAAAAAAAAGATGCTGTAGCATAAATTAGCCAATGTTTTGAGTGAAAAAGGACCTAAGCTCCAACCTAAACCTATCAGTGCCACCGAAACCACGAACATGCCTTGGTAAAGAATTCCATAAGCGAATAGAGTTAACAAAAAACTGCCGCTCAGATGTAAGGCAAGAGAAACGAGGTTGGATAAGTTGACGAGATCTCATTGAGGTACTATAGCGTATTTTGTTAAATAAGTAACTAGGCTGATTAGTTTGAATTATATTAGAGAGCAGGATAAGAGATCTGTAACGAATAAGATGATCATATGACATATTATAAAGAAGTTTGGAGAAATGTGAAATCCGATCGAAACGTCTTACGTTAAATACGTAACGTGCGATATTGTTGAAAGCGATGTTAAGTTTCCTCCTGCTAATAGAATCGCAGTTTCCAAAAATTTCACAACCATAGTTAAGATTAGGAATAATAAGTGTTTTTGCTAACATCATACGTGTTCTTTGGGGGGTAAATTGGTGAGACATCCAGAGCTGGCGAAGTGTTCCATAGACTTTCCCAACAGCTGCATTGATATGATTATTCCAAGGTTTTTGGCACCTTATTTGTGGAATATTCGAAACATAACTAAATCGTGATGAAGGGTAAACTATTTTCAGAATGTACCATATTGGTCAGTCATAGACTTTTTTTTATGAATTTTTTTATTTGGACACTTAAAAAAATTATTAACATCCAATTGGTCTTTACTCCTACTTCATCAGAAAAGGATCATGAAATGTAAACTATTTTCAGTAAATAAATGGTCAGCCATTGATTTATTTTAATTTATTAAAAAAAAATTTATTCCACACCTCATTTTTGGAATATTCGCAAAAAAAAAAAATGCACGACTGGGTCGCACGTACTTGCTCTTATGTTCAAGACACTTTGGGCTTAAGAAAATTGTATATAAAAACATGGAAATTATGAGAGAAGCATGAAATACGACATTTAAATTTGATAAAACAACTCTTTTGACAGTTTGATGTGGAAAAAAGAATGCCATCTTAATCCTTGATTGAATATAGTATGGAAAAAAAATTTAAAATCGTTGGAGCGGTTTTTAAAAAACTTAATTTTTTATATATAAAATTCTTAAAAAATTTTTAAGAACAATTCTTGGTATGCAAATCTAAAGTATATATTTATATGTATATAAAAACAAAATTTGAAAAAAAAATTGTCAACCCGTTTTTGAGATACCGAATTTTCAAAAAAAAAAATTGAAATTTTTTTTAAAAATCCAAAAACTTTTTTTTTGAAAATTTTGATATGCAATATTATTTGATCATATCTGAATTTTGTATATAAAAAAAATCATCTAAATCAGTTGAGCCGATAATGAGAAAATTCAAATACGTTCTATGACAGGTACTATTAATAGTTGCTAAGTGTAAAATTTTATAATTTTTGGTAGTAGATCGTACTAATTTTAGTATATGAAAAAAGTTTAATCAAAATCGTAGGAGCCGTTTTTAAGCAAAAAAATATTTTCCTTTGCGGTTTTTTAACTTTTGTATGGAAGGTACCGTTAATTTTACATAAATGTAAAATTTTTTCTAAAAATATTTTAGGGAGTACTAAAAAAGTCTTAAATATCGAGTTTCAAAAAAATCGATCATGTCGTTTTCGAAATATTTTATTTTCCATTCGTGCAAAAAAAAATCTTAGATAACAATCAAACATGATATTACGATGATAGAGAACACCATAAAGTGGGTGGCACAATTCTGTCTGTCTGTCTGTCTGTCTGTCTGTTCGTCTACAGCCTAAACGGCTCGATCGATTTTCTTCAAAATTGGTACATAGTGGTTTTTGGTGATTATGCCCACACATTTTTTTCATTTTTCTTAGAATCAAAAATAACGGTAACTGCCATACAATTTTTTTTAGCAATTTTACATAATCGTATTTTTCTCAAAAACGGCTCAACAAATTTTCTTAAAAAAAATTCAATAAATTTATTTTAGTAAAGGCTTTCTTTTGGTGGAATACCATTTTTCAGAAATGGTTATTAATGGTACCTCCCAAAGAACCATTTTTTTTATTTTTGATTTTCTTCAAAACCGTACGACCGATTTCAATTATTTTTTTACACAGAAGCTTCAAAAAAATATGAATAGTTTTGTGTACCAAAATTTTTGAAAACAATTTTTTGGATTCTTAAAAAATGTTTCAAAATTTTTTTTAGAAAATCAAATATTTCGAAAATGACTTGATCGATTTCTTTGAAACTCGGTATTTAAGACTTTTTAAGTACTCTCAAAAATATTTTTAGAAAAACTTTTACATTTATGAAAAAATAACGGTACCTTCCATACAAAAGTTAAAAAACCACAAAGGAAAATATTTTTTGCTTAAAAACGGCTCCTACGATTTTGATTAAACTTTTTTCATATACTAAAATTAGTACGATCTACTACCAAAAATTATAAAATTTTACACTTAGCAACTATTAATAGTACCTACCTGTCATAGAACCTATTTGAATTTTCTCGTTATCGGCTCAACGGATTTAGATGAATTTTTTTTTATATACAAAATTCAGATATGATCAAATAATTTTGCATATCAAAATTTTCAAAAAAAAAAGTTTTTGGATTTTTAAAAAAAGTTTCAAAATTTTTTTTTTGAAAATTCGATATCTCAAAAACGGGTTGACATTTTTTTTTCAAATTTTGTTTTTATATACACATAAATATATACTTTAGATTTGCATACCAAGATTTCTTCTTAAAAATGTTTTAAGAATTTTATATATAAAAAAATAATTTTTTTAAAAACCGCTCCAACGATTTTAATTTTTTTTTCCATACAATCATATTCAATCAAGGATTAAGATGTCATTCTTTTTTCCACATCAAACTGTCAAAAGAGTTGTTTTATCAAATTTAAATGTCGTATTTCATGCTTCTCTCATAATTTCCATGTTTTTATATACAATTTTCTTAAGCCCACAGTGTCTTGAACATAAGAGCAAGTACGTGTGACCCAGTCGTGCATTTTATTTTTACCAACTACTGACCAATTAGATGGCATACTTTTTAGCGAATAGCCCATGTAAGGGGTGCTTAGATACCTGGACGTTTTCATAGGAACAGTGAAAAAGACTCAGAGAAAATAAGGGGGTGCTTAGGTGGTTTAGAGAGGTGAAAGGTTGACCAATTAGGTTCTATTTATAATACCTCCTATAGATACTATACAAACGATAAGCAAGAAATCGAAATGTTTTATTCCTAATTTTCGTCTTATTTCCACTATAAATTGCAACGGTGTTGGTGGCGTGGCGCGAAGAAAACCGTACCATTTCATTTTGTACCCAGGTAGCAAAAAGTTCGCATTTTTTTTCATTGTTAAAACAATTTTTCTTTTATAATTTACAGAATATTGAAATATAGAATAATGTATTTCCAGAATTTTGAAGCATAGAATTTTAGATTTACCGAATTTTTAAATACAGAAATTTGGAAACTGAATTTTGGCACTTTTGGATTTACAAAATTTTGAAATACAGAATTTTTTATTACAGAATTTTGTTATCTGAATTTTGACACATACAAAATTATAGCCCACAGTGAATAAATGTTTCCAAAAAACGGCAGAAGAAAATGCAAAAATAACTGTCCCAATTTTAGTGCAGTCACTTTGTTCTAAAAAGGGTCTGCAGCCATCAAGTCTTGGGGTAGTTTTGATTTTTTCCCTGCCTCATGTTTTCGGGGTGCTAAATCCGAATCAGAGATTTGTGACTAAAATCTCGTGACACGAAAACAAAAATAATAATAATGATAATAACACTAGGTATCTGCTAGGTATCCTTCAGGTATCAGCTACGTATCCGTGAGGTATCCACTAGGTATCCACTTAGTATTCGCTAGGTATCCGCCAGGTATCTGAGAGGTATCCGTGAGGTATCTGCTAGAAGATCGCAAAGTATTCGCAAGTTTTCTGCTACTGCTAGGTATCTGCTAGGTATCCGCTAGGTATTCGCAAGGTATCAGCGTGGTATCCACTGGCAAACCGCTTGGTATCCGCTTGGTAAACACAAGGTAGTATCCGTGAGGTATTTGATTGGTACCCTCGAGGTATTCTCATGGTGTCCTCATGGTATCCGTGTGGTATCCACGAGGAATCCATATGGTATCAGCTAAGTGTATCCAAGATTAATCCACGAGGTATCCGCAAAGTATCCGCAAGGTATTCCAGTGGTGTCCATGATATCTGCGTGGTATCCGTGATGAACCCGTATGGTATCAGCTTAGTGTCCGACCACTAGTGGCAAAATTTATTTTCTTGGTAATAGTACCTAGCGTTTTGGTTAACATCTTGACATGTTTAAATATAACGGTATTTCTCGTACAACTATTAAGAACCGTTAAAGAAAATCTTATTTTTCTCAAAACTGGCTTCTAAGAAAAAAAAACTCTTACTAAGATTAATGCGATCTACCTCTCTTTTATATTTTTTTTCTGTAAATAGAATTTGAGAAACATAATTTCAAATATAGAATTTTGCAAAAAGTATTTTAACATTGCCAATATTTTTATCCCAAACCTTTAAAATCTAAAAAAACATTGATTATATTCTTGGGCCCAGTGCAGTGGAACTTACTTCCAAGAAAATCCTAAAATCGAAAAATAAGGGAAATCATAGGGCACCAGGCTTAATGTATGCATTAGTACTGATTTTGTGTAAATTTTTGTCGAAATGGCACCCTCCTATAGGAGTGAAGCTGTAAGCAGTGCGACTGATGATCGGAACATTTCTTGAACGGAGAACTGATTTTGAAAATATAATTTGATCATTTGCGTACGTTGTCCAAAGCTTTAACCTTCGATGTGAATAATTGTCATTCACAATAAATTTCACAGATGTTGCCTTAACAACTTGGCCCCAATACCTTCTATAACCTTACGAATTTGCATCTTCTCTATTGAAAGAACCTTTTGACAGGTCTCGAGTGTTGAGTCTTGGTATTTTATATTCATTATGTATACTTTGTGCAGTGAGACAATTAGTCCTCATGTGGAACTCGATGTCAACATGTCACAATTTAAAAGGAATTAAAAGTTCATCTTAGCCCTGTCTCAACAGAGACAGACACTATATCAATGATGCCAACTATGACTGTATCAGCTGAAAAGTTTGATTGGAAAATATAGCAACAGCTGATATGATGATTTCAGTCATTTCCCTTTACCTGACAAAATTTTTGCTCTCCGGAAACAGTTGTTGTTTCGTCTACTCGAACTTGCTCGTATAATTAAAATCACTATCTCATTTGCTTGACTGACATTGTCGCATTTCACAAAATATTGTATCCAAGGACACACATGTTGTTCAGATTGGAGTACCATCATCAGTTCACTGATGAAGGACAAGAACAGCACAAGTGTTGTGTCGTGTGGTGTGCTGTGGTATATGGTGTATTGCTTTTGTTTGTCTATCGGAGGGACATTAGCATGTGGTGCCTGCTAGAGTATTCCATATACTATACATGTATGTGTACACATTTTTGACACCACAAGAGATCTATTGTTTGGTGGAAGGATATATGAGCGACATTGTTCTTGAGTTCAAGTTTTCTTTTGTTTGCATTAAACACACATGACCTTTCCGCCACACAAAAGCCAGTTCTAAGAAGAGAAAGATTGGTTAGGATTTTAACAGAGAGCACTCATTCAGATGGAAGTTGTGTCCTGTTTTTTTTTTTTGATAAATTAATAAAGCTTTAAGGTTAAACGGCTTTAGAGTTTTGCAATTTCTTGTGGGCGGATATTATTTTGTATTTTTTGGGATAAAGACTTTTTAGAAAACTTAGATTAACCATCAGCTCTGTGGGTTAGGACTTGTTCTGGATGCCCATCTCTAAGCAAAGCAGACCCCGATTCTTGTGAGCCTGCAACTTGTAATTTTACAAAATTTTCAGAAATCAAAATTTAGGATATGTACTACATAAATACCTACATATGTACATACATATATAGGCAAATAAATCATCAATTTTTTGAAACTTAAAAAGTGAGAAAATTTACAATTTTTGATATTCTACCTACCGAATTTCATCATTCTACAACAACCAAAATTTCTCCATATAAACAGTAGCAATTCTGAGAAAGTGGGTGGATGCCACGTCCCCTGAATGGAAAACTCCAATATTTTTATTTTTCTCCTTATGCTCTTCAGGCTCATCGTTCTACCAACGGAGGACGGAAGCCATCATCATCGTGTCCTGTAACCCCGGCTGGGACATAGGGCGTCAACAAAACGTCTCCATCCTTCACGATCTGCTGCAAGGTATTTTAACTGTGGCCACGTCTTTGTCTGTGATTGTGCTCCACTAAGACAGTTGATTTCCATGTTGTCCTTGGTCTTCCAACCCACCGTGCACCCTAAGGACTTCATTCAAAGGACTGCTTTGCAATTTCATCGTTTGAACTTTTTACTCTCTAAAGTACTGGAGAGGCTAGAACGCCACTTCGGCCCTAGGCTCAATGAAGGGAAAATCCTTATGGTGGCGGAGAAGCCTTTTTTGAAAGGCCAACAGAAGCATTAAGTAGCGTCTGTAACCCATATTGGGCGGCTTCAAAAGGTGTCTGTTTTCCCATAGTGGGCGGCCTTGAGCAGTTATGTGTTTGACCATACAAAAAGCGGGTGTGCCTGTCAAATCTGAGCTTATGTATGTTATTAATCGTATCTCGGAAGCACCATAGTGGAAGGATATATGCATGTACATGAACTATGGAAAATCTTTCTGCAGCTTCGGTTGCAGTGAACCGCACATCAGATTTGGGGGTGCAGCATCTTTCATTTACGAGTGTCAATCAAGATGCCATAATAATTAGTGAATCGTTGACAAATAGAAGAAGTCTTTCAAGAAACACAAACGCTACTTTTCGCTAAAATTGGAAATGCACCTATACAATTGATAACAATTTAAAAAAAGTGGGTGGATACCACGCCTCCTGAGTGAAAAATCCCAAACTGTTTGATTTTTTGTGTATACACCTCCCATATAATTGATAACAATTTTAAGATTTCAGATGCATGCCACTCCTCCTGAGCGGAAAATTCTAAATTTTTAACTTTTATACTTGTATGAAGTTCAAACCATACTATTCTACCAATTTTCATCGCACTACCAGCAATCGGATGTGTCCAACATATAATTTATTAGAATTTTTGGAAAAATGGGTAAATGCGACGCACCCTGAATGGAAAATTGATGATTTTTTCATTTGTATGCATCAGCAGACCTACCGTTGTATGAAATTTCAAGGTCCTACGGTCAGGAAGTGCTCCATAATTTTGATGATCTATCACTAAGTGAGTCAGTCAGTCAGTTTTACCGATTTTCAAAGCTGTGTATCTCAGGAATCACTAATTATTGAGAGATGAAATTTAGTAAGCCGACTGTGTTCTAGCTCAGCAAGTACTGCGAACTTGAACTTTCTGACTTGATTTGGTAATGAAATTAGAGGGGCCGCGAACTTGGGTTTCTTAATAGCAGGAGACCATTATCATTTGTGTCTCTTTGTGGGGGCTGTGCTTACCAACTAATCCGCCGAAATAAGTGTCTTCTTTTCCAATTTGACTATTGAGGTCCTCGAGCAAAATTTTTACATCGTACTCCAGGCAGGCTCCGTTATTTGTGCTCACAATGTCATAAAATTCATCGTTTATCGGTTCAAAGTCAATCATTTTGCTTTGAATGCATATGCTGCAACGGAAAACATGAGTACCGCGGAAAGAGAAGGAAAGAGAAAACACCCTGCACAGAAAGAAAAGAGCATCCGCAGCCTTTCAACTCAAGCATCTCGGGGAGTCTTGCATCGCCACCAACACCCGCCGGTTCTACAAAACAGCCAAGCAACTGGCACCTGGTTATAGGAGTGCCACGCAAGCTCTTCGAAACAGCGAAGGGAACCTAGTCACCGAAGCACAGGGAATTGTTTAAGCAGCATTATTTCCAGCAACTGCTTAGTGGGCATTATGTAGAGGAAGCTACAAAGAAGCATGAGACCAGTCAATGAAGATCCAGTCCCAGCGCCCAATACTGAAGAGGTTAAGAAAGCCATCTACAAGCTTAAGAACAACAAATCCACCGGCTCAGATGGCCTACCTGCGGAACTCTTCAAGCATGGTAGGTGCATGCACCAGCTCTTCAATCAAGTGTGGGAGGAGGAAAGTATGCCCGACGACTGGTCAAATAGCTCCATATGCCCAATCTACAATAAGGCAATCCCATATCCTGCAAGAACTACAGAGGCATATCCCAAGATCCTATCCAACGTACTATCTAAGCGTCTAGAACCTTTCTGCAATACTATGATTGGCACGTACCAGTGTGGATTCAGGCCAGGCAGATCAACGATAGACCAAATCTTCACATTGAAGCAAATCCTGGAAAAGACCAACAAACTTCAAGTCGAGGCCCACCATCTATTCATCAACTTCAAAGTCATAAGTCACCAAGAGCTTCTGTTGACGATGTCGGAACTCGGGATCCCGAAAAAACTGATGCAGCTATGCCGCATGACATTACAAAATACGTGGTGCAACGTGGTGCAACGTGGTGCAAATGGGTAACAGCTCATCCGAGTTATTCCACACGTGTACAGGGTTCAAACAAGGAGATGCACTATCATGTGATTTCTTCAACCTGGTCCTGGAGCAGATAGTGCGTAAGAGTGGTGTTAACTTGGAAGGCACTATCTTCAACATGTCTTCTCAACTGCTTGGCTATGTGGATGACATCGACATCATCGGCTGCTTCAAGCGAGCTGCACTGTAAGCATTCACAGCTATTGATAAACAGGTGAAAGGGGCTGGTCTTGAAGTAAATGAGGACAAAACAAAGTTTATGCTATCAACAAACAAAGCCTCATCTGCCCATCGCCTAGGTAGCAGTAATTTCGATGTAGTCAAGGAGCAAACGTCAATTCCATCAACCTTAGTGGAAATCCAACGAAGAATTCCTAGCGAACCGCTGCTACTTCAGTTTGGCCAAGCAAATGGGTTCAAAACTCCTTTCTCGAAAGACAAAGTGCACGCTATACAAAACGCTTATTTTACCAGTTCTATTGTACAGGTACCGAGTGCTGGACGATAAGGAATTGATACTGGGCACTTTCGAGAGAAAAATTCTTCGGCGGATATTTGGTGCTATATGCGAAGAGGGCGATTGAAGGAGATGATTCAATCGTGAATTGTACGAGCTGTAGGCTGTACCAAGATGTGTATGTAGTCCAAAGAGCCAAAACAAGTCGACTACACTGGCTCGGCCATATCAAGCAAATGGACACAACGCTCCAGCCAAGAAAATCTTCGAATCCCAGCCCCAGGTTCGAGACGACCAGGAATACCGAACCTCCGCTACAGGGACCAGGTGATTTCAGATGTAAGAGCGCTTGATCTCGACGACTGGAGGGAGCGTGAGAGGATGCACAACCGATGGAAGACCGCAATATCTCAGACAGAGACCCTTCATGAATCGGGAGCCGGATAAGTAAGTACTAAGTAAGTAAGTAATTTTGCTTCTTAACCGATTTCCCACGACTAATCCGCATCCTAACATGTGTAGTCTTTTATCACAGCTGTAATTAATATAGCATTCTTTTTTTTTTCATCATACCTGATTCTATCCATCGTATATCGAGGATTGCGGTAATGTTCTTAAACTAATCAAGTTAATTTATATTTTAAATTAAAAAGACTTACGATCAGGGAAAGTCTTCGTCTATGGTATGTACTACCAGTATTCCCCGCTTAATGGTATCAGCCATTTTGTCTGATTTTTCGATCAATTAACCGAAACATTTGCATGTTTTTAGTTTGTTAACTGCAGATTTTTAAGATCATAACTAAGCGAAAAAATCAATTACCTAGAATACTGTATATCTATCTTATTACAAGGACATCATAGATTTACACAGATTATTCAATTCATGCAATTTATGACAAATTTATTTAATTAAGAGTCAGTTTAATATTTCATGCGAGCATCCATAACTATGGAATAATACTTTACCCATATGTATGTAGCTAATGCTGGCATATATCGTTTTTGGAAGCATTGAGTTAGTCAGTCTTTTATGTGTAGTTCCATTAATTGTAAATTCAATACGAAATCGGCATTGACATATATATATTTTGCTTCATGTCATATGATCTTCAAAGCAGGTCTAATTCGGTTGATGACATTATTTAATCAAAGAGAGAAGCAAGAAAAAATAATATATTTTGTCAATTTGACATTAAATTCCACTGCAAATTTGACTAATGAAGATTATCGAAATCAAATTAATAGAATCTTGACAAGAAATTTATATCCGAAACCAATACCATGAGTATAGACCTTCATAACCTTTGGTTGATGTGATGTGGTTTTGAAATGTGCAGTATCATTAATGCTTATAGGTACTACTCGTATATCAATTATTATTAATATTTGAAAATTATTATTGATAAATAAATTGAAACATAACTAATTTAATATCATTTTTCCAAAAAACTAACATAGGTAAACCATTAATTTCAAACAATTTCCATCAGAATCCCGAGTGATACCTAGAACCTAGGAACTATTTTGTATTCATTGCTAAATTAAATATACAAACTTACCTTTTCGATGATGCATACTAAATTTATGGTTGATCCCATATCCACATGAAGTTCACCAGAGCCAAGTATAAACGCCTCCGGCACGACCACTTGTAAATTCACAAAATGCGAAATGACACCAGTCGGAGTTGAGACCTGCAAATGAACAAAATATTTTCCATCACTAAATTGGCAAACTTTAGATATATTTTATAAACACTCATTTTGCCTGCAAAATAATAAGTAATCGCACAAAAGCTATACAAAGATTAAAAACACTAAATACCTCCTATGGTACAATGTAGTAGATTTGAGATGCATTAAAATTGAATTGAATGAGTTTTCACAGCAGAGTTTTGTGGATTTTCTGGTGTGATGTGCCGTTGACGTTGAACCTCAATTCAAATAAACAACAGCATTTGCTGTCAGGCCTTAAACAAACTGCATGTCTAATGCACTCTCTTTCTCGCTTCATAGGTTCTCAAATAGTTAAGTAAACACATTCCATAGCATCTGCATGCATATCCCTATGTATTCGCACCAGACCCATCAGGATTTCAATAGAAATATAAAACGAAAATTCATTCCAGATTTCAAATTCCATAGCTAGCTGCTAGCCATCAGCAAAGTTAAGCCTCCGAGAGGTAGTAGGACTTTGTTTGTATTTGTTTGCGGATTTCACAGGCAGAATTCAATATTTGAATCATTTGTCCTGACGTTCAAATGACTTTGGGCTTTGGGGTGCTTATCTGGATTGCCAGGATGGGTACACTACACACATAGACAATTTCAACCCACGATGATGTAGGGTAGGTGCATATTTTACATGGTGAACAATAATTTATCCTTGACGTGTATTATAACTATTTATAGTGAGTGCAACGTGCACTCGTCGCAAACACCACAATTCAAGACACATCTGCTGACATTGCTGACAATACTGATTTCTTTACTTGATAATTTTTTCGCTTTTCTTCTGCGATAGGCTCAAGACATGCTTCAACGAAATAAAGCAGAGGTTCTAAGACTTAATATGGCATGTTCAAAAAGTCGTTTTCATCCAAAATTCCCAGAGATTGTAGATTTACCATTTCTTATCATTAAAATTAAATTAGAATCGTTAAAGCGCTATTCTTAAAAATTAATTCCTTCCTAAATGCCAGTTTTTCAATTCTGGGTAAGCTCTGACTTAAATCAGAGTTATTAAACAAGAAAAGTTTTTCCTTTGAGGATTAACTTTATCTTTCACTTGGCAAAAATTTTCTCAAATCGATGTGCTACATTTTGGATGACACCATTCTAAGCATTTCACGCATCGAAATCTAGATGAGGCCACAACGGAATTGCACTGACAATAACTTTCACTATCGAAATCGAAATGGGCACCACAAGGGAAGGCTCTCAATTCAGTCCCTGAGTTAACCCATCAAGTTATGTGAGTTAACGTTTCTCGCGTAAGCTCCGGTCTTACCTAAGACTACACTGAAATACTGGCCCTAAATAAACTAGATTTATTAAATTTTAAAAAATTGGTGTACCAATACTGAGTATTATTACTAGATGCCACCCAATTAAAAACCTATATAAGTAGTCCCAAATAAATTCATCGACATGGTTTTTGAAATATTGATTTTTCAAAAAATCTGCGTCTTAGAAAAAATTTAGCTTGAAACCTGTAGAACCGCTAATGAGAATGTCAAAAATCTAAGAAAATTGGTTCTATTGCTAGTTATACGTTTAGGTAAAACATGTCTTACTTAGTAGTAGGGGAGCCCACGATGCTAATTGTGGATTTATTCGAGTTTCGCTTGGACCTAATGGGTTTTGAAGATTTGGTGATAGAGAGAAAAAAATTGTTATATTATTATTCTCTGACTGTTATACTTTAAAGCTTTCTCAATGTACCTAAGTAATCTTTATATAATTCTGTTTAAGTTAGTTAATAAGAAGAACTCAACGTGAATGGTTAAGCCATCACATTAATAAATAATGAAGTTAAATAAACTAAAATAAAAGCGTCTTTTTTTAAAACGTAAAGATAGAACAAAAATGTTAGTAAAGTATACCGTTTCATCGGTGGGGGGAGCATCTACAGGTGTTCAAAAATGTAAAAAAAAAAAACAGTCACGTGGATATATTCGAGCGCGTCAGATATTGATAGTGTATATGGCCTGGGTCCTTCTGATAACGGTGGTATGTTATTCTGCCGGTTTGCGTGGTGGTAGTGGCTGTATGAGAGTGTAGAAATTGGAAAACAAATGGATTTACTCGAGCGCGTCAGATTTTAATAGGGGATGTTAAGTGACCCCCAAGGATGCTCACATTCAAAAGACCGACGATTCGGATGTGACGCAAGCTTGCGGCAGCTTCTTGAAAATGCAAAAAAAAATCGACATTTTGATATATTCGAGCGCGTCAGATTTTAATATAGATGGTTTAACTCGATGGCCTACATGTGCTGAACCTTAATCAGACGATTATCTGGAGGGGTTTTCTTAATCTGACGATTTGAAAAGAAGAAACATTTTTATTCAGGATTTTTTCAATCACTGAGGAGAGTATAATAACTTGGGCACCAAAAATTGAAAAAGGTTTTTTTAGAAGGGCCAAATATGTACAAGAATTTCTTACCATGGGTGGGGGATCTATGTCGCCCCGTTTAGGAGGTAGAGGCAATTTTCGAGAAAAACAACTTAAATGGAAAAAAAATATTAAAAATCAGCGACATTACTTAAAATGCAAAACAATAATGGTTTTAAAAGCCAGAAATCTGTTCTTTAATCCTACATTTAAATTAAATTATTTATGTCAATAGTTTTCAAAATATTTGCATTCAAACTCAAAATTTTGATAAAAAACGCAAACAAATGTTGGGGTCAAATTTTCTAAAAATTGTGAAGTGAAAACTAAATTTTATTTTTGTTGTCAATGCTCATATTAATTTAAAATCGAACATAAAAATTCGGAAGCTACTGTGTCTTCTAGTTTTTGAGAAAATTGCAAGTTATTGATACTACTTTTTTGAGATATTTTTAATATGCTTGCACTGC
The DNA here is from genome assembly GCA_963921185.1 of Dasysyrphus tricinctus. Lineage (NCBI taxonomy): Eukaryota > Metazoa > Arthropoda > Insecta > Diptera > Syrphidae > Dasysyrphus > Dasysyrphus tricinctus. Next base: position 50,743,181 of record OY992531.1, read on the forward strand.
CAGCATTACGGCTGCGTTTTAAAAGTAAGATCTGTATGCAACCGCCCTACTGGGTTCACTATAGGATTTGGGGTATGTGCGAGGTTCGGTGTTTGCAAAAATTTCGTTTGCATTTAATAACTTTGAATGTATTCTCTGCTTCCAATGTCAACAGCTACTAATGGGAACAGCTACATAATGATATAATAAAGGGTCCGCCAAATAACTTTTTTTTTTTGAAAATGCTATGGAGTGTAGCTTCGGCTTTGTGGCACGTAGCGCCGTCCTGTTGAAACCAAATGTTGCCAATATCCTCCTCTTCAATTTTTGTGAACAAAAATTCGTTCAACATGGCCCGATAACGATCGCCATTGACTGTAACGGCCACTCAAAGAAAAATGGCCCAATTATGCCTCTGGACCAAAATCCGCACCAAACAGTGACTCGTTTTGGGTGTATCGGCTTTTCAATGGCGTGTGGGTTTTCTGTGCCCCAAATGCGACTTGTTTACATACCCGCCAAAATTAAAATGAGCTTCATCTGAAAAGATGATTTTTTTTGCAAAATCGGCATCTTCTCTAAGTCGATCGCAAGCCAGCCATTTGAATGAAATTATTTTCCATTACTAACCGGAAAGATTGTACTTTCAAATAAAAAAAGAAATTTGAGAAAATATTCAGTAGTTTTTTTTTATAGCATTTTCAAAAAAAAAAGTTATTAGTTATTTGGCGGACCCTTTATAATATTCTCATAAAGAAGTAGTATCAGTAATTTACAATTTTCTTAAGAACTAGAAGGCATAAAAGCTTCCGGTTTTTTGTGTTCGATTCAAAATTAATACGAGCATTTTGACTACAAAAAGAAAATCTAGTTTTTCATTCCACAATTTTGAGAAAAATTTATCCAAACATTTTTTGGCGTTTTTTATAAAAATTTTGAGTTTAAATGCAAATATTTTGAAAACTATTAACACAAATGATTCAATTTAAATGTAGGATTAAAGAACAAATTTCTGGCTTTCAAAACCTATATGGTTTTGCATTTTAAATATTGTCGTTGATTTTTAATATTTATTTTTCCATTTAAGTCGTTTTTTTTGAAAATCACCTCTACCTACTAAACGCGACAAGAAAAACGGCAGATTATACTTTTCCCGTTATCCTAGAATTATTTGCTTCACAATATAAAAAATTCAACCACGCTCGAGAATGTCCAGGTGACAATTTTTGTTTGCAAGTTTGTAACCCTCCCACTACCTTAGGTCACACTCAAATCGTCAGATTATTGAAATACACACTATTTAGCATGTAATTAACCTACCCTATCTTAATCTGACGCGCTCGAGTACTTCGAGCTATCGATTTTTTTTTACTAATCTGACAAACTGCCCTAGGCGCTCGGCCCTACATAGAGGACATATATATTATTGGAGGTACTCAGCAGCGTGCAAGGTTCCGCCCTTTATACTAATCTGACGCGCTCGAGTAAATCCCAAAATCCCTTAGTGGGCTCCCCTACTATAGTGTATAGATTGTTTTATCAAAATCATTATAGACGTTTTTGAGATAAAAAACTTTCCCTCAATGGTTGTATGACAGTTATGTACCGTTACTTCTGGAGTTAAACAGACTTTTAGTTTGAAATTTGAAGAAAATCACGAAGTTGAATTATGGTTAAAATATAGTCAGAATGACTGAAAAGTGGACAACGTCGAAAAACTTTTGAACTAATGGATGGATTGACGTGATTTGTTCAACATTATGTCTGTTATATTTTACTGATTTCATAAATCGTATAAGAAAAGTAGTAATATGTACTTTGAAAATAAAGCGGTTTTCTTAAAAAAAAAAAATATAATAAAAATAATTATTTTGAAACGCCAATTTGGAGTATTTATTACTATAAATGCATAGTGTCAACAAAATTTACCAGGCAGGCGATCTGCCTGCACTACAGTAATGCATTGATGTCGTTTATCAAAATCAAAACAGGGATATGGCTGTTTTCATATTAAAAAAAAAAAACTTAAATTTAATTTTTCTTTATTGTTTCTAATTTAAATCAATAATTTTTAAACCAACAAAATTCCAAAATACCGAAAACAAAACTATACCTAATTTCACATCTTATTCGGTTTGAGAAAATTGCGTGAAGCTAAACAATTATTTCTTGAGAACCGTTATGTTTAAAATAAAATGATTTATTGGTTATGAAAAATAAGTCAATTTTAAAACAACATCACTAAAATTGTAAAATTCATATCTAAAAGAAAATAAAACCAGCCAATGACCGGAAATTTTTAGTAATCATTCTAATGGTACCTGTTATATAATTTTATTTTATTTGAAATTTTATAAAATCTTATCTTTTTCTAAAACGGTTCCACAATTTTTCTTGAGAACAATTCAATAAGTTACTTCAAGCGAAGGCTACCTTTAAGTAGAAAATAAAATAAATTTAAAAATAAACTGGGTGGTGCAACAGCTCGTTCAGAACGAGGGCCTAGTGACTTACAACTCTCAACCATTCCTTAACCAACAATTTTATGCCGAGTCCGAACGGCTAGATGAGAAGCACTTTTTCATGCAAAATATACTCTTAGAGGATTTGTCAGTTCCTCGCAAGAGGCAGTACCTCGGATAAAACATTTTTGTTTTTAGGTGACACGGCTCACCTTCAGCATGACAGTCCTACGCACTAACCATCATGCCACGAGGTACTACACCTTTAAGTAAAAAGCCATTAAAAATAATGGTTATTAATGGTACCTTCAAAAGAATCATTTTTTAATTCGATTTTCTTAAAACAATATGACTGATTTTAATATTATTTTTTAAGGCAGAAGTTTCTTAAACATTAAAATGGTTTTGTGTAGGTATGTTAAGGGTGTTTTTAAGACGTGTGGCTCTTAAGAAGAAATAAAACACACATAATTTGATATTATGGCCAAGAATTTAGTTTTATTATAAAGATAAGGGTTAGCCACTATGTTTTAAAAATGATTTCGGGCAAGTGGCCGCCGTTGTTGGAACCAAAAGTCGTCAATATCAACATCCTCCAATTAAGGCACAAAAAAGTCATTAATCGTGGCTCTATAACGTTCCCCATTTACTGTAATGGCCCGCATCATTTTTCATCATTTTACATCGCAGCGCGTAAACCGAACCATTATTTTGGTAATAAATTTGAACGATTTGCAAACGTTGTTCAGGAGTAAGTCCATTTATTATGAAGTAGCAAACCCAACTGAGCATGAATCAATGGACAGCTGTCAAAAAGACCAGCTCCAAAAAAGTATTGCCAGATTGAAAACGAAACGTATAAAAAAACACCCTTCACCAAACTTTTCCAAAGAAAACATTTTTGGATTTTTTAAAAATATTCCAAAACTTTTGTTTGAAAATCAATATTGATATTTTTTAAACTTGGTAGTTATTTTAAGGTTCTGTTAGTATTTTTAAGAATAGTATTTAAAAAAATATTTTTCTTTGATGACAAAAAAAATAACAATACCTACCTCTTCCATGCAAGTAATAGATCTACTGGTGATCTGATGGCATATCACACCGAAAAGTGGAATCAATCTTTGCATTCGTTTTGAAGAAAGCGAGATTATTGTGCTCGATATTTCTAAGACATTTGATAGAGTTTGGTACCCAGCTCTTTTATCAAAAATGCATGCATTTGATATCGATGAATTTCCTCTTCGTTGGATTAGTAATTATCTCTTTGATTGTTCAATTCAAGCTGTTTTGGATGGTTTTAAGTCTGAAGTTCGCAAGATAAATGCTGGTGTCCCCCAAGGCTCTGTTTTGTCTCCAACTCTTTTTCTCATATTCATAAATGATCTTTTGTCTGAAACTACTAATACACTTTACTGTTTTGCTGACGACAGCACCCTTAGTTTTTTATAAGCTCATTAAATTCCGATTTAAACAATATTGTTTAATGGGGTATCAATAATGGTGTGGAATTTAACGCTTCCAAAACTCAATGTCGTTTGCTTTTTATATAGCAAAATACCCCTCCTATACCATTATCCATGAATGGTACTTTCATCGAAGAAAAAAGCTTTCAGTCTTTGGTATGTGCAATACTGACCACCTCTTGAGGAACGATCACATATTAGATATAGCAAAGAATTCAGCAAAATGCCTAGGTTTCCTAAGACGATGTAAGAACTTTTTTCACCTTCTGATCTGGCAACAATTTGTAAAGCATACATACGCCCAAAGCTAGAGTACAATAATTCTCATATCTGGGCTGGTGCATCCAAAACATCCTTACACCTGCTTGATAGAATTCAGAATAGAGCTTTAAAAATGATCGGTGACAGATCAATTTTGGAAACATTTGTATCGCTCGACCACCAATAAAATGTCTTTTATTCTTTTGCCTCTCACTGTTCTATTGCTTTTTTTTTTAAACAGTGCTCTTGTGAAAAAGCCAGATCCAGTCCTCCCCTTAAAGAATTTAGCCGTAATACCCTCTTAGCCAGGAATGCTCATCAGTATACCCTTGGACGAACCGTTAAATACAGAGATTATTCCTTCAGCCATACTACACGAATGTGGAATTCCTTACCCGCTCTATTTCTCCTTCCCATTTTGATATTCATACGTTTAAGGCAAATGTGCATCCTTATCTCCTACTTTATCCTCCTACTTCTTCCTAAACGTTGACTGTGTAAAATATAACAGCTAAAGAGTATGCATAACCCATTGAGTGCGTGATAATTATAAAAAAAAAAGGATGTAAAACCGTTAGGCTAGATCTATTTTTTCAACAATGGCTCCTATGGTATTGATCACATTTGTTGAGTATGCTACTATTTGTGCGATATACTACCAAATATTGAACAAAATTACACTTCTTAGTAAATAATGTTTATAGTACCTAGGTACCGCCCATAGAAAAATTATGAATTTTCTCAATATGGAACTAACGGATTTGAATAGAATTTGTATTATAACATGGATTCTGACAAAATATTGTATATGTATCAAAATTTGAAATCTCAAAAACGGGTGCGGATAATTCTTTCCAAAAAAAACTACTTTTTTTATCGTACGCTGCATGGTTAACGTGATATTTAATAAAACATGTTTCTAAGATGGCGGCTGACGCTTGCCGCCCCCCCGTTCCACAAACTTGGATTAACAATGGGGAGACACCACTGAATTTCATCCAATAAAAAAGCAGTTCAGTAGAAAATTGCATTATGAACCTACTTTTTTTGATCTGGCTCTTGGACTTTATTAATCTGTACGGGAGTGCCCAGCTAAGTTCACGGCACTGCACCCTTTTTACAGGAGTAAGCTCAGGCGATCAAAGGGCAAGGTAGTGCCCAGTCAAGTTCGCGGCACTACACCCTTTTTACAGGAACAAATTCCGGCGATTTTCAACCCCCCACTATGTCATCAGAAACTTTAAATTCACAGTATTTGCTGAGCTGATCAAACACAGCACAGGTGGTTAACCAAATTTCTACTTTTAAGCATTAGTTACTCCCAAGTTAGGACTTCAAAAATCGCAAAAACCATAACTGGCTGACTCACTGATTCACTGGCTCTCTGACTCACTGACAGATCACCAAAATTATGGAGCATTTTCCGAAATTTTAGAAACTAAAAACTTTGCAAAACGGTAGGCCTTGTGGTACATTCAAAGGAAAAAATCTATTTAGGGGACGTGACATCCACCCACTTATTTAAAAATTGTTTTTAATTACATATATAGAGCTCTTTCGATTGTTGCAGATCGACGAAAATTGATAGATCAGTAGTAGGGCTTGAAGTACTTAGAAAGAACAAAATCGAAAATTTGGAATTTTCCGTTCGGGGGCGTGGCTTCTAACCACTTTCTCAAAAATGTTTATAAATTATATGGAGCACTTCCGACTGTTGTAGAACGATGAAAAGTGGTAGAACGGTATGACTAGTAAAAAATTGTCAATACCCCATGTATTTAGTATGAAAAATTTTAAGTGCTCGCTAGCACGTCTTAGCGTTAACCGATTTTAGTGAAATTATACACATATTTTTCAATTACCTTGATCACTTTTATCATTGATTACTATGTAATTAAACAAAGAAGAATCTTTTATCGTATATACGTGTCTTACCATCTTTCATATTTTTTTCTGATAGTAAAATGAAACTTGGCATAAATCAAAGGATGTTTTTTGGTAAATGTTTGCCTTATGAAAGTGTGAAAAAAATCAACTTCATATCTTGATGGACCGCCGGAAGTCTCTAAATTGTACGTGTCTTCTCTGTTACCATCTATTTTTTGTATAAACTTACTGAATTTCATAAATTGTTGGTGAAACTTATGTGTCGTGTACTTTGTGATGAATTCTTAAGAACCACTGAGTTTCATAAAAAATATTAATTTCTTTACAAGAAAAACCTCCCTACCACAGCATCCGATTGTTTTCTCCGTTACTTTGGAACGGCTGTATATTACATATTTTTTGATTAGAATTACAAGTTAACAGATGCAATAGTGTTAACACTTTCTCAACGTTTATTAATAGGGATAGTTTGTGTCTAAAATTTCCAATGACTCGTATTATTGCCATTTTTATTTGACGACAATGCAGGTGCATATAGGTATGTATGTATGATTTTGAACGATTTAAAATCAAATCTAATTAGTTTGGTTATTGCTCTTCTATTTACAGCGATTTGCCTGTTTTATAGTTTTGAGTAATAGTACGCATACGCCACAGTGAATCATAATATTAAAAGCCGAATAGCTTGGTTTTCATTGGAAAAAAAGAACGGAAGATATTTGAAAAATCAGTTGTAGTTGTTATGTGTATCATTGTTGTTTCATACCAACGCAGCTACATTAATAATACATAATACACCCTACCGTGGTGTTGTAGTGAATATAGATAATTTGTTACACGTACTTGTATAAAAAAACGCACCTATTGCATAACTTCTCGAAACTCTGTATAGAAATATTTAACAATATAAAACCCAATGAAATTCACCTGGCAATGAAATATATCACTTCCAAACGATTTCTCAACAAGGATAACTACCAACTCGAGTAGGTTAAAAAAGTGTGTGTGTATGTAAGGGTGTGTGATGGGACTTTGTGAGATTTCACATTTTGAACTATTTTATTACATCGAAAGGGAAATGAGGAGATTGAAGGTTTCTGTGTTCATCAGGTGCATAAGTTGGTTGCCCAGATATGAAGGTAGGTACAGTCGAAGTATATTTTTTATAGTTTATGTATGCAACGTAACTCATACTATGCCTCCTCTCCTGTGACCCTGAATTGCTCTAGAAAAATAAATCAAGGGGCTTAGTTGGCTGTGATGGTTAAAAAATATTTTTTTTTCACTTGTTTTTCATCTCTATCCTTGATTTTTTTTATTTCTTATTTATATTTTTTTTTACTCAATTAAGTCAAGGATTTTGTTTTTCTAGGAAATTCTTTTGATTTGTGTACATCAGGCAGAGAGTAGATGATGGATCTGTGGAAAGTTGTGTGTATTTTTTTGTATAGGGGTTTTAAAAACGAATACGAAATGTTAAGTTAGATGATTTTGAGAATGTGCATAAATGTTTTATATTCAAAGAAATATACATTTTGTATACCTTCAAATATGTGTATGGATAAATGAATTGAATGAAACTATTTCAAAGATTTTCCATTTGAAAACCTATTTAAGTTCAAAAGGAAATTCAAATTATTATATCGAATAAATAAATATTTATAGTAAAACGGGATGGGACTATACAGAATATGGTACTCGTAGTTCTAAGCTTATATACAGTTCTAATGGTGCATACTTTATGTTGATAGGAAAATAGAGAAACAGGTTCAAGTGCATGTATTTTTAATTTTTTATTTTTATTTAAATTTGTTTCAGTTTCACTAACAAGGCCAGAGATAAATGAAGAGCCTTGGATCATGACAACCCTTAAATAGAAACAATACCGGGAACGTCAAGGGATAACGACTTGATAGAGTATTTGTCTGAAACATGAGGGCACGTGGAGTGTCAGCCCCTACTCGAATTCTTGAGTCTGGCCTCTGTACGGTATAAAGGATAACCACGATTCAAGAGATGAATTATACATTGGAACGTCGACTCTGACCATTTCCTTCTTGCGTCAAGGTTAAGAACTCGATTGTCAAATGAAAAGAACCAACGAACTACCCTAAGGTAGACGAAATTCAACGTTGGTCAGCTTAACATACCTAGAGTTGCTAGAGCCTTCAGTGAGCACCTGAGCGAGAAGCACTTTGCTGTGCATAGGTTAGGTTAGGTTGGAAGGGGTGATAACACGGCAAGCCGCCACCATCTCACTCGGATCTCAGTGGATCCATTGCGCTCCCCGGGGTGTAGGTGGTTAGTGAGGACGGATAGGGATGGAGTTAATAGGAAGTTTTAGTTGTGGGGGGCGTCCTTGAACCATCCTGAGTTCTGAATGAATTTCAGGATGTTCTTTAGTGGCAAGACAGAGATGTCGCCCAGTTCGTCGAAGAAGTATTCTCCAAGGGCCTCTTTTCTGGTTCTAGCTAGGCTGGGGCGTTCGCAAAGGAAGTGAGGGGAGCCCTCCTCTGCCTCTCCATCATGACACCCTCTACATAAGTCCGATGAGCTGATGCCCATTCTGTTCATGTGGGTTCCCATAGAGTTGTGGCCCGTAAGGACACCAACCATGAGAGATAATATTGAGGCCTGCTTAGCTTGAGTAAGTATCAGTTTTTTTCTTTGAAATATTTGGCCATAGATTCCTAGAAACCCGACAAGTTTCGATGGATGACCATCTGAGATTTGCAGCCTCTGAGAAACTTTGTTGTATTCTACTTTTTTCTTGCTCCAGTGGCATGAGCACAGAGGCTTCAATTTGGCTCGGATCAAGAGATGAACCCCTTTTGGACAGTTCATCCGCCATTTCGTTCCCGTGAATATCCCTATGTCCTGGGACCCATCTTAGGGTCTTAGGACTACGACTACTGTGTTCGTTGCATTGAGTACTCTTAGCATTGAGTTACTCTTGCTGTGCATGCACCTGTCACAGACGCCAACAACCAGTGGTCCCAGTATAGCGATATCATTTAAGAGGCAGTCGAAACCACAGTAGGCTACCACCAACCTCCGAAAAAGAACCCGCGGTATGACGACAAAAATGATGAATGCGCAAAGCTGAAAAAGGTGTCAGGAAATGGAAATGCGAATATGCTGCAGCGGAAAATAAGAGCTGTGAGTATCAAACTAGGAGAAGACATCAGGAGAAGAAAATTTGCACGGAGAGAAGAGGGTCTACGCAACCTTCCTGCTCAAGGAGATCAAAGTGTCTCGAGATCGAAAGAAAACCCGGAAGTTTTATAAGAAAAAAAGCCAAGCAACTGACTGCTGGCCTTAAAACCAGAACGTGTCAGGCATTTCGAAACAGCAAGGGTTACCTAGTTACCGAGGCATAGTTAATAGTTGAAAGGGTTGCATGCATCAACTCATTAACAAAGTTTCAGCTCCATATGTCCCATCTACAAGAAAGACAATCCATTGTGCAGCAAGAACTAAAGAGCATATCCCCGATAAACGTCACATACAAGAGCCTATCCAACGTACTGTGTGAGCGTCTCACACTCTGCAACTAAACTTGTTGGTCTTCTAGTAAACGAGGACAAGGCCAAATACATATCTTCAACAAACAATGAAAGCTCTGTCAGCCGGCCATGACAAACCGTCACTGTTGACAGCAACAACTTCTAAGGAGCTCCACTACATTGGAGTAAACATTAATCCCACGGACGATTTCTTAGTGGATATCCGATGAAGAATTGCCCTGGCAAACTGGTGCCACTTTAGTTTTGGGGCTACAGATGATGTCAAAACTCCTCATACACGAAAGACGAAGTGCACGCTCTATACAAAACTTTTACTGTCAGTGCTGCCTTACGGGTGCCGAGTCTTGGGTGATAAGCAGAAAAGGAGATCTGGGGCCTATTTCTGCGCTACTACATCAATTACATCAACTACATTTTACAACTTCATCTTACTATTACATCAGTTACATTTATAATTTTTTTAACTTTTTTGTCTTTTATTTCATAACTCCAGTTGTATGTTTGAATCAGACAAATTTAACAATTTAACTGATGTAGTTGTAGGATTTGGATGTACGATGTAGTTGATGTAGCTGATGTAGCTCTGTTGTAGTAGCGCTGAAATAGGCCCATGATACTGAACTTCTTCGAAAAAAAATTCTTCGATGTATGTATGTATATTATTGGTCCTGTTTGTGCGAAGAGCGAATAGAGGAGAAGAACTCTATGAGCTGCATCAAGATGTGGATGTAATCTAGGCAATAAAAACACGTCGACTACATTGGCTTCAGCGATGTACTATAGTAATACTCCAGCTAAGAGAGTCTTCGAATCCCAACCAGGTTCGCGAGAACGAATAAGACTGAACTTCCAATTGAAAGAAGGGGGAGGCAAGAAACCTCGGTGTAGATGACTGGAAGCAGCGTGTTAGGGATTGTAGAGGATGAAATGCCATCGTGTCTCAGGCTGCGACCTTTCATGGACTAGGAGCCGGATAAGTAACTATGTAAGTAAGAAAGGGAGTGACTCTTGTGTCTTGACATGTCTACACTGTAATAGTGTGACATCACAATGGGAAGTTTTTTTTCTATTATTTTCAGCTTTGATAGTGACAGCGTAAACAGTGTAAAAGTATAAAAGTGAAACAGTGTGATAGTACTGCTGCCAAGAAAACTATTGACAGAGGCACCTGTCTCACGACTTAACATATACCCTTAGCGCAGCAACGGATTTTTGTAAGTGGTATACAGAGGACCCAAAAACGAAGCTCAAATCTTGAGAACCCGGAAGGTTTCCGCTCAAGGTGCTTATTCCCAAGAGAATTGTTGACATTGGCACCTCTGATTGTGAGCTATAAAATACTTAGACCTCCATTCATGGCTCTATAGTATCGGGGCAAAGTTGATACTAAAATATTTCTACAAAAATTTTTTTTCCATGGTTATTTGGATATCTAGTAAGAAAAGTGCAAACAAGTTAACTAGCAACACCGAGTGAATGGACATTATAAGGCTCCTGAGAAAAGTGTATGAGAATCTAGATCCCAAACCCCCAGGTTAAACACAAAAAGAAGGACCGAATCTCTCATTTAAAAATCAAGTCATCACAGATACCAAAGGGCTCGGTCTTGATGACTAGTAAGACCGTTTTTGGAATTGTGAAGGATGAAAAACTGCCGTGTTTTTGTAAGATACCCTTCATGGATTGAAAAACCATTTAATAACAAATTAATTATAATTATTTTACCAATACTTAATTGCCTTAAACCTCATCAAAAATTTATCCCTCAGGTCCAATTAATTTTAGCTTGAAACCACCTTATCAACTGTTATTTTACGAAATATTAAAAACAAAAATAACTCCGGCAACAAGGCGGTTAAGGCATTGATATACAGGTATATGTTTGTGGCAGTCCTTCAGTATTTACTGCTCTTGAAAGTTTCCAACATAACACTAAATGTCAATGTTCAAAATTTAACCCTTTTATCTTCTTATTTCTTACCTGAATAATAACCAAAAATAACGTACGCCCTTAAGTAAATTTCAGTGTAGGTACATTTGCAGAGATCTTATTTCAACAGCTTTTGTGTGCCTATCGATTAAATAAAAACTCCAAAGGTAAGCAATAGGCTAGGTTAGTCCAAGTCAAATTGTTCAAAATCCTGAATTCATCTAAATATGCAAACGAAAATCCTGACAAGCCTATCCAGCTACATATTCAATAAAATTGCTTTCAATTTCTACTGCTCTCATGTTTATATTAAAATAAAAACAATTTCGTTCTGTTTCGATTTTTGATTCTTCTTTAACTGACAACCACACCACTTTATGACCTGAGAACAATTTCAAAATATCTGCAATTCACATATTTCGACTGCAACAATCATAGAATAGAAAAAAAAAACACAAGAATAAGGAAGAACTTGAATACATAATTAATGAAAAAGAGAAGACTTCTTCTTCCTTTAGAAGATATACTTTTGTTCAGAAGATGATATCCTTCGATGACCTAGTCAAAAATATAGATATTCCAAAGGATACCGTATAGACGACTCTCTTATATTTGCTGGGCATCGTTAAAATATGATTTCAACTTGATCCTGGAAGACAACAAGCAATTCTTACTTAGTCAGCAGTATTGTCCTATACGCCAGAGAAAAGGACACACACTTATCCAGACACACTCAACGAGCGTATGGCAAACAGATTAAATAAGAATTTATAACAAACTCAATTTCATTGCATACATATTTATGTTTTAGATATGTACACTTTGATATAGATAGAATTCACTCTCTTGAAACATTTACTTAGGTTTTGCAGAACCAAACCAAACCAAATCGACCGACTGATGGGGGACCGGACCTCAGGAAGATCCATTCAAATTCAACCCTACCCAAGTTATCTGCCACCAGTAAAGTAATCGATTCCATCATGAAACCCAAAGAGCAAGCATAGGGCATCATCAAGTATTTCTATATGTATATGTAGCTACGGTATACCTAAACTCGCATATATGCGAGTGTATTTTGAGTATTCCTGGGATTCCATTGGAAATCTTGAAGTGGCATCTTGAGAGTATAGATAGCCATCAATTTTGGTAATACTTATAGGAAGAGCTATAAATGTGGGTTGGGCAATGGATCTGAATCAGAAACCTTATTTGCCATACGGATTCTTCGTCTTCAATTGTCTTTGGCCATCTTCAATGCTGCTGTGGTTTATTTGTTAGGTGTTGTTTGGGTCAAATGTGGTTTGGATAGCATTAACTTAGAGAAGAAGATGACCAATGTGAAGTGAAGGCGAAGGGTTCTCTCTCTCTCTTTCGTTGGTTCCTTATATAAGGATCTTTTCCATATACGTAAAGTGATATAGTCATTGATTTAATATGAAGTAAAATATATTAAGTTAGAATACTTGTATCAAATCAGGACTTGAAGGTGTTTTGTTGGGTTTCATTGATGATAGAAGGTGAATATTCTTATCATTGATCTTTCTGGCTGGGTTTATAAGATATTTTTGATTAAGCTTACTTATACGGAAGGTACATAAGATATTTCAAAATAGGTAGGTTTATACCTTACTTGATTTCATTGAAATGTGTTGAATAGAAGTAGTGTTCTTTTAATCCAAAATAAAAGGCCTCAGAATTGAAAGATTGAGTGCCAGTTTTATTATTATTATCGATGTTGGTCAGTAACTACCACCAATATAGTTTAGATTAAGGAAAATTGTTGAAAATTAATCTTATTTCAACTGCTATTTTTCATTTTATAATAGTCCGAAATTTTAACTAGACTGAAAGGGTCTTAAAGACTTGATTTTAATTAAATTGACATTTTAAGACTTTTGATTTTATTGATTGATTTGAATACAGGCAAGATATCTTTTATGGAGTTTGCAGTTGACTATGTGCAGTTTTATTGTTTGGTTTTAAAATTTTATACTTAAACTTTTGAATAGTTTTAATGCTAAAAACATCGACAGATAATAAACAGTTTCTCAAAAATACCAAATCTTTGGTTTATTCTTGCTTTTGCAATTACACTTGGAACCATTTACTTTCAAGGGTTTTTATTATTGAATATTTTAGTTTGGGGCAAAAGCATTGTTAAAACCGAAAATGCTATTGAATTCACCCTTGCATTTCTGATAGAATAGTCACACTCACGATATTAACAATTTTACACTTCAATCCTTTTGTTGAAATTTAAATTTTCTTGCAAAATAGATAATTAATAAAAAAAACACCAAGATATGGATAAAATTTCATTAAAATCAAAGGAGCCGTTTTTGAGAAAAATAAGAATATCCTTAAAGGTTTTTTGACATTTGTACTTAAGGTAATATTATCTTTTCATAATAGGTATTTTATTTTAAAATTTTTTAAAATGGTGTTCAAGAACCATTAGGCCGTTGCGGTTAAATTTACCACAACAAGTTTCACCTGCCAACTCCTTATCCTTCACTATTTTTTGCCTTTGCTTGTAGCTAGCGGTCTGCTCCGAAATTATTTTAGATAAAGTAACAAAAATAGATTTCGATTGATTTGCGAAATGAGTGAAACAGTTGGTTCCCAAATCCACGAACTGTAATAATTATTATTAAGAAGGCGAGTGGTCTCTTTTCAAAGTACCAGTGGATGAGCTGAAGAAGTCAGCAAGTCAGGTGAATTATTACTTAACAAAATCATCGAAAGTATCAAACTCAACTTCGTTTTACGGTACATCATATTTTTGTCAGGAAAATGGATAGTTTACAGTTTCATAAATTCTGAAAACTTAAACTTAAAGGAAATGCATCGAAAGTTCACTCTTTGGGGAACTTTACAAGCGTAAGGTTAATTTTGAGAAGTCGAGTAACATTCAAAAGAAAAAAAAAATATAAATATTACTTTTGCTAGAACAATGAAGAAAAGTTTGGCTCTGGACCTTTGGCACCTCATAAGAGGGAAATTTTATAAAAAAAAAATGTCATCTAATTGGTCAGTAATTGGTCAGAAAGGTCAACTGGTCCCACAAATTGGTCAGTCCTAGATAACTTGTAACCAAAGCTTAAACTTTCTCAAGGTCGCTCAAGGTCCTTATGTTTCATCGTAAGCCCTTTTATTTGTTTTTTTCTAAATCTATCTGTTGACAAAAATTTGGGTTCAAGTCACTGAATTTCGGCTTAAAGGTTTTCCAAATAAAAATCTTTGGAGTCCCCATCATCTATAAAAACTTGTGATTTATTTTGGTTCTTTTATTTGCTTATTCCCTCAATTCTTGACAAAAATTTAAATAAAAAAACTTAAATTTTTTAAAAATTTTGGATCGTGACAATTTAAAGTTAAAAGGCTGAATGTAGGATATGGTAGATAAAATGCCATACACAACATGATTCACATACACAAGCACAAGCATCTTAAAATTTTGGCGACTCTAACGGTTTTAACATGCATACCGGAAATAACTTTTTCGACAGTGAAACGTCTAATAACTTACCTAAGGGATTCTACCGATGGAGAACTTTTAGGGTTGGAGTTAAATTCAGTCCATTGACAAATTGAGACTTACATATGAGAAGATTCTATTTCTCATAATGTTTGGCGCTTAGGCATAGTTTACAGTTCCCATGCACAAGAAAAATCAAAATGCAAAAACAATTTGCATGCAAATAATGCTGTGAGGTGAATGTATTTTTTTTTTTTTTTTTTAAGTGTAAATATTTTGTATTCACCACACTTTATCTCATTCGAAAAAACTGCACAATTCTTCCGTAGTTGTATGACAGCAATGGTTCCTTTTTGCATGAAACTGCAAACCAATCATACATAAAACTTATTTTGAATTTCACCTCAATAATTTTAGACATGCGAAAATATTTGCATAGATATTCGCACGGGAACTGTAAACTATGCTTTATAATGATGAATTTATTTGCCCGCAAAAAATTTCACTGATATTTTTTGCCAAAAATGAAATGCGTTTGGAATATTTGTGTTTTGCTTTAAAAAAGTCCACTTAAAAAAAACCGTTTACAGCACGGACATTTTTTCTTTAAGTACAATTTTTTTTTCACCACCAAGCTTTAAAATTTTTCAGGATAAATAAAAAAATGGAATTCTTATTCAAAATAAGAAGAATAATATTTTCCTTAAAGGGTTTTTAACATTTTTATGGAAGTCACCGTTAATTTTCCAAAAAAGTAAATTTTTTCGTAAATTATTCTAGATAGTGTTAAAAAATACTGAATTTTAAAACATCGACCATGTAGTTTTCAAAATTTTCGATAAAAAAAAAATAGTTGAACATTTTTCATAAAACCCACAAAATATTTTTAAAAAGTTTAGGTAAAAAATAATATTTATATTTCTCAGAAGCTATAAATTATTGATGTCAGAAAAATTGTTTTGAAGAAAATCGAAGGATTGGGTACGATATGTCGACTTTTAAAATATCGACTCCATAAGATCGACTTTTAAAATCTCGACAGAAAAAATCACGACTGGTTAAAAGACCGATAGATCAAAATATAGACACAAATTTGACCGACTTTTTAAAATGTCGAGATTTTATGAATCGAGATTTCAACAGTCTACATTTTAAAAGTCGACATTTTGAAAGTCGACATTTTGATCAGATCATAGTTTAAGGAATGATGTTTTCAAGCGCGCGCTTGTAAACATCATTCCCTAAACTATCTAAACTATGGTCTGATCATTATTTTCTAGTATTGCATTGTCATAGTTCAATTAATCGCATTTTTTGTCATTTAGGTATTTTTATATATTTCGAAGTTAATTGCCTCTTCTTCAGGGTCTGCAATGTGTTTTAATATTAATACAATAATAAAACATCCATAGAACATGAGGCAGTTAAACCTTCGAAATACTATAATGTACATAGGTAGGCAACAAAAATGCGTTTTATTGAACTTTCTTGAAGCTTAACAAAATGTAATATAAAATTAATAACTACCTAAATGAGTTTATTTTTATAAGAATCAAATACACATACGAACTTGTGTCTTAAACATAGTTAAGTTAAGTTCCTGTTAAAAAATCAGACAAGAATTTATGATTCTTTAGTTATTCCGTGCAAACATTTAAGGCAGAGCGTTGTTCTTTGGGTTACTTTCAAATGACCGACAGGCAAAATATCGACAAGTCAAAATGTTGACTGGTTAAAATTTCGATTTATATTTTATATCGACTTTTCTGTATTAAAAAAATACCGACAAGTCGATATTTTTCTCGACTTCTATCAGGGCAGTCGACTTTTTGTCAAATCGACATTTCAAACTGTCGACATTTTAATAAGTCGGTAAAATCAAAGTCGGTATTTTAACTTACAAAAAAGTCGATAAAAGTCGACATTTTAACCAGTCGACATTTTTTTTGTCGGTCATTCGTACGTAACCCAAGTCGAAACTAAAAAAAATCGTTCTTGAGGAGGTTCCTTTAATAACTATTTTTTGAAAATTGTTTCCTATCCATGGGTTGCTCTTATCAAAAGAAATTTATTGATGTTTTCAGATAAGTTGTGGAGCTGATGTTGAGAGAAATAAGATTTTGAAAAATTGTTAGTAAAAACTATAGGCAGATACCGTTATTTTTGGTTCTAAAAAAATGAAAAAAAATGTATGGGCGAAATTATCGACAACCACTATGTACCAAGTTTTAAGAAAATCGATCGCGTGGTTTGGGCTGTAGCCGAACACGCAGACAGATAAACAGACAGTGACAGACAGGTAAACAACAGACAGATTTCTGAGAACCACTTTTTTCGTCTTCCCTATCATCGTAATGACAACACGGAAAGAATTCTTGGATCAGATCACGAAAAATGAGCTGCAAATTATGAAAAATGAATCCCGATTTATACCTTGGCTCGGGATATCGTAATTTACGACTATTTGTTTGCAATTTGGAAAACTGAGCAAAATGAAGATATTGATACTCAAAAATCGTAAATCAACACTCTTTAAGTATCAATAATTCTATCGAGAGAAAACAGAAATTGCGAACAACAAATCGCAATTTGATCCAAATATTCCTCAATCGCACAATTTGTGAAATGCAAAAAAGATTTGTGATCAACACTTCTTTTATTTCGTGATATTGCTACTTGAAAGATCAATCTTGCTGTACCCTTCATTTTGCAGGTAAACACATTTAATTTAATTTATTTGACACTTGACTCTACTCGGATTTGAACTCGCAACCCTCCAGTTGCAGAGCGAGCGTGCAACCACTAGGCCAATTTGCATTATAGAACTATGGTATCACAAATTAATCATTAGATACATGCCATGTTGTGGTGCTTTGTCTCTTCGAGAAGTAAATTGCGACAAGAAAGTCGTGATTTAGGAATTTTTTGTTTGTGATTTGCAACTATTCTCATGGAGTTGCAAATTGCGACAAAAAAAACGTAAATCAGTGATGGTGCAATGTTAATTACTAAATATTTATCGCAAATCAATATTTTTAAATGTTGTTTGTGAAATTATGCTTTTGGAAAGTAAATTACGCTAAAAAAGTTGTATTTTGCTATGAAAAGTACAATCTTGAATTATGGATTTTAATTGAAAATCACGAAAAAACAAATTTTGTTAATTGCTGCGTTTTGACTGTTAAATTACCAGTTTTTGTATTAATTTGGGATAAAAATGCTTTGATTTACAAATAAAACATGATTCTTAAATTGAAACTGCAAATTTTTCAATTCGTGATTTTTCAATTCTTTCCGTGAAGTCTGATTAATATCACAAGTTTAATTTTTGTACGAAGGCATAACTTTTCATCATAGTATTTATGTATATCGCAAGTTGTAATAGTCTAAGAGCCAACGACATAAAAAGACAAGTCATTTGCGTACAGTCGTAAGTCATATCAATAATAGCCTTTGAGATATTGAACCATTAGCCTTTTGTCTGCCTACCTAAACACGTGTCGAGCAGGTGTACAGTTTTACGTAAATTTTGTACTTCGATTTATTCAATGCCTATTGGTTGGAGGGAGCTAACAATGTTCCGCTATAGCTTTTTCTCAAACCTAAAATTAATTGTGTTTTTTTAAACCATTTTTTTTTTTTTATTTAACGTCATTAAATATCGATTCAAAATAGCTTTTTATGGCCTTTAGTCCTACAAATTGGCGTTTCGTTCGGCTTACTCACTTGAACTCATCAGTGACATAGTGAGGGCTTTGTCATTAAATATCATTATTGTGTTTATTTCTTAGTGCTCGATTTTTTTTCAAGTTCTTCCAAACACCCAATTTTCACTTAGCAAGTAGTAAAAACTACAAAACATTATGCATTTATTAGTTTGAAAAAAAAAAATCAAGCTAGAAAATTATGTTATGATTGTAGCATTACACTGTAAATATTGCCGTTATTTTTGTTTTCTCTTTTAAGGCAATATTTTAGAAAATCGCTCCAACGCCTAAATGAGAGGAAAATCACTACTTTATCTTTTTAAATTAATCGTATATGTAAACTTAACTAAGCAAAATGTTAGATCATTATTTCTTTTGTCTTCGCTTGATATATTCAGAAATTGTTCAATTTAAAAATTAATAAAATTTGTACAAATTTTTTGACACCAAAATATATTGTAATCGTCGATCTTCTCAATTCGGATCACCGCTCTTCTCGTAGCTCTTACGTGGCTTAGCCTTAAAAAAAAATCGTTTCACCATCAGACGCTCTTACGACTCAAGTGACTCTGAATTGTTCATATTAAAGTGTACTCCTTGTTAAATTGTTTTCATAATTAAGAATGAAAGTTTCTTATTCAAATGTATTCATAAATTTTCAAAATAAAATTAATTGCAAAGTTTCGATATTCTTGAATATATGAGTTATCATTGAACTGATCCGTCTTAGCATTTCACCCATCGCTATAAAAGTGACAAAACAAAAATAAAATAAGCATAGTAGGAGCCACATCAGAACGCATCCCATCAGTTCTTCAATAATTCTTGTTTTTTGCAACAGATAGATAAATCCCCACCCTCAAAATGTCACCCTCTCGTAAATCCTAATGTTAATAAATGTATGGAAATTCAATTCAATTTCTCCCAAAATATGCAAATAAATTATTCAAAAACTGAACTCCATGCCAAAAGAGATAGGTGAATGGTTGTGAGTTGAATAGTATTGGGGGCTGCTGTTCGGGGGGGCGTGTTTTGAATCGCATTCAAGGTGGAATGGATGAACAATTGTATATGGAAGTGGAAATGGAGTCAGAGAGATACTATAGAACAAAATCAAAGAGCCCTGTGCCGGATTTTTGAAAGCAGATTTCCATCATAATACTGCAGCCTGACTTGAGAAGAGAGGTCTTACTGAAACATTAACTGCCGCACCCTCAAGCAACCATCAGCCCTTTCCATTCCTCTGGATCAGATTCAAAATGTGAAACATGAATATTTGATGACGAACACTGACGATGATGATAACTGAGGACTGCTGCACTTACCTGACATTCATACATGCCGTGATCCCTCCTCTGAACAAACTTTATTTGCAGAGTCCACGTATTGGAGCCCGGCGCATGGAGTATTGCAAATCTTTCGTCGTTTGTATAAAGTTGAGCTCCTGATGATAATATATGCCAATCTCTCCTTCGAATCCAGGATATTTGATTCTGCAAAAATAGATACAAAGGCAGATAAAGATATGAGATTAAAAGTCAGCAATTTGAATTTATATATAAAAATCAATGGAGACAGATGGAAGGGGTGGTGGTGGACTATGTTATACATATATAGGATGACCTTCGGGTATATATTTTTTCAGTGCAGGAAATTGTAAGAAAAATTAAATTGGAAAAAATACATTCCAGGCAACATAATAATGCAAGAAAAAAAGGAAACCCACTTAAGCTAAATATACAATATATCTATATTTTTTGTATGTGGAGAGATTCAGAAAGAATTCAGCAATAAATTGAAGGTATTTAAATCAAATTTGGTATCTCAAAGTATTGAAATAACTTTGAATAATTTTTTTTTAATAAATTAAAAATTTAATTTCTGAATTTTAATTTTTAAAAATAATATTACAAAGTTAAGTTATTTCAATAATATTTATTTAGGCAAAAAATTGATGTCGTGAGCTTGATGTTTTTAGTCGGCAGAAATGGTGGGGACCTACAGTTATTTTTACAAAATCTAAACGGGTGAGATGTGTGACAATTACTTATGTGTTTAGATTGTTTACTTTGTTATCTCTAATTTTTGATTTTATTAAAAAACAGCTTCAAATATTTTTGACAAAAAGAAATAATTTTATAAAATTGTCTAATAGAGGAAAAAAAGACTTTTAGTAAGCAACAATTTTATTTTGTTAGTTTTTGTTTTTGTTAACTTTTTCTGCTTAAATTTTTCAAACGTTCTTATTAATTTTTTTAAGCAATCCAGTTTGATAGGATATTCAGTTTTGTAAAAAAAATTTCAGCGATAAATTCTCAAATTCAGCTTACTTTCGAGTTATCGGTACTATTTTCTCAGACACGCACAATGCATTTTTCAGATTTTTGGGGGACTATTTTTTAACTTTTCACTGTATAGTCCAGTCAATTTATGCTCAAAAGGACTCTTAGCAACATGAAAAAATGCAAAAAATCATGGTTTTGGGAGTTTTAAACGTATGACTCCGACTATTCGTTAATTACATCAAAGAACAATTAAAAGTAAGTACCTACATATATCCAATTTACAAAAAAAAAATCTGTTTAATGATTTTTTCTCCATCAACCCACTTGGACTGAGGATTTAGTTCAAAATGGAAGAATTTGTTGGTATTTGTTTCCAAAAATCTACTCGAAAACACTAAAAAAAATACACTGTGTGACATAATTTGAATTTTTGTCTCTTACATAAATCAAAATATACTATTCGAATGGTTTTTGATGCGTTGAATTCTAAAATAGCTCTTGCACTTCACGTTTTTGAGATATTCAAATCTAAAAATTTAAAAAATGATGTATTTCTAAAGTAAAGTAAATTTTATACTAACCCTCGAAGTAATTTTATTCAAATACTTTTTCAAGTCATTCTTAAGTTTCATTCACATTTTCCTTCAAAATTTGTGTTCAATCTTTCAAATAGCTACTTTCGTTCATCTTCGAGTATTTATTTTTTCTTTGTTAGACTTCGTATTATACTACCTAATGGAGCTTAACAGAAACAGCAAAAATAAGCAAAAAAAATCTTCTATTTGTACTTGCGGTATAATGTGGCAACTTGTGCATTCGTAAAAAAAAAAATGAGCTCAGGATTCTGATCAGACTTTATCATTACGTTAATAGGGAAAACGAAGAAAGTCGGTCTCAGAATTCTATCAGTCTGTCAGTCCGTTCGCCTGTAGCCTAAACTGCTGGTTGCAGTGGCGGATCCAGAGGGGGGGCTATAGGGGCTGAAGCCCCCCCCACGGCTGATTCAGAAGAGAGTAAGACAAACAAAACTAAGATTGTGGCTACAAAATGTATGTACATGTGAGCTGTGTTTTCCAAGCCCTAGGAAAATTTAATGAGTTGTTGGGCTGAACCATATTATATACATGCTGTGTTTTTTTTCGAAGCCCCAAGAGAATTGGATGAAAAAAGACGATTATATAAAAGATAAAATATACCTACGTAGGCGTATCTATACGTATTTCAAACCTTAAAGGTATAAGACAAAATGTTGAGGCTTGGGGCTAAGCCTTTAGTACGCGTTTTTCTAAGCGTGCAAGGGAATCAGATGAAAACTATAACACTGTTAGGGCTAACAAATTTGGATAATAAATAGCTGTGTTTAATTCCAGGCAAATCCGACGAAAGTAAAAGGCAAGAGCTAAAAATTTTGCATGGAAGCTGTTGTTTTCCGAAGTCCAGGGACAAATGTAGGTTGGGGCTTAACAATTTGTTTGTAAGCTTTGTTTTGTCTACGCCCCTAGGGAATCGGACTAAACAAATAACAAGTTTGGGGCTAGTAAGTATGCATTCCTAAATGCTGTGTTTTTTTTTCCAAGCCCTTATATTGAAACTAGAGAGGTTGACTTTCATGCTATTACTTTTACCTAGATTTCCTTGGGTATCGATATTTCTTAGAAATCAAATTAAGTTTGACTAAACGAATAAATGTTAGCTTTTTCTTAAACTCCTCTTGATATATTTCGGACTTAGCTATGCCCAGATAACTTTTGGGGCTTAAGTTTAAAAACTCAGTTTCCGGTGTAAGAAATTACCCTGATTACAGAATTCGACGAATGAGCCAGGCCCAATTTTGACATTTGGATCATAGCAAAAATGTCAAAATTCTGTCTGATTCGCTCCGCAGTTCATTTGACTGATGCTATAGGTAATGGATAGTTTGCATGATAACATCAAAATATTGTTTTAGAAATTGAAACTTATGTTTATATTTCAGATTGTTTTCATGTGTCGAAGGATATTTTGACAATTTCAAAGACTGCTTTAAGACGAAGCAATTTTTGATCTTAGTTTCTCTTTTGATTTCCTTTGTGTTCTAACGAAAGATTAGAGAGCTCTTTCCACGAGCAATATTAATTAAATGAAATGAGAAAGAATTTCAATTCACTTCGAACTCGTTTTCGAAATGTAAAAATCAGCTGTAACGGTTAATGTTTTTTTTTTCTTTAAAAAGTATAATATACATTTTTGTTTTAATATGGACCCAATACTCGTATAACTAAAAATAATTAGAATTTGAAGGGCAGAAAACATTTTAAAATTTTAACTCAGAATTCGCATTAAAATTGTTAATGATCGGAATGTTGAACACGAATTTTTATGTTCGAAATACCAATCCACAAGTCATTTTAGGTGGAATAGGTACAGAACATCTAAATTCATATTTTGTCCTCAAATTTACAAAAAGTGAATTGATAAACATGATTTAGCTAAATTCTTGGAACAGCTACTTGTACAAGAAATTTGCAATCGTCTTTTTTATAGGGAGCTTAATTACCTTTCTTTTTTGGCGTACGCTGGATTTCGATTAGGTGGGAGCAAACTCATTCAAAAAATAGTTTTATTACAGAAATCTTGCTTTAAAATGTTTTCATCAAAAGAAGACAAATTGAATAATATATGAAATATGAAATATATTCTGATTAGGGGGCGGGGGGTGGGAGGGGCAAGCACATCTAGCTGCCCCCTTGCGTACGCTCTTTTGTTTCAATTTTGTCCACTTAATTTTCGTACCTACGGATCTTACGTTAGTGTCAAAAACAGAAAAAAAGTTTGCACTGTGACTCTTTTAGTCTTTAGTTATTAGATTTTTTAGACGGTTACTTGCTAGAAAGTTTCTCAAAATTTCTCATTCCTTGGAAATATACTTTATTTAAATATATAAATAAAATGTCTAGCTTATCAAATCTAGGACAACCAATCCAAGTTAAGAAATTGTAGGACAACAGAAACCTACAAAGTTTATCAATAACTTTTCGGAGGTAGACGGCTGTCTAAAGTTAAACCAAGTACTTTAGGATGAGGTTTTATAAAACCTCCAAAAAATATTCAAATTAAAGAAACGTACGTACCTACTTATTTAAAGTTCTTAAAAACATATTGTAACACCTTTTTAATACGATGTGTCTTTGTGGAGAAACTTGTTAAAGCGTCTTTTCAAAATAGCAGCTGAAGCTTACTAATTACCAGATGCTCCATTTCCAATCGTAAAATTAAGCAGAATTTTTCTATTAAGTACCTACATACATTTTTGCATTACACAAAATCTTTTTTGATTCAGCTGCTGACTAGCTACTTTCTGAGAAAAGAAAATTTGGGTTGGTAGGGCATTCGTATATTATTAAACAATTTTTCAAAAGATGTGTCTAAGGGAACTCCAAGCCCTCCCCACAGCCAAATCCTGGATCCGCTACTGGCTGGATGGATTTTCTCATAACTTGGTACGTAGCAGTGATTCTCCCTACACGTTTTTTTACATTTTTTTTAAACCAAAAATAACAAAATCTTTTTTACAAAATCTTATTTTTCACAAAAACAGCTCCATAACTTTTCTTGAAAAACTCAATAAAAATATCTTTTAGTAAAGGCAACTATTTTTCAAAAAATGGTTTTAATGGTAGGTACCTATACCTACCAAAGAACCTTTTTTTTATTTTTGATATTTTGAAATTGGTATTTCTGGTTCATTTTTTTTTATATCTCAAAAAAATATTTTTGGATTTTAAGAAATGTTAAAAATGATTTTTTTTTGAAAATCAAATATTTTTAAAAGTAAAGAGTGTTTTTTTTTAGATGCGTGGTTTTCAAGAAAAAATAAAAGGCGTATAATTATGTTATGGTCACGAATTTAGCTCTATTATAAAGATAAGGGTTTGCCATTATGTTTTAAAAATGATTTCGGGCAAGTGCCCGCCGCGGCTGGCTCGAATAAATTCCAGCCGAGAGGCCCAATTTTCGACCACCAATTTTCGACGCGATGGCGGATGGATTCATTCGGGTCTTCTTCGATACTCTGCTTCACAGCAGCAATAGCGTCTCTGCTCTGAGGATGCCATTATCCACTAGAGTAAACGTGGTGCAAAATCGATCTGTGGTTACTCGAATTACTGACTCTGCTGGGCGATTATGTCGACCGAGCATTGGACTTAGCGCGCGATGCGGGAACCGAAATATTATTTTGGTAATAAATTTGCACGATTTACAAACGTTGTTCAGGAATAAGTCTATTCATTATGAAATGCCAAACAAAACTGAGCATAAATCAAGTGACAGCAAATGTCAAAAAGACCAACTCCCAAAAAAGCTTTGCCAGATTGAAAACAGCACGTCTAAAAAAAAAACACCCTTAAAAAGCTAATTTATCACAAGAACGGCTCCAACTATTTTGATAAACAAAAATCAGTGTGTTATTGTATTATGGTGTTCTTTTTGGTCCAAAAAATATTTTCAAAAACTGTTATTAACGGTACCTGCCATATAACGTTTTTTTTTTTATTTTCTATTTTCTCTACACGACTGGATCGCACGTACTTGCACTCATGTTCAAGTTGCCTGTAACTCAAGAACTTTTAAAATATGCATGTAATTATAGAAAAAAATATATGTATACAGAATATAAAAAAGTATAAACAAGCGTTTAAATCGTTCTTTAAATTGTGTTTATACAATACTAGTAAAATAGCTAAGTCCTCAAACCCAAGTTTGCCATTTTATTGTTTAAAAAATAGGAATATATTCAACAACAAAAATTTAGTTCATTTATATATAAAATTTTAGTAAATTAGTTTTTTTTTATTTTGGGATGAATATACTTAGAAAATACTAAAAGACATTTAGTTTTAGTTTCAAAAAAATTCATCAACCCGTTTTTGAAATATTGAATTAAAAAAAAAAACTGTTTAATATTTTTTTTTAAATCCAAACTTATTTTTTTCAAGATTTTGATACGCAAAATAATTATTATTGACATTTTAAAAAAGCTTTTTCTTAAAAATTTTGATTAAAATCCGTTAAGCCGTAAATGAGAACATCGAAAATAAAAAAGCTGTTATATGGCTGGGAACGTTTATAACAGTTTTTGGTGATTTTTTCTTATCAAAATCGTTGGAGCTGTTTTTTCCCTTACAGTTGTATAGCAAGTATACCGTTATTTTTGGAGCTTAACAAAAATTTCAATTTCCCCTCTGGAGAATAAAAAAAAACCATTGGTTTAAAATTTGAAGAAAATCGCATTAGTTTAGGCTGTAGATCCAGATACAAACAGACGGACAGATAGAATTGTGCCACCCACTTTTTTCGTGTTCTCTATCATCGTAATGTCATGTTTCATTGATTGATCTCAAAATTGTTTTTTGCACGAATCCAAAGCTTGCCCTATAGTACCTACGTTATGTATATCGCAAGTAAAAATTAAGATGCATAACAGTGCATGCACCTGAAAAAACGATTACTCTTTTGATTACATTGCCAGGAAAAAACAAGCCAAAATGTGTCAGAATTAGAGTCGCCGTACAAAACAAAACAACTTCCCCGGGCTTATATTATTTTTTCTCCGAAGTATTCTAATAAAAAAAATAACCAGTTCAATAAATGTATGTATGTAGAAGTAGGTAATTTGTCTGCAAAAAATTCATATCAGCATCTGTAATAAAATAACAGTACCTACTTCCCTTTTCCTTAAAATATAATTTTCAATCTTGTAACGAAGTGTTACACTTTTCACTTCCCCCCCCACACCAAGCGTTCAACGATCCGTCACCGTCCATTTATAAATACACCCACCGCCAGCAACATCAGCTATCAGCACCCTACATCATCATCAAACCGCCATAGACCAAATATCAGCCGTCTACATCAACTCATCATCATCGTGTCCTGTAACCCCGGCTGGGGCATAGGGCGTCAACAAAACGTCTCCATCCTTCACGGTCTGCTGCAAGGTACTTTAGCTGTGGCCACGTCTTTCTCTGGGATTCTGCTTCCGCTAAGACAGTTGATTTCCATGTTGTTCTTGGTCTTCCAACCCGCCGTGCACCCTGAGGATTCCATTCAAAGGACTGCTTTGCAATTTCATTGTTTGGTTTCCTCAGTGTGTGACCAATCCAACGCCATTTACGCTTTCTTATGTCGACGTCCAGCCGCTCTTGACTTGTCCTGCGCCACAATTCCTCATTTGATATTATTTGTGGCCACCGAATCTTTAGGATATGGCGAAGACAGCGATTCACAAAAGCCTGCAATTTCTTCGAAATGATAGACGTGACTTTCCAGGTTTCACAAGCATATAACAGCACGGATTTGACATTGGATTCGAAGAATCTCAACTTAGTGCGTAAGGAGATTTGACTTGATTTCCAGATTGGGGACAGAGTACCGAAGGCAGCACGAGCTTTATTTATTCTACTTTTAACGTCCAGATCCGTACCACCGTTTGCAGAGACAATACTGCCAAGGTAGTTGAACTGTTCCACTACTTCAACTGGCGTCTCCTGTAGAATAATACGCTGCTGTGTGGAGCGGCCTGTGAGCATTATTTTTGTCTTTTTGCTGTTTATTCTTAGACCACTCGACTCTCCCTTCACTTGCAGTGTTTGGCACATCCCGTTCAGCCCACTGATGTTATTTGCCAGTAGACATATGTCATCGGCATAGTCTAAATGACTGAGCCTTTCGAACGGTCTCCATTGAATGCCCTGTCGCTCTGCTGTACCTACACTGGCCGTCAATACGTCGTCCATCGCCAGCAGGAAGAGAATTGGCGATAGAACATCCCCTTGTCTCACACCCTGTTGCACTACAAAGGAGTCGGATGGCTGCCCGTTGTGCAAAACAAAACACCTTGCGTTGTTGTATGACTCTTTAATAATGGCAACTATTTTTGGTGGAATTCCTCTACCAAGCAACGATCTCCATATACATTCTCGGTTAACTCGATCAAAGGCTTTCTCAAAATCCACGAACATGAGGTAAAGCGGTGATTGAAATTCCATCGACTGCTCGAGGACGATACGCAGGGTGTTGATATGGTCGACACACGATCGACCACTGCGGACGCCAGCTTGATGCCTCTTGAGTGTAGACTCGATTCTCTCCTTTATTCGCTCGAGAATGATGGTTGCCATTAGTTTTGGGAAAACGGACAAAACGGTGATACCACGCCAATTGTTGCAATTCTTTAAGTCACCTTTCTTTGGCAACTTAACAATCACACCATCCTTCCAATCCCTGGGATAGCTTTCGTTTTCCCAAATGTTTTTTATCAACGGATGTAAAATACTAGCCGCTGTTACGGGATCGGCTTTCAGGAATTCAGCTGGTATTCCGTCCAGTCCAGCTGCCTTGTTGTTTTTGAGGAGATTTATTGATGTCTGGATTTCCGATTCTGACGGGGGTTCGATGTCAATACCCCTATAGGACCTGCGCATCTCGTTTAGTTGGGGCACTTCAGCACTCTGCTCAACTGAATCCTCATTTAGCAGGGCACAAAAATGGTCCTTCCATCTACGAAGCTGATCCTCAATTGATACCAAAAGTGTGCCATCCACATCCATTACAGGATGATTGGTGTTGCTTTTTTTCCCGATAACATCTTTGGCTATTTGGTACAATTCCCGGATATCTCCTCTTCTGGCAGCGATTTCCGCATTATCTGCGAGTCCATCCAACTTCACCCTCTTGTCACGTCTCACACAGCGATAGACCATCTTATGTGCAATGCGGTACTCTCTTCGCAAGTCAGCCTTTCGTTGAACATCTGCTTCAGCATTTATTTGGATTTTCAACGATTTGCGAAGTTCGATCTTATCCCAGGTGTCTTGGGATATCCAAGAGTCTCTACGTCTCGTTCGCTTGGGTACAGTTTCGGATCCAGCCTCCATAAAAACACTTTTAATTTCACCCCACATCTCATCAATTGTTGAATTCTGGATTCCGTTTAATGACGAGGCTCTGTCGTTAAGGGTGGTGACATAGTTTCGACATATGTTGGGGTCATTTAAAGCATTCGTAATGAATTTTGAGCTCCTTGCTGCATCCTGCGCTGGTTTTTGTACGGCAGCGGTTCGTAGTTTGAGACTCATCAGAACCAAATGGTGGTCGCTTCCCACATCGGCATTTCTTATACTCCGGACATCACACATAGACTTCCTCCATCGCTGCTGAATCATGATATGATCAATTTGGTTTTCGGTTTGACCATCCGGATGCACCCAGGTAATTTTGTTGCACGTCTTATGCTTAAATACAGTCCCACCTATCACAAGACGATTCGCGTTACAAAAGTCGACAAGCAAGTCACCATTTTCATTCCGTGACCCCAAGCCATTTCTTCCCATCACGCGTTCCAGTCCGTAATTGTCTGAACCGACTTGGGCATTGAGGTCTCCCATAACGACTATGATGTCGGCTCTCGGAACACTACTGTAAACCGAGTTAAGATGAGTGTAGAACGCGGTTTTGTCTTCCTCGGTCGCTTCATTTGTGGGGGCGTAGCACTGAATAATTGTGACGTTACGAATTTTTGAACGAAACCTTGCTGTCATTAATCTCGCAGAAATGGGCGCCCAGGAGATCAAACTACGCCTCGCTTCTTCGTTCAACATAATTCCGACACCATGCAGTCTTTGGCCACCCTCTCTTTCATCTTCCCCGGAATACAGCATTCTCGTCTGTCCAGTGTCTGATCTGTATTCAGCTCTTCCTCTCCACTTAGTTTCGCTTATGCCCAGGATACTGATGTTTAGACGAAGCATTTCACGCTCAACCTGCTCGTATCTACCATCGCTGTACAAGGATCGAACGTTCCATGCTCCGATTTTCGTACGTATGCGGTAGCCAAAAGTAACATTTGCGCTTCTTGAAAGACTTCTTCTATTTGTCAACGATTCACTTATTATTATGGCGTCTTGATTGACGCTCGTACATGAAAGATGCCGCACCCCCAAATCCGATGTGCGGTTTACTGCAACCGAAGCTACAGAAAGATTTTCTATAAAAAGATTACCTCTTGGGGACTCATTTCCATTTGTTGTCATAATTCATGTATTTGCTTATATCCTTCCACCATGGTGTTTTCCGAGATATGATTAATAACATACATAAGCTCAGATTTGACAGGCACACCCGCCTTTTGTATGGTCAAACACATAACTGCTCGAGGCCGCCCACTATGGGAAAACAGACGCCTTTTGTAGCCGCCCAATATGGGTTACAGACGCTACCTGCTGCTGCCGTTGGCCTTTTACCAAAAAAAAGCTCCTCCGCCACCAGACTATCATGCCGTTGACCGCTACCTGCAGTTCATCCGTCTTAAGGGGGCTTTTAACCATCCCAAGGACAAGTTTGTGCCCTGACCAGCAACGCTGGGTTGTCTGCTTATCCCGGCATCCATTCGGTCCCCCTGCACGTTAGCGTTACCCGCCCTCTACCACGCTGAGGTGTGCATAGGGATTTTCCTATCATTGAGCCTAGGGCCATATGGCGTCCTAGCACTCTCAAGTACTTTTAGAGGGCTACATCAACTACCAGCACCCTATATCAGCATATCATACGCCCGCCACCACCCATCGAATGATCAACAGCCACAGCACACAGAATACCATTGTATACACTCTGGTAAGCAACAACAACTGCACACCGCATTGGGTACTGCCGACGCCATACGATTTTAAATTTTACCTCCTTAAAATTCACACTGTCTTGTGGCACAAAATTCATAATGAGGAGGTGAAAATTTCTGAAAAAGTCGAAGCTTGTTACCTCAAAAAAATTCCTAATTATTAATAAATAATTCCGAATTATAAAAGAGAGTTGAGTTTCCAGCGGTTCATTGTTTTTTGCAACTTTGATAAGCTTAGGTCCTTTATTTGGTGCATCCGTGTATCATTTAAAGAAAACCTTTTTGGCATCCGCCGTTAAAAACCCGTTGTTCTCCCTTGGACTAGCCTTGGGCTGGAATCAGATTCCTACCGTTGTTCTCCCTGCTTGCTCTTTGGAGTTGGTTCAGGGCTATACCCGCTGTTCTCCCTTAGACTATCCTTTGGCTGGAATCAGATTCCTACCGTTGTTCTCCCTGCTTGCTCTTTGGAGTTGGTTCAGGGCTACACCCGTTGTTCTCCCTTGGACTATCCTTGGGCTGGAATCAGATTCCTACCGTTGTTCTCCCTGCTTGCTCTTTGGAGTTGGTTCAGGGCTATACCCGTTGTTCTCCCTTGGACTATCCTTGGGCTGGAATCAGATTCCTACCGTTGTTCTCCCTGCCTGCTCTTTGGAGATTCCTACCGTTTAATCCCCGGTTCGCTTCTTCTAAGTGGATTTTGTGGGCAGAGTCTACTCCTGTAGCTTTAAAAAACCGAGCTTTGATTTATATGAAATACCGTGTTAGTTATCATAAGACAAACCGAAATTGTAAGATTTATATGAAATACCGTGTTAGTTATTTTAAGACAGAAGGAACCAAAATAGTAACATTGTAAACCTTTTCTTCTTTTTAATAAAGATAAAATATTGTTTAACCCGAGTTCTTTCCTTCTTAACCCGAGTTTTAGCTGCTTTTCATCGGGAAAACCCTGGACTACGACGAGCCTACCTCAGCCTCGAATAAAAAGCATCACAATCTTTAAAATCCTTTATTTCTTCTTCCAAGAAATCTTAAGTTAATTGTAGTTCACGATTAAATGTACTAAATTCTTTAATACCTAACTTTTATAAAATACTCATTACTTTTTACTGACAGACAGAGTGGTCTAAGGTGCCAGGTAATAGCTATCATTGAAACTCAACATTGAAAACTTTAGTGATTGATTTTGAGACGTTTAGAAAGCAATGCCATTTGTTTTTTTGACGGACGATTAAAGCTTAAGACTTAATTTATATTTCTAGCAAAAACAAATTATTCAAATAAACCCAACTTTCCACATTTTTTATTCCACTGGCGCCTAACGGACAGTGCCATTCGATTCAGCAGGCTAAAATAAAGAAATGATACCTTTAAGAAGATATTTCCCAAAATCGGAGATTCGGTCCCACTGTGCGATGGACAACATAAGGTTATT
Source organism: Dasysyrphus tricinctus (assembly GCA_963921185.1). Taxonomy (NCBI): domain Eukaryota; kingdom Metazoa; phylum Arthropoda; class Insecta; order Diptera; family Syrphidae; genus Dasysyrphus; species Dasysyrphus tricinctus. The sequence goes on from OY992531.1 coordinate 50,775,256, forward strand.
ACCTAAATTAATGCAATTAAAACCTCGAAAGTAAAAATCATGCACATACCTTCAGTAAACATTTAGACAATAATGTTTCACAATTTCCTACTCAATTAAAATTTTCCCCAAGGATTTTAAAGGTTTTTCATGTAATAGTAAGTACCTATTCTGCCGTGTTAAGAAGAAAAAACGTAAGTGTATTTTTGACATTTCGAGATAAACGCGTTTTTCTGTTTTTATCTCTATCTCTTTTGTTTTGTTGTTGAGTGTTTATCTGTTGTATTTATAAGTGAATCATTTTTTTTTGCCTTGATTATTTACCAGATGTACTAATGCTTGTATGGTAGTCACTTTTTTTTCTTAAATTGAGTGCTAAAACGTCAATTTTTCCTTCAAAAGCATGGTTCTTTGAACGGACGTCATTTTTCTTAAACGTTTTAAGTCATTACAAAAGCAAATAAGGGCTTTTATTTTTTATAGAATTAAATAGCAGACATATCAAAGATGTCAAAACTGGCCCTAACTCAAAACAGCCAAAATGTCAGTTACGTTTTTTCTTCTTAACACGGCAGTATTGACAAATAATCACTGTGAGGATTTTACCTTGACTGAATTTTAATGCCTTCCTAGCCTTGCAAACATTTTTTGTTTTCCACTGATAGTAATTTGTGAAGCCCAAAAATTTGAAATCTAAACAGAGCTGCTTTGTGTTGCATGATATGATGCTATGGTATAATGTAGGTATAACAAATTTTAATTAAAATTGCCATGATGTAACCAAAGAACTCTCCTTATTGTCTATGATGTAACTACACCTATATACATAGAGAAATGTACTTTGTGAAAATAATTCATCGATATTTTGTTTAAACTTCTCTTCATAATGAAAAATGAAATATTTATTGTATAGAGGTATACCTACCTATAATACCTACACTATACAGCTTGTGTATAGCTGGGTAAGATAGATTTAAATGAAGACAATGCAGTCAGAACTCAAGTATACTTATACCCACTTCTTCATATTGCAACGAACATTATTGCTGAAATCCTAGAAGCTTAAGAAATTTTGTCATAGTATAGAAGTGGTAGGTAAATGTAAATATTTTACTTCATACCTTGATGGTAGCGCTAAGACGACGACGATGACAGCCAAAAACAGATAACGAAGACCAAACCCCATGTCGACGACTTTCTATATAAAATGTATAATAAACCAATAGCTATAGGTAGGTATATACTTCCGAGACGATGAAAAGGTTTTGGATATTTTGCCAAAAAGGACATTTTATCCATTGCAGAAGAAACAGACTTCCTTCTTTCATAGCAAAACCATCATGGATTTTGAAGTGTGTATATGCAATAAAGACACCCCCATTTAAGGGACTTACACTATACAATTTTTGTTGAGTTTAATATGAATGAAGGTAGGTATGTACCTATGTATGTATTTCAAGAGTACCATACAGTCTGTCCCAAATATCACAAATGAAAATTGCAGACAGGAAATGTCCTTAAATCTACCCCCTTTTCCCACAACATGCACATACATATTATTGCTATTGCTTTACAAGGACATTTTGTGTTATAGAAGCTTTGCCAGATTGCATGTGATATGATATGGTAAGAGGTTGGACTATAGGAGGACTTGGTATCGACATTTTTGTGAAGTCGTCTCTATATTCTTGCTCGACATTATGCAATGCAATGTACACTGGCATATGACACGCACGCACCGCGCATTTCTTCTCTATCGAACTCCTCCGAATGGTCAAACAATGCAGCAAAACTATCAGGACTAGACAGGCCTGTGTGCCTTTCTGACTGCCGTAATTGAACTTTATGTTCATAAATTACATTTACAAAGACGTAATCGTTGCAAAAGGTTCTCAACTACTGTCAGTGTCAGTGTCCTGGTAATGCTACCAAATAAGAGCCTCATCGTTGGGTAGTACCTAGTAGGGTAAAAGTTTTTTTTTCATAGTTTGTATTGAAAGTAATTTGATAATGATTAAAACAATAAAAAATGGCATAATATTGCTTTTTGTTTTCGGGCAGCTATTTTGGGATCTATGCAGAAAGTAGAAGTATATGAAAACAATGAAATAGATATTGAAATCAGATGACGTCCAAAGTCTTGCAACTTTTTTATATAAAAATAGACTTTATTTTAGAACTTGTCTTGCCCTGCAGTATGCTATTAAGCAAAATTTCGGGTAGAGGGAAAAATAATTTAAAACATTTTTGTTGTAAGTGACAGTCAGTTTTTTCAATTAACTAAGTGCATAAGTATGTATGAACATAGAAAGAAATTTGTTTTTAGACTATTGATGCATCTTAAAATAATACCTGCACTATGGGAGCTCTCTGATGCTTTTGGATTAACATAAAACCTTGATTTCATCAATATCGAATTTTTTTTTTCCTCCGAAAATTGTAGAATTTCATGAGAAACAATATAAATTTATTAAATTTTTAAAAAATATTATATGTGTAAAGATATTAACAAATAACTGTAATTTATCCCTTTTACAGTTCAAAAACACAAATGTTACTTTGACACGTTATAACTTCAAGGCTAATTATTAACCTACAGAGTTAGTTAATAGCTCATTTTTTTATTGACTTAATGTTTCTCTCATGATTTTGTTGTAAAATGAAATTCTATCAAGTTGTTGAATAGAAACCAAATCACTTTCCTTTTCAAGATGGTGGCCTTCTCCTTACCCCGGCCACCCAAAAATTTGGTTTTATTATAAAGAGATGTAGCCAAACACAAATCGTACACAAAATTTTGCCCATCGATTAATGAAATTTTAGTTAATTTTTTGACAAAATTTCCTTCATCGATCGTGAAGTTCTTGAACGATTTTCTCTGAATCTATTGACTGTATGAAAAAAGTATATTAATCTATTTTGTGTGGAATTACATAAGCTACAATTTGTACTTGCACCTTTTTCCAAAAAAAACTGATAGTTTTCGAGTAATTAAGAAAAACTGAAATGAAAAAGAATTTCAATTCACTTCGAACTCGTTTTCGAAATGTAAAAATCAGCTGTAATCATTAATGTTAATTTTTTGTTTTTTTAAAGAGTGATAATAGGTACATTTTTGTTTTAATATGAACGAAATACTCGTATAACTATTAATAAAAAGAAATTGAAGGGCAGACAAAATTTTTTAAAGTACTATAAGATTTCAATTGACAAAAAATATGAATGGAATTCACTTAAAATAGTTAATGATCGGAATGATGAACACAAATTTTTATGTTCGAAATACCAATCCACATGGACTAAAGTCATTTTAGATGGAATAGATACAGAACAACCAAATTCATTTTTTTAAATTGAAAAACATGATTTAGCTAATTCCTTGGACTAGCTATTTGTACACAAAATTTGCAATTGTCTTTTTTATAGGGAGCTTAATTACCTTTCTTTTTGGACATAGCATTTCTGATTCTCTTCTTTAAGAATTAAATATTACGATTTGGATAGGTGGAATCAAGGGCGTACGCCGGATTTCGATTAGGTGGGGTAAACTTATTCAAAAAATAGTTTTATTTCAGAAATCTTGCTTTAAAATGTTTTCAAAAGAATAAAGAATGAATAATATATGAAATATATTCTGATAAGGGGGTGGGGGGGGGGGCAAGCGCATCTAGTTGCCTCCCTTGGCGTTACGCCCTTTTGTTTGTTTGTGCACGGATCTTACTTTAATGTCAAAAACAGACAGTCTAGTTCATCCAATCTTGACAACCAATTTTAGGACAACAGTAACCTGTCAATAACTTTTCGGAGGTAGACGGCTGTCTAAAGTTAGACAAAGTACTGTAGGATGAGTATTTATAAATCTTACAAAAAATATTCAATTAAAGAAAGGTAGCTACTTATTTAAAGTTCCTATTAACATATTCTAACAACTCTCTTATACGATGTGTCTTTGTGAAGAAACTGGCAAAGTGTCTTTTTAAAATAGCAGCTGAAGCTCAATAACTCTACATGCTCCATTTCCAATCGTAAAATTTTGCAGAATTTTCCTATTAAGTACACATATTTTTGCATTATACAAAATCTTTTTATTCAGCTGCCGACTAGCCTACTTTCTGAGAAAAGAAAATTTGGGTTGGTAGGGCATTCGTATATGATTAAGAATTTATTTAAAAAGATGTGTCGAAGGGAACTCCAAGCCCCCCCCACAGCCAAATCCTGGATCCTCTACTGACCACAAGGTACTACAGATACCCCCCGTAGAGAAGAAATCTTAACTGAATCAATGCACTGAGGAACAATAAATCGGTTGGACTTTGCCGGTATTTCCACAGAGCTCTTATACAAGCAGCGCCAACAATATCGAGTGAGCTCCTGCATCCTCTCTCATTGCGAGAGCTTGGGAAACAGAGTTTTCCTGAAGAGTGCAAGGAAGGAATTATTTTCAAGCTCTTAATATAAAGGAAGACCTTGCGCATTGCGAAAATTGAAAAGGAATTAGCGTGCTGCTTGTAGTAGTCAAGGTAATTGCAAGAATCGTCCTGGAGCGGATGCACCACATCTAAATACACTCAACGCCAAAAAAGCTGAATTCTGCACTAGATCTTCTTGTGTGGACAGCGCTGTTTCTATAGCCCTAAGAGCAAGCTTAGAGAAGCCACCTTTTTCGGTACAAAACTAAAATAAAATAAAAATAAATTGAGTGGCGCAACAGCTCGTGGAGAACCAGGCCTAGTGACTTACATCTCTCAACCTTTCCTGTATTCCTGTGTGCGTGTTGTTGGCAGGAATGGAGGGGACCTACAGTTTCTGGCCAAGTCCGAACGGCTTCATGAGCAGCACTTATTCATGACAAGTATACACTTGGACCTTGGAGGATTTGTCAATTCTCGCAAGAGGCAGTACCTCGGATAAAATATTTATGTTTTTAGGTGGCACGGCTCGGAATCGCACCCACACCTTCGGCATGACAGTCCTACGCACTAACCATCATGCCACGAGGTACTACTTCGGTACAAAAATAATAAATCGTGAACCTAGTGGTTCGTCACTTCTATCGTATTTATACTGACTCCAAACCATTTCCTATACACATTTCAGTAGATTGCGAACGAATGACATGGCAAAAGAATGTCGACTTAACCAGGGTTAATATGTAGGTTTAAATTGACTTTCTTGCAAGTTAAAATAAGGTTTTTTTTTTACTGATTAATAATATTCAATGTTTTGAAAACTCGACTCGACAAAAAGCCGACTTTCAAGAAAAAAGTCGAGAAATATTTATTCCTACGTAAAGTAGCTCTCTGCTTGAAATGTTTTCACGGAATCAGTACAAACTCGTATCATATAATTCTTGTCTGTCTTTTAAACAGGAACTTAACAGTAACTTCATGCTATATATTATGTTTGTGTTTACTTAAAACAGTCGCTTAATTTGATTTATGACAAGGTTAACTTTGAACTGATCAAAGCGTTGACTTGCAAATTGTCGACTTTTAAAATGTCAGCGGTTTAATTCACCATTCATAAAATGTCGATTACTCTCGAAATTTTGAGAGAATTTTGTCTATTTTATCATCATTTCAGTTGCAATTTTTTTATCGATATTATAAAAATCGACCTTATATTTTATAAAAGGGACATAATCGTACCCAATCCATTTCAGTTGATCAAAATAATAGCAACAATAATTTTGAATTAAATTTTTTTTAGAATAAATAAAAGATATTATTTTAAACAACCTAAGAACACTTATTTTATTTATTTATTTACATTTCGAAAGCTATGCATCCATCGTCAGTAAGCTTTATAAAGCATACTGACGATGGAAGCATAGCTTCCGAAATGCATTTAAGTAAAAATAAATAAAATAGATAAGGGCTTTTAGTTGTTTAAAATAATATCTTTATCGTACATACCCATATCGTCACCAATATTTGTCTTGTACTGTTCTGTATAGAACGCTGTTTTGCCGACTGATACTGAAAAAGGACGATTGGACTTATCTCTCTCTCTCTCTCTCTCTGTCTGTAAGTAGATATTTTTGGACAACTAGCAGATATGGTAAACAAATTTCCATATCTTGGGAGTATTATCTCTACTGATATCGGAACCGAACTGTACATATGAATGTAATCAGCCGAATCAGGAAAGCAAAGGCTGCGTTCAAAATGCTGCCCAAAATATGAAGAAACAACAAAAACCTCTATAAGCTTAAAGATCAAGATAAGATTGTTCAAGTTCCACTCCAAATGTTGAATCCATGCTTCTTTACGGGTGCAGCACTTGGAAAGTCATACCCGCTGTCACAATAAAGCAGGAAACGTTGGTGAATAGATGTCTGCGAAACATCTTGAGGATTTTCTGACCCAACCATATCTCCAATGATGAGCTTCATGCAAGAACATGTCAGGAATCCATTGACTTTATCGTACTAAGACGTTAGTTGCAGTGGATTGAGCATACAAAATACACTTCGAAAAGGTACCAAGTGCATTGGGATTTATAAGCGACAGACGCAATGGAAACCTCTCACGCAGAGACGCATACGAATGGCCAACCCAGAAGTACTTCTCCAGGGGACGCTCCAAGAGGAATCAGCACAACCAAAGAAGAGTTGGTGAGAGGTGATATACACCTGCAGAAACTGTACATGATGTAGATGTAGTAGAGGCCCTATGGCCCGAAAGGGGAACCTCAAAGACATAACAGGTCTTATGACTTAATAAAAAAAAGTAAGTAAAAAGTATGATAAAAATATAAGATTTCATGAACCAAATATATCCCAATTCCAGTGAAATTTTTCTTAATACGGGCGTCTTCGAAAACATCATCCGCGTCAAAAATATATAGAATATTCTTAAATGCAAAATGCAAGATTTACTGCATTAGCATTGACTTCGATAATGCAGTTTGTTTTAGTCACATGTTGACATGCTCGTAAACATTCATCATTTGCGATACTTTTCTGCAGTTCAAAAATCCAGTAAACGACAGAAATATTGAAAGGCCAGATAACATGTTCGTAAACGTCAAATGCGTTTGCAAGAAAATAGACTGACGTTGATCAAAAAGATTGTGTGTAAACAGGACGATTGCATATTTGACGATAACAATATTTTCCTCAAAAAATTTTGATCATTTGACGATCAAATTGACGTTTTTTTGACGTTTTTCGAAAACGGCTTAAATTAATGTTCTATGCTAAAAGAATTGCGTTATCCTTTATATTTGTATGTTTATTTCTAATAAAGGGAGTGTCCATAAATTTTTATAGTAAAGCGTTGGCAACCCTTAAACAAAATTTTAAATTTGAAAGTTTTGGGTTAGCGAAAAATGGAGTAGTATCCTACGAGAGAACAACATGTAAATGTTTCAAAAATAATGAGAAATGGTTATGGAAAATTAAGAAAAAAAATTGCCCAGAAAAACAGTGAAGACCATTTGTTATTTGAATAACAATCTAAGGAAAAAAACTTTTTTGTATAGTTATTTTACTCAAATCTTGCGTATATGTTTTAAAACACCCTTTCCGAACTGCAGCCGCCAAGCTTTCCTTATTTTTAAAATATTGTTTAACAATGACATGCGTTGTACTCTCGTGTAGTGTCCCATTGTCCGGACTGTCAAAATCAACGCTTCCCTTTTGGAAAACTTTTTAGTACCTGTAGCCTACATAAAATTATATCACAAGTTAAAAATATAAAACATTAAATAACTTTCAAGAAATTGACTGTGAACAACTTAACTTTCACTTTTTTCTTACCTTAAATCCGAAACATTTAACTTTCTTCTTTAACAATTTATGTGACCCCTGGCTGTTAATTAAATCAACAAGCCAATCATTTTTATCGTTTGTTCTATCCCTACCGCCATTTCTCTACGACCCAGTCAAGAAGTCAACCTTTAATAAATTTCATATCATCACAAAGATTGTTTTAGTCGAATCTGAAGAGCTTGGAAGCTATGAGAGCAACCAAAAAAAAAAAAACTAAAGTAGCAAGCTAACCGGAAAGGGAAACAAAAGTTATTTTGTTCTTCCTAATTTTCTCAAATTGAATTTAAGGAATTTTTCTGGCAAGTAATTTTTAACAAATTTTTTTTTATAGTGAGAAGGGTGGCTTAGATTTTTTTTCAAAGGGGCTTTTTATTTATTTATTTTGTAGGTAGGTAGCGGAAATTTTTTTTTTTTTTTTAACTACCAAATATGACGTTTAGTCAATCAAGATGTTTTTTCTCGTATCCTGAAGCGTTAAGCCATCAGAGGGATACCTACCTAAGCTAAGTTCTTTTAAGGGAAAAACTCCTTCATGTTCCAGAAAGGGTAAATAATGCTCACAAAGAAATAGTGAACAAGTACAAAAAAAAATATGACAAAAAACATTATCCAGGTACGTATAAGAAAAATCCTGGGAAAAAGCAAAACTCAGAGGAACATAAAACACACGAATGATATAAAAAGCTTATCCGTGTTTGCGTATAGAGAGGAATATATCTACAACTCAACAGTGTGGATTGTGAAAGTCACGTGAGTCAGCTTCAAGGAATATATAAGGATCCTTAGAATTACACACACTAGGTACGTTGTTATACATGAATCCCGTCATTTTGCAGTCATTTCTTCTTGTTATTCACATGTCCTTGTTCCATTTGAATGCTGGCATAGTTTCTATGGTTTTTCTTTGTTTTATTCATTAGGTTATTTTTTTTTTTTTTTTGCATTGTTCTCGTTATTTTGGCAGCCCAAACGGGTTTTTAAGTTTTTGAGTTTTTTTTTGTTTTGTTTTATATTCAAAAGTGAGTCGATATAGAGCTGAGGACTCCTAAGAGAGTTAAGGATTTGGACTATTTTGATTAGAAGCAAACTCAAGTTGAACATAAATATGAAAATTGAGCCTTTTAAGAGCTTGGAAAAAAGTCTTTTAAAGTATAAAATGTGAGGATTGATTGATCGATTGATGAAAGAGAATTATTAAAAAAAAAAAACCCAAAGGTATCCAAGGATTAAGCTTAGATTTTTGAGATTTAACTTTTACGTCAGCAAGAGGAGAAGATTTGTTTTTATCTTTGTTAATTGGAATAGTAATTGAACTAGCAAAAAAAGATCCTATATAAATACCAAAATGCAAGAAAAGTAAAAGGTAGGTAGGTACCTTATCTCTGATGGTTTTTTTTTTTTTTGTCTAAAAGCACTATTTTCTTTTTTGGCGCTTGGATCATTATATTCAGTTTAAGCATTGAAAATATAAGGCACACATTTGATCTACAACTACTTTTATTTTCCATATACAACAACACTCGTCTCAAGGTTTTGGCAGAAAACTCAAAGTCCCACAGTGACACTTAAAGATGATAGATATTTACAATCACATTGTGATACTGTTGATATGTCTTGCTTCGGGAAGGGTACAAAATCCCGAATAACAAAAAACGAAAACACCGAATGCCATAATCCTGAATACCTGAGTGGGAACAAATTTGAATCTTGAATACCATAGTCCCAAATACCCAAAACCCGGAATGTCAAAATTCCGAATGAACAACATACATATATACAAAAGTCATGAAATATACGAGCATATTAAAAAAAACAACTTCCTCAACCCATTTTGAATATAAAAATCAACAAGTTAGTGCCAATAAGCATAAAAACAATAATATAAACATTACAATGCAAAAAGGACATTTTGAAGGCTAGAGATTGAATAGCTTAGTACTGTTTTTGGTATTCAAAATTGCACGCGTAATTCTGATTAGCATTCGGGATTTTGGCATTCGAGATTCTGTCATTCTGATTTCTGCCATTCGGTATTTTTTCCATTTGGGATTTTTTTTCTTTCGTAATTTTGTTCGATAATTGTTTGCATTTTCGGGATTTGGCATTCAGGATTTCGTACCAATCCCCTCGATTTGGGAAGGGTACAAAATCCCAAATGGCAAAAAATGATAATTTTGTTTGCATTTCCGGTATTTTAGCATTCGAGATTTCATATCAATACCCTCGATTAAGGAAGGGTACAAAATCCCGAATGCCAAAATTCTGAATGGCAAAAATGAGAGTCCCGAATGCCATCATCCCGAACTCCTACCCAATTCCCGAATTTCAATGCTTTTTATTAAAGTTCTATTACAGTACTCTCAAAGAAATCAAACTGTTTTGTATATCTTTTGACATCTGCTCGCTTTGGTATCATGACACTGTCTATAAAATAAATTTGGAAATAAACATCAATCACCTCTATTATGATTGTCAATTATCAATTTGATGATTGAAAAACATTGAAATGTGGTATTTTGAAAGTCAATTGTAAAACAATTCTTAATTGAAAATTAATAATATTCTTAGGTAAAACTTCCAACGGCTTACATCATTTCAATAATTAAAACATTTATCAATCACGTTGTTAAATATCCAAATTTAGTATTTATCAATCATCAAATTTTTAGTATTTATGAATCATCAAATGATTGTCAATCGTAGCAGGGGTGAATAAAAATCTTATATACAAATTTCAAACGTACCCAAACCTACAAGTAGAATAAAAAATCTCGAACGGCTTAGAAAAGCGGGTGCCATTTTTAATACCAAAAGCAGCACTAAGCCATTCGGAATTTTGGCATTCGGGATTCTGTCATTTGGGATTATGGAATTCGGGATTTTGTCCATTTGGGGTTTCGTCTTTGGGGATTTTGGCATTCGGAATTTTTTTTTCCATTTCGGGATTTTGGCATTTGGGATATCGTAACCATTCCCTTGATTCACTAAAAATTTGCAGAGAAGCTCCAAACTTGTGTTGCATATGAAGGAGTCAGAAATTTTAAATTTGGAGCCATTCTGAAATTTCATAATTCAAGTCCGGTTGTTGGGAACATCTTCACATTGAAGTCAGCTTTTTCTTTGGTAATACAACCACTATTTAATGAACAGCAAAAACCGGAATAGAGTTTGTAAAAACATTATTGAACACGGTGATCTCATTTTTTGTATTGTTTACTCGTTCAATTTCGGTATGTTCAAGTCTGCCCCAGGAGGTATTCAAATCTCCCGTAGGGGGCGGTCGACTGGGCCGGGACTTGAGTCGAAAATCTTTCTTCAAATAATTAGCTCTGGGTTGAAACCGATTACATATATTGGAAGAGCCAATTAAACTAGTTAAAAAAAAGATAAGTGTAGCTTTATAGAGATGTATCTGTCATGCGGCTGAGATAAATACACAAGTTTTTATCAACAATTTTACAAAAAGTGGCTCAAGTCTCCCGCCTTTCCTCTAATTGCTTATAATTCAATAAGTAATACTTAAATATGTTTAAATGAAAATACATAACAAAAAGCTGGGATATGTTGAATATTTTTATAATTGCATGCAATCATTTGTCTGTATGTAAAGGTTTGAAGGTTTAAAGGTTTTAAAACAGTTATAAACAAACCCAATTAACACCCACTCTATCCACTCCAGAGACTTTGCAAATAAGAAAGGCTGTTCCACCTAACTGGACGGTCGTGTTGTGTGCCATCATCTGAAAAATATAAAAAAGTATGTATTTATAAATGTGAATTTAAATTTTAGAAAATTTATCTTAGAAACAATAAAGCTTGTTCTTGTATTTCAGAACTATTGGTAGGGACGGGAATTAGCCAAAAATAATAAACTTTTCTCAAAAAACCAAAAAACTATATTTCCGTTTCTTTATTTTTTTTTTTGAGAAAAAACTTGAAGAGCTGTCAATTGCCTTACAGGAACGAAATTAAATCAAAATATTTAGCACAATTTTTGTTTTAGGTCCAAAAACTATAATTCAAATTTCCCCTCCAAGGAAGAAGGAATCTTCTGAAACATCTCTTGAAAAATCCTTAAATTTTAATGGAATGTAAATTTTTAATTTTGTTTACAGAACGAATCCTAACCTTTTCTGTTTTATTTCAACTTTAGGGCACTGCACAAGTGCACTGTCGCTTGGACTAAGGTTTCTTTGGTAAAGATCTAATAGTGTGAAGTGAAAACCAAAGTACCAATATTTAATTTATTTATTTTATTAAAAAAAAACTTTCAAATGAAAAAGCATTAAGGTAATTCTAAAATTATTTAAATATTAAAGAAAAAAATAATAGACCCTAAATTTTAAGCTAAAAAGAAAATATAAATCTCTCAGTCGGTCTTTTAGTGGTTATTTAAGGATACCTCATAACTCATTCTACCTTAGGTATGTGTCTATCATTGAACAAAGAAAATCAAAGAATATTATACCACCACTATAACAGTTGAAATGCAAACACTCAATGTTACAAGCATTTTTTTATAAATTAAATAAAAAAAGGAATTTCCTTTATCTCTTCAAAAAAACTATATACCTACATATATACAAAGGTATATCTAATCAAACAAAGCGAACAAAGAAGTAAACTAGCTATACTTAGACAAGATATTCTGATGTTATATTGATGACGAGAAGATGATGATAGAGGATATACATAGACTGTGATTGACTTTATTCTTTAGTCAAGTCATTCTATTGAAAATAGCTCTCGACACCACACGAGTTCTTATTTAGAAAACACTTACCTCGCTATCTTCAAACATCGGACTGTCACTCGAGTCAAGATTATTGTTATCTAATTTGGAGTCTGGATTGACACCGCCAGCCATCCATAGTTTCTTCCAGTCGCTATCGGTGAGTATTGATTTTTGATCTGAAATAAAAAAAAAAAAAACAAAGTAAAAAACAATCAATTTGAACACTAAGTAGAAATACTCCTTGGGTCTCAAAAAGCATTTTATAAAAAAATATAGAAAATGTACATTTATAAAGTTAAGGAAATTCTATTTGTAAGAGTCATCATTGACGACTTAAATTGAATCATTAAATTAATGATGATCCATATAGATAGTACCATAATTATTAAGATGAAAAATATAATATCAATTTTTATTTGTCAGTTACACAGTTCCATGGTAGAGTGTATTCCAAGTGTATTATAATATGCTTGTGACTGCCCAAGTATTACAATTTTGTTTCCCTTTTAAAATTAAAAGTTTGAAAATTCTTGGAAATTATTCTTCTTATTGATAATGAGAAATGTGATTATTTAATAATCAAAATGTCAGTACCTATACCATGAAATTTTAATTTTGCTTTAAATTTAATTAAATAATTCCTTGAAAAATATTTACTTTACTAGCCTTTACCCGCGGCTTCGCTCGCACCAATGCTATATAACCGATTCTGGTTGATGATCGATACAGAAAACATTAACGATTATTATTATTTACATATATGTTTCAGATTATTGGTTAATTCAGATTACATAAATGTTCATATTACAAAAAGAAAAATAATTATTGTAGAGTCATAGCTTTTGCGTCGCACTGCGAACTGAATATCCCTCTGTTAGTCCAACAGCTGATAGCAAATTTTTTGGGTGAAAGTTTTACCAAAATATGAGTTTGAGAATTTGCAGGTGCATGCATTTTAATATCGAATTCAAAAGTCTGGCAGAACCTTTTTGACACCCGTGTTGGGCAGGCGCGGATCCAGGATTTCGTTCAGGGGGGGGCAATTTTCGTGAGTTTAAAAAATTTTGAGATCTACAGAAAATTTGAGTACACTTCATACCGCTCTTGACGCTTGGTCACACAAAGCAATGTGAGTTGATGAGTTTGAAATGTGAAGAAAGCAATTAACTCTTTCATAACTGCCACAGTGTCTCGACAACCTAACCTAACCTTGCCAGTAAAAGGTCGTTTTCGATAACGTCATCAGCTTCAAAAATGCATTTTGCAGAATGTTCTCAAAAGCAAAACTGCATAAAGCATTGTGTTCGATAATGCAGTTTTCTAAAATCACATGTTCGAAAACACAATGTGTGGTACGATTCTTCAGTAAAAAAATCGAGTTGGCAACAAAAATATTGAGAAGCCGGAGAACGTCTTCATAAACATCAAATGCGTTTGCAAGAAAATTGAAAGACGTTGATGAAAAACATTTTGTGCAAACAAAACCATTGTATTAATTTGACAATAGCTATATTTCAGCTTAACTAAAATTATAAATCAAAACCAAGATGAACCGTATCGCTTGCACAGACGCCTTCGCCCATCGATACAGAACCAGACTTTCCGACATTGAAATAAAACACAATGATTATTGTGGAAAATAAAAAAAAAAACACTTTTTACTAAACCTTTTCATCCGATCTTCTTGGTTCAGCCATCGATTGTGATTGTGATGTGACTAACTTTCGTTATACATTTCATTAACAATATACTTAGCCTCCGTTAAGTTTTAATAAAAATGTTTCATACAAACAAGCTCAAAATATCGTTTGCAGAGTTGCCAGACTCATGCAGTTCGATACAATCGAATTGACGTTGACTTAACGTTTTCAAAAACGGCCTAAAATAACTATCCCTAGGTGTAAAAGTTTCATCCAACTTCTCTTCGGCCGTGACTGCTGTAGTCGTTTTCCTGGTTTCTCTCCGATCTTCTTCGTTGGATTCGTACTCTTCGCCAGTATCAAAAACGTATCTTATGCCTAATAGATGTGCAGCACGTATGCAAACATCGCTGCGTACAGCACCGAACTCTAAACACATGTGCATACTCTTAAGGTGCGTATCCAGAGTAAAAGACGGCGAGCAACTCTGAAGAAGTTCTCGAGAGTAAAACTCGAAAAAGGACACAGACACAGTCATGAAATAAGCTCACCAGAGGGGAAGACAGATATCCGAGAGTCGCTCTATCTCGAGAGTTTTCTAGTGAAAGTACTCCCTTAATGGAAACAGAATATAAATATTTATCATAAAAAGAACTCTATCATCTTTTTAGTATGAATTTTTTCGGTATTTCTTATTAAATTTAATACACAAATGAAGTTTATTATTTTAACCTTAATTCTCTTTATCCTGTAGATCTAAGCATTTCAAGCAAAGTTAGAAATTTTTGAAGCTAATACAATCGACCTATTTTAAAGATTTAATTTTTTTAACTTTAAGGTTGAAAATTTAGATAAGTGCCCCTACCACCTCCCCGTTACATTTCACTATTAAAACACACTAAAAAAGTTGTAGAGTAGGGTTGGAGGTGAAGCAATAACTTTTAAAAACATAATTTTTCAAATTGTGAAATTTTTCATTCAAAACATTTTGAAAACTGAAAATCAAATCGATTTGGGATTCACCCGAAATAAATTGATTTTTCTCATAAAATGGTATACAGTAATGTGGCCGGACATTTTTTAATTAAAGACCTTAACTTTGAAGATCGGAAATCTAAAACCGAAGTTATAAGCTTTCCACTCGGTGGATTTGAAGGCTATTTGTACATAGCGGAACTTTTCTTAACTGAACTTGGTTGGCAATCGGCCAACGCACAACGACTCATTGCTGCAATGCTGCACTATCAAAAAATTTTATAAACGTATAACGAAATAACCATTTTTTGATTACATTTTGTTAAATTAATAATTTATGCTTCGTTCGTTCTTGCCCAGGGGGGGCAATTGCACCCATTGCCCTCCCCCTGTATCCGCGCCTGGTGTGGGGACGGTGTGTTGAAAATAGCTGTTTTCCAAATTTTAAGCAGGGTTCAGGAATTCAATTTCAAAAACACACGAAATGATACTCTTTCATTTTCGCTAAGTCCATAGACTTTAATTTTGACAATGTGATTAATAGAACTTGAGATATAATCATCTTAGATGCACCATATAGTGAAATATTTGGAGATTTAAAAAAATAAAAAAAGGCCGATAAGCTTTGCAGAGAGGATCATATCTTGAGTTCTATTACTCAGGTCACAAAATTAAAATTTGTGGGCTTGGGAAAAATTCTCCTTTATTTAAAAAATACTTCTTTATTATAAGTACTTAAGTCCCAAAAAAAAAAACACGTCCTAAAAATGTCGTTAAATACGTTTTGGCATTAGCAGAATATAGCCTCATTGCATCAAATAATAAGTAGCTGGGGCAATACTCATCATTTCGCTTATTTATAAAATGCTCGGATTTGTATTTGGGATAACAATTATATTTCCGATCTGTGTATCTGTGAGTTAACCTAACATCTGGCATCAAAATGGCGGTTTTGCACCACTTTGGGGGCATCTGGCAGGGTGAAAGCTGAGAGGTAGAGGTCTGGGACTAACATTTTTTTAATCAGGGGATTTTTTATGATTTTTTGGTGTATCACAATTTTGGTAATACTTCTGGCATCAAAAAGGGGGTTTTCCACCACTTTGGGGGCGTCCGGCAGGGTAAAAGCTGAGAGGTAGAAGTCTGGGGCTAACATATTTTTAATCAGGGGATTTTTGTATGGTTTTTTGGTGTACCAAACTTTAGGTTATACTCCTGTCATCAAAATGGCGGTTCTCCACCACTTTGGGGGAGTCTGGCAGGGTGAAAGCTGAGAGGTAAAAGTCTGGGACTAACATATTTTTAACCAGGTGATTTTTTATGATTTTTAGTGTACCACACTTTTGGTTATACTCCGGGCATCAAAATGGCGGTTTTGCACCACTTTGGGGGCGTCTGGCAGGGTGAAAGCTGAGAGGTAGAAGTCTGGAACTGGCATATTTTTAATCAGGAGATTTTTTATGATTTTTTGGTATACCACACTTTTGTTTATAGCGCTAAAATAAAAAAGGGGGTTTCCACCACTTTGGGGCGTCTGGCAGGTGGAAAGCTGAAAGTAAAATGTCTGGCACCTATATATTTGTAATCAGGAGTTTTTTCCTGATTTTTTGATGTGTCACACATTTGGTTATAACCCTGACATCAAAAGCTGGTTTTTAGCCCACTTTGATGCGCTTCTGGTGGGGAGAGATCAGAAGGTCATTTCCTATATTTTATATATGAATTGAAGTGGTTATACCCCTCACACAAAAATCGGAAAAATCGCCCTTTTTAACCACCCACCACCGCCAAAAGAATTAACCCTGCCAGACTTTTGTTTTCCATATCACGATGCTTAAATCTATACCACCATGTGCTCATATTTTGGTTATACATCCACTCCCAAAATTTGCTATCGGCTCTTGTACTATTAATGCCCGGGACTGCGATGAGCTCCTGTTTAATTTAAACCGTGTTTGTGAAGCATATAGTACCTCAAAATAATAAAAACAAACTATCACTGAAACGATATAAAAATTGATTGATTATTTTTTCAAACTTTAGTGATTTAATTTTGTTTCATATAAAATTAAGTTGTTTTGGTACCAAATATTTTTTTCTTTTTTCGTCCCATATGTTAAAAAAAAGTATCCTATTGACGCTTCCAGAGTTCCATCTATCTCTATATCAAAACTCATGATAATTGATTCAGTGGTTTAGGCGTGAAAGCGTAACAAACAAACAAACAAACTCACTTTCACATTTATAATATTAGTAAGAAGTAAGATAATAATTTTCCTATTTAGTATAGAACCACAATACATACATTGGAAAACCCAAAACTAATAAAATCTGTGCAATAACAGCAAGATAATAATTCAGCACAATGAAAAGGGTTGCCATTAAAATTTGTTTGAGACATAAATATGTTAAAAATCAAAAATACTACTATTACACTCTTGGGTTTCTGTGAGAATGGTCACACTGGCCACTTTTCAATATGTTTGGAATAACTTGGAAGTTTAGCTAATTTGACATTTTAATACTTAAAATTTGTGTATAAAATTAGATTTTCTATCGAAATTGACGGCTTAGAATATTTTATAAAATAATTTATGCAGGAAAAGTTAACAAAAACCATTTTTCGAAAGATATGATTGAAGTTAAAATTTATTTTGATCACATTATATGAATTTGAAGGGTGTACAAAATCTAAACTTTTATTTAATGCACAAAAAAGGTTTTATTTATGATCAAAATTTTATTTAAAGTACAAAAAAAGTTGTAGGACCAATTTTTTCATAGCAAGTCTTTAATGTTCAAAAAGCCATTTTAGTTTAAAGCTGCCATAGATATTGCCATTATAACTTTGCTTTTTTCTCATTATTTTCAGCAGTTTTTGCCCGAACGCCTATTTTTTGGCACTAGTTGACATATTTAACAATCCTTGCAGCAAGTTCCAAGTCTTATATTGATCGGCTCAGCCACCCAGTTTGTAGTTTTGGAAGCATTTAAAAACAGCCGGAAATCAAAATTGGGGACTTTACCTATTTTCTTAAATATTCTCAATAACTGAATGTCATATTTCATCAAAATCTTGAGCTCGACTATTTTTACGAATGTAAAATTTAGCATGAAGTACGCAAGGCTTGGAAAAATGATAAGAAAGACTAAAGTTTGAATGAATGGCAAAAAATCTGTCAGTTTAAAATAAAAACCACTTTTTTTAACATATTATCATAGCCTTGAGCATCTTTTTTATTTCTTGTCTTGAGACTTTTTTTGGTCTTACAGAATTATGAGCAATTTAGTAAAAATTAAGAAATCTATAATAATTCAATTTTGTTGGTTGGTGTTCGTTAACTTTTGCTGTTTCAATTTTTGGTATCGTCAAGAAGAGACCCTTTGATAAAAAGTACCTACACATTAGAAAGTTGATTTATTTAATCAAATTTCATCAAACTAACAATGACCCATTAAATATTAAGAAATATTGGAGAAATATCATGTGGAGCGACGAGGAAGAGTTAAAACCATTTCCCGTTTATTCCAAATGAATTTATCTTTGTCTCGTCACTACACAAGACATTTCTCCAATATTTCGTAGCTTTTAATGGGTCTTTGTTAGTTTGATGGAATTTGGCAAAATATATCAGTCGTTTCTTCTGTACTTTTTTTTAGCAACGGATCTTTTTTTGCAGATCACGAAAGTATTTCTGCATTCTGTATAAACGATGGATCGTTCTGCAACCTACACTGATCCCTGTTTTCAGTTGCAGATCTTTGGATCAAAAAAATGGATCCGATTTTGACTTCCTAATCAATGAACAATAATTGTCTCTTCTGCTGATTTTTGATTCCCGCCTCCTGGTTTCAGCGTTCTTTTTTTTTAGTTGGAGGACATTCGCCATTCTAGCAAAGCGTCTGACAGCTATCAGCGATTTTCGGTATTGACTTTCTACTCTTATGCAGAGCTAAAAATGGCCTTGAGTTGGCCTTCGGTACAGTGTTTGGCCCTTCCTAGATAAGCTAGCCATAAATAATACAAAAAAACGTGATAAAAGGTCAATTATTTCCAGGAATTGGTCAGGCATAGATTTTCTTATATGAATTTTTAAAGTTCGTTCCAAGGTGACACAAAATATAAAATGCACGACTGGATCGCACGTACTTGCTCTTATGTTCAAGTTTCTTGGAACTTTTAATATATGCAAGCGATTATAGAAAAAATATATAAAAATATAAAAAGTATAAAAAGCATTTAAATTGCTCTTTAAATTGTATAAACAACTAGTAAAATAGCTTAGCGCTCAAACTCAAGTATACATACCATTTTATTTCTTGAAAAAAATTTAAAAACTAAGTTTCAAAAGAATTCATCAACCTATTTTTAAAATATTGAATTTTCAAAAAGAAAATTAAAATTTTTTTTTTAAGAATCCAAAAATTATTCTTTCAAAACTTTGATATACAATTTATATATAAAATATTTATATATAAATATATACATACAAATTTTGAAATCCGTTAAGCAGTTGATGAGAAATCGAAAACTAAAAAAAACGGTTGTATGGCAAGTACCGATACTTTTGCCGAGTCCGAACGGCTAAATGAGAAGCACTTTTTCATGACAAGTATACTCTTGGAAGATTTGTCAGTTCCTCGCAAGAGGCAGTACCTTGGATAAAACATTTCTGTTTATAGGTAGCACGGCTGATGGGAATCGAACCCACACCTTCGGCATGACAGTCCTATACGCACTAACCATCATGCCACGAGGCTTAGGCGGCATATCCAGATACAAACAGACAGACAAAATTGTGCCACCCACTTTTTTCGTGTTCTCTATCATCGAAATGTCATGTTTGATTGTTATCTCAAAAATTTGTTTTGCACGAATCCAAAACTTGCCTTATGTAGTATTGAAGTACCTATGTATAGTGCAAATAAAAATGGTTGCACCTCATTTGGATCATTTAAAAAAAAATATATATGCCATTTGCAAGGCATTTCACAGTCATAAAAGGTCAGCTATTGTCAGTAATTGGTCACCCATAAATTTTTTTAATGATTTTAAAATCAAGGTCTTAGCGATTTTTGGCACCTCATTAAGGGGGGTATGGTACGTTTTGCCAGAATTGTTTGGCGAATTGACGTTTCGCGGGGGTTCATTTCGCGGATTTTTGTTTCGCATTTTATTTATTTAGCATTAAGAAATTTCGCATTTCACGTTCGGCAATTTATGTTTTGTTTTTTAAACGATTTGCTAAATCCTTATTTCGCATTTTTCATTTCGCAATTTTCATTTAGTTTAATATTATTTAGGCTTTTTGAAAATAAGCAATTTTTTATGTGGCATTTTGTTCTTTTGCTTTTTTTCATTTGGCATTTTGCTGGTTTGCTTCTTGTTATTTGGCATTTTGTTGTTTAGCTTTTTTTTAATTCGGCACTCAATTGTTTTGCGATTTTTTGGCTTCCATTAAGTTACATGCCTTAAAATTTCGCGCGAAATATTAAGGCATGTAACTTAATGGAAGCCAAAAAATCGCAAAACAATTGAGTGCCGAATTAAAAAAAGTTAAACAACAAAAAACTATTTCTAGTTCTATTTTTATCGGCAGAGGTTTTCGCAGAATTCTTGAGATCAGACATTGCATCTGCCACGCGTTTTCTAGCCGCATTTGGTTCGTGGTCATGTTCCCCTTTTAAAAATACTATTGAATGAGTTTCATCACTATTTTTAACTGTATTTACTCGTGCTATTTTTTCGAAGCTCACAACACCAAACAAGATAATTATTTTGATTTAGTGTTTCAAAATCGAAAGAATATCCGTCAATACTCAGTTTATCTTTCCCTCTATTGGACTTAAATGTCTCAAAGGTTTTGCCAAAATTTTCCATTATCAAAACTAAGCAAAAAACAAAGTGAACTTAACAACCCGACATCGACGCAATGATTACTTCAAAAATAGACCAACAACTAAAATAATACACCTTAACTAGCAGAATGAATTAAACTGTACAGAGAAAAAAAACGGTAAATCTAAAAAATACGAAGCTAATGAATAGTCGCACGATCAAAACAACTAAACGGCGAAACGATATATCAGCGAAATAATAGGACGGCAAAGCGATATTTTGCGAAATAATAAAACGGCGGAACGTTAATTGACGAAAAAAGCACTTGGCCAAATAGCAAACAATCTATCAAACAAAAGTCAAACGACAAATTGCCAAATGAATTTTGCGAAATAGTTGAAAATAATTTCAAATAGAAGCGAAAGGTAAAAACGCCAAATATGGATTGCAAAATGATTTAAAAACATTATGAATAAAAAAGAAAACGTAAATTGCCACTTAAAAATTGCGAATTAAAAGAAATATTTAACGACTAAGGCGAAAAAATAAAATGCCAAATGAATTTTGCCAAACAATGGTGACCCCATTAAGGGAAACTTCCAAAATATTAATATCACCGGAAATTCCCTTACAATACTATAAAAGGTCAGCTAGTTTCAGGAATTGGTCAGCTTAGATTCTTTTTACGATTTTTAAAGTTATAAATTATTAATTCATATGTTATCAACCGGTGTTCTTTGTTTTTGAGCTCTAAGTTGTTTACCTATTGGCCCAGATGGAATGTACAAAACAATGCTGAAATACAAAAAATTAAATAGGGGTATATTTTGATTTTGTTCGTAAGGTTGGTTCATAAAGAGTCTTAAACAAAGTTTTGGCCGCCATCTGAGATTTTGAAAAATGAGTCTTTGTTAAATAACTCACCCATTTTCAACTCTTGACTAAAAATGCATTTAATAAAAGTTGTTCAAAATTTAATTATCTACATTTTTTGTTATAATAGTTTTGTCTCTACGATCGATATTTGTTAACTTAATCAGAAAAACAGGACTGTGCCATTGTGTTTGATCAAACTCATTAATAAGCGTTTCGAACTATGTATGTATGTAGGTACATATATACAAAAAAAAAAAATATTTTTTGTTTTAATTCATCGGTATAAGGAGTCTTAAACCAGGTTTTCGACCACTTAGGTGTTAAACATTGGCCACAATCTTGAATTTAAGGAAAATGGCTTTTGAAAAATATACAGGGTGTTTTGTATGAACGCAGAGTGTATAACAAAAGGCTAGATTGTGTAGTAGCCTATTGAATAGACCTTTTAAAAGGGAACAATTACGTGCAAGGGTTTTTATTAATGAATATGTTTGTTTGACCCATAAGCATGCTTAAAACCGAAAATGCTACTAGATTCACCCATGCGTTTCTGAGAGAATGGTCACACTGGCCACTTTTCAGTATTTTTGGTATAACTCGAAAACTAAGCCAAATTTGACAATTTTACATATAATACTTTTTGTTCAAAATTAAATTTTCTATTAAATGGATAGTTTGGAAAATTTCTTAAAAAAATTTAAGCAGCAAAAGTAAACAAAAACCAACATAAAAAAAATCGAAAAATCAAAGATTTTTAAATTTTTTTCTAAATTGCTCAAAACTTTTTTCGGAGCAAAGATACGCTCAAGACATGCATTAACAAAGTAAATTGAAGTTTTAGGGCTTTAATATGACATGTTAAAAAAGCCATATCATTTGGAAATTGACAGAGATATATCCATTCAAACTTTACCATTTCTAATCATTTTTCACAGTTTTTGCCCGAAAGCCTATTTTTTAGTACTTTATGACAGATTTTACGTTCCTAGCAACTAGTACCAAATCTTATGTTAATCGGACCAGCCGTTCGTCCTGTATGTCTGAAAGCATTTAAAAACAGCCGAAAATCGAAATTGCGAACTTACATCCTTTTTATAAATTCTCTATAGTTCTAATGTCATATTATATCAACATTTTGATTTCGAACAATTTTACGAAAGTGAAATTTGCCATATTGTACCGAAAAAGAGACTTTCGGGCCAAAACTGCGAAAAATTATAAGAAATGATAAGGTTTGAACGGGAATATCTCTATCAATTTTGAACAAATATTAATTTTTGAACATGCCATATTAAGGCCTTAAGTCTCTACTTTATTTTGTCCATGCATGTATTCATCCTATCTTTGCTTCAAAAAAAGTTATGCACAATTTATTAAAAAATTTAGATATCCTTGATTTTTTGATTTTTTTTAGGTTGGTTTTTGTTAACTTTTCCTGCTTAAATTTTTTCGTAAATTTTTTTTACTATCCATTCCAATAGAAAATTTAATTTCGAACAAAAAGTATTATGTGTAAAATTGTCAAATTCAGCTTAGTTTTCGAGTTATACCAAAAATACTGAAAAGTGGCCAGTGTGACCATTCTCTCAGAAACGCATGGGTGAATTTAGTAGCATTTTCGGTTTTAAGCATGCTTATGGGCCAAACAAACATATTCAATAATAAAAACCCTTGCCCGCAATTGTTCCTTTATACCCCTCATTTTCCGGTCTATTTAATAGGCTATAGGCTGAGTTGAAACAATAAACACCCCCCCCCCCCCCCTCGGATTTGGTGGGATGGGCAATTAACTAAAAATTGACCTTAAATAGAAAAAAATAGTAAAGGCCAACGGCAATACTTGCAATGTCATGCTATGCTTTTTTGAAAGCCAAAAATCCATTCTTAAAATTCCCTTTTAAAAAACTGTTTTTGTAAGGAAGTTCTAAAAAATAAATATTTTTCAAACTTAAAATCAAAAATCAAATTTAATTTTTGTTCTTAACTACTTCGGTTGTTTCATTTTGCCTTATTAAGTACAAGTTTTGTTTAAGTATTCAACACTCTTATTAATTCTTACATAGATACAGAATTAAATTTTGCAAAAAATCAAATTGAAAAATTTTGTTTAAATTATTTTTCAAAAAGTATTTACAAAAACCTTCTTACTTAAAAAGGAAATTAGAGAATGATATTTTGGCTTTCAAAAAAGTTATTGCATGATATTGCAAGTATTGCCGTTTCATCAGGCATACTTTCATCTGACCAAATCTTGGAGATAAGTTGGTGTCTGTATACTCTCTACCAAGTCATCTCCCCCTGCTTTGAATAGCTCGGCTGCCCGGCCATCCGCACTAGCAGCCTTGTACGCTTCAAACTTGGCAATCGCTAACCGCACTTCATTTAGATCGGGTGGACGGAAATTTTGAACATCTTTTATAAAATGCATTTTTAGTCAAACATTGAAAGTATTTTTCAAACATTCAAAAAGGTGGTCAATAGGGGTAGGTAGTTAAAATCTAACGAATAAAATCAAAAAAATACCCCTTGCTAATTTTTTGCATTTCAAATGTACCTATATTCCGACTGGGCTATATTTTTTTTTTAAATAATTCAAAGAAGGAATTTCGTGGTTCATTACATTTTTCTATACAAAAAAAAAATGTGTATATTTTTAAAAGTTCTTAAGTTCTAAAACTTCTTGAACCATACACGTGCGACCCATTCTTACATTTTTCTTGTAATCTGTTCAAGTTAATCACATAATGGGAAAACTTCTTTTTTTTTTTTTTTAGCTAGGTATCTTGTCAAAACAAAAATTTAACCGTTTTATACAAACTTAGGGATTTAGAGCACATTTCATTCTAACAACAAATTAAGTTGGTTATGGTTACTAGCCACAGATATGTGCGGTTGCAAGAAATACAAAATTCAAAACGCTGAAATTCTTTAGAAAATAAGCACTATTGGACTATAAAACTAAGCACCTGAACACGTTAGAAGAAAACCTTTAAAAATTTTGATTCCACACTTTAAATTTTTATTTTTTTTATAAATAACAAAAAAAAGGAATAAACCAACAAAGAAAAATGCGTATCTTTTATTATTTCTTTGATGTTGTCCAAAAAACTCTAAACCAAATATTTTTTTTTGCTTAGATATTCTATTAAGAAAAAATAACAAAACAA
Organism: Dasysyrphus tricinctus; assembly: GCA_963921185.1. Lineage (NCBI taxonomy): Eukaryota > Metazoa > Arthropoda > Insecta > Diptera > Syrphidae > Dasysyrphus > Dasysyrphus tricinctus. Next base: position 50,800,241 of record OY992531.1, read on the forward strand.
CAACAACCGCCAGCTAAATTAAAAAATAAAAACAAAACAAAAAAAAATATTTAAATCTAACGACATGCAGACGAAAAGTGGAAAACCCAAAACGTCTGTTAAGAGGTCCTAGAAGATAACCACAATCACTTCAACTACCGCCATCACATCAGCCTTATGTAGGTGTAGGTAGGTTTTCTTTTAATCTACTTTCCCTGAAGCATAATCATTTTTATTGAGATTAACAAAAGCCTGAGCACAAGTACATACCTACCTTACTATATTTATGTAAACTGAGTTATGTATGTTTATAATATAAAGGCATGTTCATTATTCTGATTCATCCCTATGACGTCAGCTTTCAAATAATAATAATACAAAAAAAAGGAAAAATTCAATTCGGCCGGAAGTTAAATGAAAAACTTCAGGTCGAAATTCCGCTGCCATTCTATGAAGTTCTTTGTATCATGAGAATGAAAATGTATTCCGTAAAAAATAAAAAAGCAATATTTGACGTTGTTGCTGAAATTTCAGTCTTTTTTGTACATCACTCTGTGTTGCCCCCGTTAGCAAGAATTTTCACAAACAATACAAAAGCAACACGACCAACAGTAGGTAGGAGGTAGGTATAGAGAAGGTTAAAAAGAATTCGCATCTCTCTTGTGTAGCGTGGAAATCCTCAGGGGGTGTATCTTATATGGACTGTAGAAAACTCACGCTCAAAAGCATCCGTCCCTCCCGCATGGGGTTATCCTTAAACTATTATATAGTGTCGAGGCAATTTTCATAAGCAATTTGAAAACTTCTATTTCAATTATACCTATAGCTTAGCTCTATATCTTCAACCATCATCTCCATCCCCATCTTCTCTCCATATTCCAACTTCAAATAGTCCAGGGGCACATTTATAATATTTGTCTAAACAAAAGCGAGGAAAAGATTGCGCGAAAACTTTTCTCGTAAGTGAAGTACATAGTTGCTGGGAACAGAATAACGGTTGAAATAAGTGTGTTTTGGGGTCAACGTTATTTAAATGCACATTGTTTTAGTTTGCCAGTGCATCAGTGAAAGAATGAATGCACACTATGGTTGGTATATGAAGGGTGACTCTATTTTTTATTTTGTGTGTCCTGGATCATATGGATTTTGCTGTAATTATTTTGAATTATTAAAAAAAGAGGATGAGAAAGTTGGGGAAAAGTTATATACATACAAGGAACCTAGGGTATTCATATAGAAGGCACGGTTTTACGGAACTATGTATATGAAATGGACAAAATTTAAATATCACGGTTCCAAGATCTTAGCGTCGCATATGTGGTGGGATATTTAAAAAAAATTTGTATTTGAAAGGTCTGGTAAATGGTCACAAAAAGGTCAGGTCAGGTAATTGGTCACAAAAAGTCGGCTCATCCACGATTTTTACGATTTTATTTAAATTTTTTCGGGTGACTTTGAATACATTTTAAAAATTCATTTGAATTTGCTTATGACTGACCAATACAGAAATTAACTGACTTTTTGTGACCAATTACTGATGTTTAAGATGGTATATATTTTCTTCGAATGCTCAACATATTATGTATGGGTGCTGGGGTTTTGGAGTAAAATATAACAGAAAACTATCATGGAGAAAAATACATTTAATGCGAAAAAAACTATCGCAGGCTATCTATATCAAGTACATGTGTCTTTGGTTTTGTTAACTTTTCCCATCCATTTATATGTAACTTTGTAAGTGGGTGGTAGTAAATCAAGTTAAGTTCTCCTTGCCCATGTCAATTCATATTTGACCATTAAAATCAACCCAAAGTTACTCAAAAATTCAAAATAGCATTTTTATAGCAAAAATAATATTTTTTAAAAAAGTCATCAATAGCATCCTCAAAATGAATTGGTAATTAATGAAAGGTTTATTCTTCCACTGACATTTCATTTCATTTCATCTCATTTCATTTAATTTCATTTCATTTCATTTCATTTCATTTCATTTTATTTCACTTCTTTTCATTTCATTTCACTTCATTTAAGGTGAAGTTCAAAAAAAAATTGTCCAGTGCCTACGTTCTGTAACTCTCGCATCGAGAAATTTCTCGCATGGAACACGTGAATCAAAACAAATATGACGTGAATTGGCATTAAAATTGTTTTCTCACATTCGCCTGGTTCTGTAACTAGATTTTCTCGACTTGAAACTTTTCGGAATAAAATTTCTGTGAGAGCCTGGAAAAATATGAGTAAAACTGTGAGAGCCTGGAAAAATGTGAGTTAAACTGTTTCTGTAAGAATAAAGTCGACATAATTTCTCGATTTAACTGCTAAAATTACTCGCCAAGTAAAACGCATGTGAGAAGAAAATTAAAGCGATTAAAAGTAGAGAAATGGCAAATAATTTGTATTTGTAATTTGTATTTTTTCAAAACAAAAACAAAAGAACACTCTCCCTTTGGATTTAGCAAAGAGGGTAGTTTGGAAATGTAAATGTAAGCGCTAAAAACAAATATAGAAATACCTACTTAATCAATCATTTTCTTCTTTAGTTCAAATTAAGTGAGGTGCGCTTGAGAACTCTCCTCACTTCAGAAGCAAAATTGAATGAAAGTAGATACGTAACAGACCCTAAATAGGGGCGATCATACCTATAATTCACTTAAGTGAAATTAGTAATTTTGTCCATTTTGTGCTTCAGTATTGTCAGTTTCACTTAAGTGAGGTTTACCTAAGATTTTTCATTTCCACTTAAGTGAGGTGCACTCGAGAGCCCTCAATAACTTCTGAAGCAAGAGTAAATTCAACTAGACTAAAAGTAACAAACCGTTATTATGGGCAAATTCACTTAGGTGAAATTAATAATCTTTCTTTTTTTGTGGTATACTTCAGATTCTTCAGTTTCATTTAAGTGAGGTATGCTTTTGAAAGCTTAAAACATTGAAACTAGACCAAAAGTATCGAATTATCGAAAATTAAGGGAACGTCATTATAAAGATTATATTTGCATAATTGTATGGTTAGATTAATATTTGTTCCATAAATGCATTAATAACCCTCAAAAAAAAAAAACGATTTATATATTAATACGTAAACACTTTTCTATATCTCCCTTTTAAACTGACTTAATGGCAATTTATTTTCATATTTTTTTATTTGAAAGGTATAGCCAATCGCTCGGGCAGAATCTAGTTTTTATATTTATATGATGCCGTTAAGACATTAATAGAGTCAGGTCGAATTTCGACTACTTGGCGATACTAGCTTATATAAATGCGTATTTACTTATTGCATTAAGGCGGCAGACCTACATAAGACATTTGATAAAAATTCAAATATTTTTAAATATTTGAATTTTAACTGCCAATAACATAGATTCCGGTAGATATTCCAATGGAAAGACAAATCAAAAGAGATGTTTCTCACATTGAGATACAGACACAGTTTACTTTTCCAAGTCGAGAAACGTTGGGATTTTGTGTTCCATGTTTTCTCGATGCGAGAAGTTCTCGCCAAAGTTACAGAACGTAGGCACTGATTGAGAAATTCTTGGACGTGAGCGCCAGTGAAATGATGACTTCGGAGAGAGGTCATTACAGCGAATATGTCATCTCTCTCAGTGGTGCAGCGTGAAGGTTCAGTTCTTGGCCTTCACACAAACTCTCCAGTTTCCCAGAACCTTCTGAAGGTTTCTGATATACAAGATTGGTTTAAATGAAGCCGACAGGCCACTGACGTTGGTACATTCCTTGTTGCAACTTGAGCAGCTTCTACAGGGGTGGCATTCATTTCTTTTCAAGATTAGGAGACATTAGGAGACACGGGGGTGGAATTCATTTTGTTCATGATTAGGAGACATCAAAATATGCCAGAATTCACTATCAACAGCACACCAATAGACACAAATCAATATCGGGTGCGTATATTAAGAATTAGTGTATCCTAATCTGGCGAACTTTCATTAGTGTCATTAATAACCTTCGTACTTATCACGAATCGCTTGAAAACTATGCAATGGATTTTAATGTTACCTAAATTTAAAGATGAAAGTTCAAACCATAAAATGAGCCAATAATCATTTAAAATCCCACGTGTTCCGGAGTGATATGGTGATTTCATAAATAGGATTGTGAAGCGTGTAAATTTTCCAAAGGTATTAAAGTGTCTATGCGCAGAAGAACTTATTCTCTAACTAAAAGAATATGGCATAAGTGGCTATTTGAATGAAAGGTTCCGGTTTTTTTTCATAAAAGTAAAAAAATTAAGAGTTGCAGGTACAAGAAAACCGTTAGATCCTAGATTTCGAAAAAATCTACTATGTCGTTTTCGAAGTATTTGTACCTACATACATAGGTATGTATTGGGTTTTCAACAAATAAAAATTGTTTTATTTTTGAAAAATTTTGGTAAGAAAAATGATTCTGAGAGAGTTGCCATTATTAACTATTTGTTGGAAAATGGTTTTGCACCCAAATATTGTTCCTACAATAAAAGTAATTTATTTTTTTTTTTCTTAGAATTGTTATGGAAATCACCTTTATTTTTAATAAAAAAAAAATAAAAAAAAACGTGTGAGGGGCATGATCAAAAACGACTGCAAACCAAGTTTAAAGAAAATTGATGCAGCCGGTAAAGTAAAAGAACTGTATGAGAACTCCTTTTTTTGTCTTCCATATAATCATAATAACATGACGATAAAAATCTCGAGCTAAATTGTTTTTAGGAATGTATATAACTTGCCATATAGTCTGCTAAACTTTGCATATCAAATCAAATTTAATGTGTAAGTATTGTCATTGCATTCTTACAGCGCCGGATCTACGATTTTTCCAAAACGGGGGCAAAATTTGATTTTGGCGCCCTTGCCGTTTTTGATAAAAATGAAAAAAAACCACATATCTGCATGGTTGGATTTTTTGTCACCTGGAGAATAAAACTTTTTAATGGATGTGCAGCCCATACCTATTCAGCAACTTATTACTATAGATAAGAAAATTAACAATGATTCGTATATTATTCGTTCTGTCGTTAACAATTCAATAGAATTTTATTTTTGATTCGATCACGAATCTTATTTTTTGGTTCCTAATAAAATTAGTTTTCATTCGAATCAAATCTGCAAGAATCTGTAAAATATGGTTCGTTCCTGAATTTATCATGAGAGAACTATTGAAGATCCAACCGAAAGAAGAAAAATGTAAATTTACGACAGGACACAATTTCGAAAAGGCAAAGCTAAGCAAAATATAGTATCGAAGAACAAAGTTCCGAAAAAAGTTTTTAGATCCTCGGGATTTTGTTGTTCCTTGAGCGATTACAAGGAAATTGACAGAAGTGATAGCTGAGACAGAGTTATAGCAGAATAAAATATTTTCAAAATAGGAAGTTTCTAAGATATTTCAACGTTTTGCAACTTCGTTCTTTCTTGAGAGATTGCAATGAAATTTACTCAGAAGATAGCAGATACAAAATTGTAACAGAAAAAAAAAATTTACAGATTTCACTCCTTGAGTAACGATGGGGACATTGAAAATGACTTGCTAATGCTAGATAAATCCTTAATCTTTATAATTTATACAATCTTTTTTCTCTTTTAAATTTTATCTTTACCAATTTATACATACATATCAATTTAGTTCATCTTTTTTATGAAGACCAATCCAAACATTATATTGAACTAAGAAAACTAAAAATTTGTTAAACAAACTTTATTCGCACTTCCATCTTTACTTGCGCTTAGTTACACCAAATTGTTTTTTTGTTTTTCAGCTTTAAAAATAATTAAGGAAGGATAATTTTTAAGCCGTTAATCCAACAAAAATCGGAGCTCTTGCTTAATACATACATTTAATTTTCCCTCCGTTTTATCTTCAACCAAATTTTGATTCTTCCCTAAGCGCAAAATGATGTTAGCATATGTATAACTACTTTTTTTTTCCTATTTGGTCCTGTATTCGTTTTTCGTTTTCCAAAATCACGTTTTTCGTAACACTAAATAAAATTATATTTTCCAAAAAACAAATATTTAATGTTGGTAGTTGTTACCTCTCCCCAAAATTTGTCTTCTCTTATTCCCACTGTAGTTTTTTTTATTTTGTTTCATTTTCAAATATACAAAAGAGGTGTTTTCTTTTTGTTATTTTATTGACCCACATAAATTATTTTCCCGCTTGTCTTCTAATCTTATATTTTTCATTTACTTCGTGCGGTACCTTACTTTTTTCTTTTTGATTTAGCTTTGTGGTAGCACCAAACAAAAATTAAAAATTTCTACACCTATTGCTTGTTTATTTCGGTCTGTATTTGAATAGATTTTTCCTAACTCGTGTAACTGTTTAATTGTGGTAGGCAACGCTAACTTATATTTGATTTTCCCTCAAATATATGCCTACAAACGAATTTTCAATGCTGCTGTTTGGTACGTGTCAGAAAAATTCTATTTTTCTTATGCCCTTTGTAGTTTTTTTTTTTTTAATTTTGGGGTTTATTACGAGTCTTTTCGAAAAAATTCGGCAAGACAAAAGTCAACCAAAAATTCTTGATGGACTTAAAATTTCTATCAAATAGGAAAATATTTACTAATACAAATTAGCAATAACGATAAATCGACTTTTAGTCTAATCAACCAGTCTGTTTTGAAGAGACTCTTGCAATACGGTCCTTTATTGCATTTTCAAAAAGAGGCTGGTTGTGACCCACACTAGTAACTTCCAATTTGTGGTGCCCCGGAAGCTAGAGGTCCAATGTTATTTTTTTGTATTCAACAATTTTTGGTATAGTTTTTGTATTTTTTTTTTTGCATTCAAAAAAAAAACAGTTTGTTGAATTATTATACAAAACCTACCGATTGTCAATTATAATCTAGTACATAGATATATACATAGAAGCCCGAAACCAATATGATTATTTGTTCCTAACATATTCGAGACTAAAAACAATTCAACATTTTTTGGTAAGGTTTTTTGTAGTTTTTTTGCTTAAAAAACTGGTGATGGGATATTTTTACAAATCCTTATTTATAGAAAAAAAATACCCAAAAGCTAATATCATTGTTTGTTCTCAAGATATTTGGGACGAACAAAAATTTTCTACAATTTTGTTAAGTTTCTTGTAGTTTTTTCGATAAAAATAATTATTTGTTGAATATTTTTACAAATTTTATCAATCATTTATTATAAACTCATTTAAAGAATAAAATTAGCCTGAAGTCAATATCATTGTTTGTTCTCAAAATATTTGAGATGAAAAAATATTTTCCACAATTTTTGGTGAAGTACCTATCTTGTAGTTCTTTTTCACTTAAAAAAAAACTTTTTGTTGAATTTTTTTATAAATCCTATCAATTATCAATTCTAAGCTAGTGTGTGGACTTAAATTAACCCGATGTCATGTCATTATCTGTTCTCAAGATTTTTGAGGCAAAAACCAATTTTTTAATAATTAGTGTGTAGAATTGCTTGCAGTTTTTCGCTTAAAAAAAACTATGAATTCAATATTTTTTAAAATTTTATCAATTTGTATCTATAAACTAGCGTATAAAATAAAATAACCTCGAAGCCAATATCATTGTTTGTTGTCAAGATATTCGAGCCAAACAACTTTTTTCAACAATTTTCATCTACATTTTTTTATTAAAAAAAAACTATAAGTTGATATACTTCTATATTTTAATCAATTCCTTATTACGTCAATTTGCGTAGAATAAAATTAACCTGAAGTCGATTTGTTCTCGAGATATCTGAGACTAAGGAAATTTGAACTGCTTCTTGAATTTATTGAAAGGTCCTTTCTGCTTGTAATGAAACTACTGTGTATACAATAAAATCCATCCGAAGTCGATATCTTAATTCGTCCTTGAGATACGGTGAACAAAAAAAGCGAAGGAACGTACGAACACACACAGACATCTCTCTACAAAAATGGAATCCGATTCTAGGGAGCGAAACGTGAAGATATGTTAAAATTTTTATTTTGACAAATCGGACCATTTACAATAACTTCCAATGGGAAGTTAAAAAATTATAACTTTTTTATGTTTTAGTCTTGTGATTTTATTGACCTATATTTGTATTCCCACTTGTAGGTATTCTTATTTCATATTTTTCATTTTCTTCGCTAATCCATCATAGCTAAACAAAACACAACAGTAAAATAATAAACAAACAAAAAACCCCCAACAAATTTCAATTCAATTCAATTTTTGTTTTATTGAACATTTCTATTTACAATTGGCTTAAAAGATAATTTATAACTATAAGATACATTGACAAATAATAAGATTTTGTTGGCACATAAGGGGCCTAACGCTATACATTGATTCAATATAAAATACAAATTAGATTTATAATATATGTTAAAACTTAACATAAAAGTCGGCTTGACTATGTCGTCCTCGGGTTGTTCAATCCCGGTTGTCCAGTGGCGGTATATTTATTTAGGGTGGGGGGTAGAGTTGGCGTTTAGCCACGATAATGTGCCGACCCTGGGTCAGTGTAGAAAGGTACTGCTTCATCGTTGGTTGTTGAAGCTATATCCAAGATTTCTATAGCGCTTATGTACCTTGGTGCTGGATGTCGTTGTTGGTTTGTCATCCTTCTCATCAGTTGATTAGGGTGATTGGCGATGCAAACGCCCAACAAATATCCTAACGAACCTACCTGAAAACTAAACATCCCACATGCATTCTATCCTACTTACCTTTCACGCACATCGCATTCCATACTATTAATAAAAAAAATATTTACCGGCAAGCAGCGCAAACAAACCTCGCAACTCGAAGGCATCTTTGCAACTGAAGACAGACTGAACACTGAACACTGAAATGAACAGTCTCTTATAATAAACTACTAGACAGATATCAGGGATGAAATCGTGTTTCAGCAATGTATCAAAATATAAAAGGAAAGTGTATCGAATTGTACTTTTTGATTTGATTTGATAATATTTTGTCCACATTTGCTCTTGTATGAACGTATGTAATGTTTCTATATCCAATTAATTAAACAACTTAGCTGTTTATGTTAATTAACATATAAGGTACATACTTACATATGCGAAACTTTTAAAACAAAACTGTAGGAATTTGTTGCAATACCCTTCAACTTTGCGAGATTTAAATTTGATAAATTTAATGTTTTCGATTTTTAATTGCGAGATTGTTGAAACCGGTATTTTGTAGATGCCATTTTCTCGAACAAACTGTATTAATCATTTTTATTTCTTCTGTTATATCGTTGTCAGCCTCGGTTCACAGTATACATTTTGTGAGGCAGATGATTTTCTTTTTAATTTACTTTATCTTTTTCGTTGAATGCAAAGTGTATCGAATTTCTTTGAAGTGTATTTGTGAACTTTAGCAAAGTCGAGTGTATCGAAAAAAGTACAATTTTATCGACTTTTGCAACCCTGGCAGAGATAGAAAGAAATCTTGAATGAACTATGGCACTATATTTTTGTGCTCTGTTTATTTGGGCTGTTTGTCCGCACAAAAACTTGCAAATCGACGACGATGAATTTTAGGAATATTGATTAAAGATTTAGTACCACTTTTTAATTAATTGTATTTTCGATTTGTGAAGCTTATATAGAACGTACAGCAACGTATGATATATCAAAATAATTGTCAATTATTCAAGCTGCTAATAAAACAAAAACTAATTGTCTAGGTGCACAGATTAAAGAGTTAGTAGGTGATATGTAAATGAACAGAAATATGTTATTATCTCGGCTTAGGTACGATTAAAAAAATCAAATTTTACATGTTATATGTGAATCTATATAATCTATCTCCGGTATGAATTTGAGATTTTTAAATGCAACCATTTAAAAGATAAAAAATAATAACTGCGAAAAATCGATCAACAAAAATTATATAAAATATATAAAATATAAAAAAATACTAGGTATCAAAATTTCCTGAAACGAAACAATTTGTTATTTATTATCTTTCTTAAACTATACAATTTAGTACAATCAGCCTTAACTCTGATGTGTAGCATTTGTGAGCCATCTTTTTTAGAACTTTGAACTTACAACCAATAATATCTCACTTTGTAGATTTTTTGGAATTGCAAAATATATGTACAAAATTGTTATATTAAACTTAACCATCGACAAACAAAAAAAAATATTACTCTGGCACTTCTCATTTGTTTTCTTTTTTTGTTCGACCATTTCACATAAAACCATATTTTAAAAATCGTCATATTGCACCTCTACATTATTTTCCTATATAAACATTTTCAAAAAATTTCCAAAGCTTAGATTTAGTTTTAGAAGCACAATGCACTGCTGAGTGCTGACTGCACTAGCTCTTGCATTTTATAATTATAGTAATATGTATAGTTAAAACTTATATTGTTCATTTTAGAAACACCAACCAAAAATTCAACCGTACCCTCCCTATCCGCCTGCAATCATCTTCTATACATATTTGTTCATTCCAAAATGAATGGTAACACCACCAAAAATTCGATCTTATCCCCCTTATACGCCAGTGTTCATCTCATATACACACTTGTTCACTTTATTCATTTTAGTAACACCATAATTTACTCAAAACGACCCTATAAACATTTTCAATGTTAAAATGTTAATATTTCACAACAGGATTTTTCAAGAAATGTTAACATATTATAACTTTGTTGTTCCTTGAACGATTTCAATGCAATTGACACCCACAATTTTAAACCTTAATAGTACTAGAGCTAAGCAACGTCAAAACACAAGTAATTTTAGATTGGTTGGTTCTTCGATACGCGTGAGAGCACTCTGGCTGGTGGGAAATTTTGTGTTATCCATACCATTTTGAAAAAGGGTGTTGAAAAAGGTAGATCCAATTTTCTCGGAGAGTAACATCTTTATTTGATTTTGTAAGTTAAAATATCTTTTCAATTTTTTGTTTCCAAAAGTTATCGAAATCATGAAAAATTGTTGTCGAAAATTGTAAAAATGGTTTTCAGCGTTTATCTCACTTTTTATTCATCTGAACGAAAACATTTTTACCAAGCAGTTTTTTTAGAGCACCTGATTTCCTAAATTTTTGTGGGTATTTAGATTTTTTGTGAGTTAAAAAGATCTAAAATACAGTGTAATAAAGTTGTCAGTAACCAGCAAATAATTCTTCAGGCAAGACTAAGATTTGTACGGCGTGGTGCGACGCTTGTAGAGGGACACAGTTCAAATGTTTTATTATTGAAGATATAGGATCTATCTCAGTTAAGGGAAGAGGGGAAGTTTTGTAAAAATACACTTACATACAATGCAAAAAACTATTGTTAAAAAACATCAGAAAAACTTTTAGCAATGTATTATAGGTCGTTTCTTTTTTTAATTTTTAATTTTAAATTATTTTAAATGGAGAAATAATAATAGAAAACTGCTAACGATTGACGGAGAAATACAACTTGATATTCCATTTCCGCATCTCAATTCATTTCATTTCATTAAGCGTCGAAATTCTCAGTACTTTCAGTCACATAGATTTGGCGCCCCTGTAAGCTTCCGCCCGGGGCACAGGCGCCAACCCCCCCATAGATCCGGGGCTGCATTCTTAAACACTCTTTTGTGTAAGGCTCACAACTACTGACCAAATTTTAACAATGAATCAAATTTAAAAACAACTTAGATAATAATTAGTTATATTGTATGGCATTAGACAACCTACGGTGGAATGTGTAACTAAGGGGAATAGAGCTCTTTTGAACTTTTAGAAAAATGCACAGCACAGGGGGTTTGGTAATGATATGCATTATCATTTTAATTCTTCAATGTAAAAGATTAGTGCTTAGATGGCGAATGTAAAAGAAGATACAACCGTGAAACCTATGAGCTCTACATTTATGTGGTTGGGATCACAGATAAAAGAAAGCTGCCATGTAACTGCTACCCTTCACGGTCGGGAGCTTATTAAGAAAGTTCAAAAGGATCAAAACTGCTTTACTCTCAAAAATAACTAAATACCGCCTACTAAACTGACCCAATCGTATTAATCTTGAAAAGAATTTATAATTTTAGCCATCTAAAGAATATGAGAAATATGTATAAATAGCTACTTGAAAAGTGTAATTTATTTTAAAAACTTAAATTAAATTTCATTCTAATGCATAATTAAAGCGAACTTTTAAATAATATTCATACATAATAAATTTTCCAACAAATCCAATCAATTCTGTCCGCATCCACCTTTAAGGCAAACGTTTGTTTTGTCTCTTTACCCTCCTCTCCCTCATTATAACATTTATTTTTTGTTCGTAAATCTATACACCACCCCTGATTAATAGTTAAACCTTTTTTATTTCAACAACAATTATTTCAGTTTATTTTTTTTTGTTTAACCTATCAATTAGGGTGGTTTCGACATAGGTATACAATTTTCTACAAGAATAATTAGATCGATACAAGTTTACCCTACAATACCTGATTTTCGAAGGGAGCTTAACAAAAACCCATATCTTTTCAAGTTATCAGGTGGTGTCCTTGGACGTATAATTCCACGAACGTTTTATCATTTAAATACGAGTCAATATGTATATGAAAAACCCTTAGGGGAAAACAAAGCCTATATATTGTTGGAACCTTTACTGAAAGTATTGTCAATGGGTAATTTACCTTCGTTTTATATGCAGGATTTTTATAGATGTATACGAATACTAAATTGAATTCAATTAATTAGATCCTATCGGAATGAAGGGAATCCTATATTTGATTGCGCCTTATGCTATTCACGGATTTTATCTAAAGCTCAACAACACATGCCATACCACACCTTTTGTTTGTCTTTCTCCCCTAAAATGCCAATATTCAAAACCATAAAATATTGGTTTCTCGATCTTCAAAAAAAAAAAAAAAAAAACAAGATTATACGAGTACGTATCCCTTAATTTATATTATAATATATGCTCTTCTATATCGGTTGCTACTAAAATCCTAAATCAAGCTCAAGATCAAAACCGAACAGAAGGGAAGGAATGGGAAGGGAAAAGGAACCAAACAAACCAAACGCTGGAGTATAAGGAAGATGTTCCATTTCAGGTTCAGCATATAAAGCACAAAATTAATTTTGAAACCATGTGAGAGTAATGGCAATGAGCATGTTACTCTGGTCCGTGTGTCTCGTAGTATCTCGTTTGGTCTATAAAGAGCAATTTGTAGGTTAGTGGTGTATCGTCTAAAACTTCGGCTGGGGGCAGTGATGGAAGCTTCAAAGTTCTCGCCCTATCCCATCAAGCCAAACATAGATAAACATCCGCTTGAGTGAATTTCATTAGCTTCCAATAAAACCGCTTATAGACTTAGAAAACGGCTACTCCACATCTTATGAGCAATATCCTGTATCCTATACCCTCTTCAAGATTTCACCATCCACCCCACATTGAGGACGAAGCAAGAGCCATTTAATTGTATGCATCAAATTATTACAAAAACCCGCGTTTGTCATTGTGTGTCCTTCGTCCTTCCGGAAATATTCACCAAGAAAGAAGATGGCCCAAAAGCCAAAATAATTCAAGGCAAGGCAAGGGTATATGTGCCTTGAATTTCTAAAATCTCGTATATACCCTCTGCCTATAACATCAAAAAAGCTTGGCGACAATTTCAATCCCGTTTTCAGACTTCAAAATGAAGACAATAGAAAAAAGGACGAAATAAGAATAATGAGTAACAAAGTTGTTATTCATAGTTTTTGTTGTGTTTTTATTGTGTTTGTGTTAAACAGTATTTTTGGGGAGTTTCTCATATACCCTTCCAAAGTCCCTTTCAGTTCCTTGAAAACAAGTCAACCTAAGGCAGCATGAGCGAAAGGAAATTTGAGTCCAAATAGAAGCTACTTATCCGTTTTTTGTTTCCTAGAACCTAGCTACACCCTACATACTATATCTATGTAGAGGTATTCATAGAAGTTCAGAGATTTACTTTTTGGTTTTTTTTTTCTTGGAAAAAGGATTTTAAGAAATTTAATAAGCTTAATGGTGGACGAGAGGACGAACACATCATACCATCACCATAGTTAGAAAAGATAAGGATTTTCTCCATGTTGTGAATTGGTTTTGGTGTGATATTATTTGCAAAGAGTATAAATAACATGAACGGGGGCCAACAGCTTAAAGAGAATATGGGGGAGAATGGTCTCCGACCCGTCAAAGGATTAGTCAAAGAGAATGTATTGAATTTCAAGTGGCTATACTTATATACATAGTTTGGTAACTGGGTGTGTGATATTTAACTCCGAACGACACACTCAAGCATACTTTGACAAAATCCTTAGGTATAATTACATTACCTTGTAAACATTAGTTGGAATATCATAAAATTAGGTAGATACTCAAATTGTCAAATGTCAAAGACAAAATAGGTTTACTGTTTCATTAACTTGAAACAATTGTTGCTTTAAAGATAATTTTAATATAAATGTGTACGAAGAACAGTAAAATTCAGGTGTAATTGATAAATAGGTGCAAATGGCGGTCTGGTAAGTTCTGCGGAATTTAAACTTTGTTGAAAAGACAAAAAGTGTTCACTAGTAGATTCCACGAACTTCAGCTCTTGTGATGACGTGTGACGACAGAGTGATGACGGTGAGGGCAACGTGCGTCGGCGTCGCCCAGTCGATGGACTGTTTGAAGAATTTCACTTTGTTGTAATTATTTTAACCTCAAATTTGTTTAAAACGAAACAAATAGAGCCAATAAAAACTAGAATTGGCAGTGCTTTTAATAAAAAATGGGTGAAGATGAAAATATGATTAACTTGTGGAGTTGGCGATACTTAGATAGTTACTGATTTGACTCAAAGTGCTATTTTTAGTCTAGGATAGGCTACATCCTTAGCCAACGTTGATACATCATAAAGAGAGGTTGGGTACGAGGCTTCGCAAATTAAAATCTCGTATTGCAAAATCTCTCGCTTTTCATAATCTCGGCAATAACAAAATCACGTTTCTTACAATATCGCAGTTACTAAATCCCACAAACTAAAATCTCGCAAAATCTGATTCAATGCTTCAAATAATTTTGTTTTGCCAACAATCTTGGAAATTTAAAATTCAAATCACGCGGGAGATTTAAATTTGCAAAATTTTAACAATTTTTTTTTTTTTTGCAAAAAACAATTATTCAATTTTGTGAGCTTCAATACTTTTGCAAAATAAATTGACTACTTTATGGCCATCTATCTAATATTTGCCGAATTATGATTTTGCCATGCGAAACAGAGAGTGATATGTTAGTATGAATTTCCAATTTGCGAGATTTTGATATGCGAGATTTTAAATTGCGAAATTTCGGATGATATTTGAAATATTTTTCGTTGCGAGATGTGAATGCCGTGTGATTGTTTGAAGCGAGATTTTTAGCGAGATCATGAAAAGCAGGATAAAATTGGCAAAATTTTGTTTTCTAAGATTTCAAAAAAAAAAAAAAACGATAGATTCCAGAATTTGAAAATTAGGCTTGAAGGATTTTTTTCCACGTTTTTTAACTTTTATATGAAAGGTACCTACCTACTGTTATTTTTTCATAAAAGTAACATTTTTTCTTAAAATATTTTATTAAGTATTAAAAACTAATAAGTATCGAGCTTTAAAAAATCTATCATGCCGTTTTCGAAACACATATTTGATTTTCAAAAACTTGAAACATTTTCTAAAGATCCAAAAATTTTTTTTTTTTTAAATTTTGGTACACAATGCTTTTTATATTTTTTGGAAGCTTCTATATAAAATAAATTTATGAAATCAGTACCGGGGGAACCTACCATTAATAACCATTTTTTGAAAGTGGTTTTCCATCCAAAGGTGTACTGCTTAAAGTAATTTATTGATTTTTTTAAGAAAAGTTGTGGAGCCGTTTTTGAGATAAACAAGATTATGTAAATTTTCTAAACAATAGTTTAAGAAAAAATGAAAAAAACTTGTGGGGGTAGTTACCAAAAAACGCTAGCTATAAGTATACCGAGTTTGAAGAAAATCGATCGAGCCGTTTAGGTTGTGGCTCCACAGACAGACAGACAGAATTGTAAGGCCAACATTTTTTGTCTTCTCTATCATCGTAACAATAAGTTTGATCAAAAACTTGGGGTCAATTTTTTTACGAATGCATAACTTGCCATATACTCTGGACGCGTCCAGTACAACGAAAGATATAATGTTCAGCCAATTCATTATATAGAAAATTTCATATATCAAAACGGGTTTTTTCGACTTCAAAGGGAGTAATATGTACTTACTGATCAGTCAAGAAGTTTTGACTATATCAACTTTTTGAAATAGCGCAAACTTGATCAGTTGTGAGAGGAAAAAAGTTATTTATTTGAGTTTTAAAATGTTGTTGGTTTTAAAACGTTCCCTAAACGCGTAACCAACAATAAGGCCCACGATTTCATTCACATACCGTTTTGTTGTGCAAACATCATCAAAATATTGAGTATGAAAATATTACGATCCTCATGTTTTGTTTTGTTTCTTTTCCTTGAAATTGTACAACATTCGTTATACATATAGAGTACTAGCTGTTACGCGCCCAATTCACCGGGCTACCACATCAACTTTTTACTATAAAAGAATATATTTTATTACAAATTGATTCTTTTACCTAATTAAGGAGATGACCCATTTTTGGGCCCAGGGCGTACACTAAATGAGACTAGTACCAAATGAAAGCTGACGTTTAGCCCAATCTATCTGCCAAATATTTTCGAATTCGGCTCCGGAGATTTTTAGATAATTGAGCTTGAAGTTGATCTTTGCAAATTAAAAAAATCTGGCTTTTTTGCAAACAATTACTTATAAATCCAAAAGTATGGCACGTAGGATTAATATTTTGATATCAAATGAAAGATCATAAAAATATCTTTCAAATTATGTTAAACACTTTTTTCTACACCTGATTTGTTTTGAATAAACGAGCCAAAAACTTTTTTAAAAAAGATTTTTTGAGTTACTTTGGAAAGTCAATATCTACCTCGAAAAAATCAGTGATGACCTATATATATACACACGTTGGAAAATACATACTTTCAACTGTCACGGGAGAAATTCACCATTTCAAAACATTTGACGTTTGGATTAAATGGTTTTACATCTGCATTTAAAAACACCTTACATCTGGATTAAGAGCATTTTTATTCATTGGATTTAGGGCATGTTTAGAGTGAGTAATATGGACATGAATTTAAATATTTGAAATTGGGTACTCACAAAACACGAAAACTCAGGCCTGGTCAAACAGAGCGCGATCCGGCGGTCTTTGTAAAAATTTACAAACAAAATTTTACCGCTGCGTTCTTTCTCCCCCAGTAAAGTATTGACCGTCCCGCTGGCCCACGCTCTGTTTGACCAAGCCTTAAAGAGGCCTTTTAATCCCTTACCTGGAGGCCACACGAGCGAGTACTCGTTACCCCGCTTGCAAGTACTTGCTCGTGTGGCCTCAGAGTTAGCGAGTTGGGTTAATACATTTACTGTCAAATTACTCGCAGCCCTACTCGCTTCTCAACTGCCTCCGAAAAAGCCAAGCGAGTTGACTTAGCGAGTAGGAAAAGTTTGATGAAACACTTCACTTCAAAATTTTGACCTAGCCCCAACTAAAAATGTCACTCCTACATTCATCCATAGATGGTATTCGTTTTCATTCATCCCACTTATAAAAGCGTTTAATAAGACTCCAAAGAGTGAAAAAGGCGACCTTTTTCACTTCTATTGCACCTTAATGGAGTTAATTATACGGGTTTATAATGAATGTATGTAGGAGGTCAGGGAATCGAGCCCGAGTCTCTTTGCATCAATAGTCTTGCTCGCTAAACACTCGGCCAACATATACAATATATTGAATTAAATCGGAATTAGTTAAATCTTAAATTTTCTCCTATATAAGACGAAAAACTAGAGCGTGCATTAATAATACAAAACTTGTTCAAGAATAATATAAAATAATTGGTATGGCTTTTATAAACCCTTATTTTGTTAAATAAATAAATACATAGGTATAATAAATAAATTATTAAATACAAAACTAAAACATTGGCTGACAACAATACAAAATAAACGTGCTCGTATGCCAAACTAAATATAAATTATAAAATGGACGATTATAGCTTCAAGACTCAACATATTCACAAGTAAAAAAAAAAAACTTCACTGTGAAGTTAGCAGGTCACTAAATTACACCCTTTATTTGGTGAACTGCAAAATCGGGAATAGAAATGCAAAAAAAATGCAAATTCCTGTCAAGGTCCCATATATGCGTGGGTGAAAGTTGCCCTCCTAACTTCACAGACGTGAACTATACATCAATTTTATATTGAATAATTTTGAATGAACAACAACAACTTGTGATGTGTGTTACCACCAAGTTTATAGTTGCACGGGGCAAAAAGAAACAAACCGGCTGAACAATTGCAAGCTTGTGTGTGTTTATAAAAACTAGTACGTCCAGCCCTCGAAACTCAAATGCTAACAACACTATCGTCCAGTTGGCAAACTTCTAAGAAATCATTCAAAAATCGATCCGAAATGATTCGATCAATTGAATCAATCGATCTTTCCATCATTTTCATTTCACTGAATTTATTTCCGATTCAATTTTATTCACTTCGATTTCGCTGGAACTAAATCTCCGATTTGAATGAATTCAATTCAATGCTGTACCGAATCCAATTTGATCCAAATTCGGATTGATTAAAAAAGATCATCAAAAATAAAATAAATTCGGATTTTTTACTGCTCCGGAAAATGATAATTTTTGGTCAATTAGTTGACATTTGGATCGTTCTTTGTATTTGAAAATATATTTTGGCCCTTATCCATCAAGACATCAACTGTCAAACTCCATTGTCGGATGGCTACGATGTCGATGGATTAAGAAACCTCTAAGAAATCTGAAATTCTTGATGAATTTTTACTGCTCCAGAAAAGATTGATTTTAAAGCAATTGGGTGACACTTGGAGCCGGCATGTCAAGCACGCATAGAATTCTCGGCACTTAACTTAAAAGCGGTTAAAACTGTGTAACCTGCGTGTAGTAGACACTAAAAGTTTACTTGTCAACGCGTTAGCTGCTCCTATCAAAAGTGACGTTTGCATAAAATTGGGGCTAAGCTGAACCAAGAGAAGTTGCATTTGCATGCGATTTATCGATTACAAAGTCACACACAACAAACGTTTTAGTTATAAGTGCGTTGACAACTTATAGCTTTTTTGCAAGAATGGATGAAATCGGTTGACAGAAATCACAGAAAATCGCAAATGTAATTCCATCGTTTAAAATTAGTCTTGAAGCCTCGTACGCAGATCGAGTTAAAATTTCGCTCCCATACAAAATTCTCTCCAAAATTTAGCCAAGCTAAAATTTAGCCAAACATTTTAGCCGAGAGGTACGCAGCTCCAGCTAGAAAGTCAAATTTTCGTTTCTTACTAAAAGCACTCATCTGTCAAAATTTAGCGCGTGAAATAATTGTTCGGCACATTAATTCTCGAGCTAAATTGTGGCAGGTTCATTTATTTGTGAGATTGTGTGAGCTTTATATTGCGAACATGAAAATTGAGACCGAGAAATATTCAAGGACAAACGATTTAGCAATGCCAAAAGGAAAAATCTATTTTATTTGATTATTATTTTAACTTGAAATATTGAAAGAAAATTCTTTGAAATTGTTGAATAAAATTTCTTTTCAGAGAACAGCTGTTTTCTGTAATGAATTCTCCACAAAAATCTTGTGTCAAAATTTAGCTAGGATTTTAGCTGGTGTTTGGAGAGAAATGCGGGAGCGGAATTTTAGCTCGATCTGCGTACTAGGCTTGAGCGTGGAGAAGAACTGAGATACTTTTCTGCAGCACTGAACGCTGCCATAGGACATTCCAATAATCTTTCCAGTCAGTGTTGGAAAATTGGTTGGTTGGTGGGTGGACAAAATCAACGAGAAACAAATAAAAACAAACAGAAGAATAATTATGATTTTAAAGAAAATTAAAAATAATATTCTTCTGGTTTAGTGGAGCGAATGAATAAAGTTCAAATAAAGAAGTTTAAGTGAGCTCTACTCCATATATTGCGTTTCGCCCAGGTACAACAGTTGGGCTCATCAGTTAGATGCTGTTGTACCCTTCTAAGACGTATTCATGTATTCATGCTGTGATTTCTATATGAGTCGGTAAACATCTACCAAAATTTGCGTCTTAGAAGGGTACAACAGCATCTAACTGATGAGCCCAACTGTTGTACCTGGGCGAAACGCAATATATGGAGTAGAGCTCACTTAAACTTCTTTATTTAAACAAAAGAATATTTTTTTTCCAATTTTCTTCAAATTTAAAATAACAAATAAAAGCAAATAAAACAGTTTGAAGAAAGGAAAAAAATTAAGCAAACGAAACTTGTACAAAAATATATACAGGGTGTCCTGTAAGTATCCACTGGGAAAATATTTGTTTATATTTTTTTCTGGAAAGGTCATAATGCCTTCTATAACCAGATGCAAGGTTATCTATTATTTTCAGGACACCCTGTATATAGATCTAGCAATATTGCTTATAAAAATCTACCAAAAATATTTTTAATAAAAAAATAAAAATAAAAATCTAATTTTATGTCATCTTGACTTGTTCACCTACATACATTCATGGATCAACTACTGCATACTTTACGTTGTTTTACTTGATATACATAAGAGGATGTGACTCACGTTATTTTGTATTCTTAAAAACAAGAGTACTTAGGTAGACTATATACCTTACCAACCAACTTCAAACATTTTAGAGCTCAAATTTAATATTATCAAGTACCCAAGTCAAGGATCATAATAAATCATAAAAATTGGAATAAAAAGTTCTCAACCAAAAATAGATGTAGGTATGCACGTATAAAGACAATTTTCTGCGGAAATATGGAGACAAAAAATACATACATATTCTATTCATGAAACTTTTATTACTAGGTCTATACTTGAAGATCAAAAGAGTCCTTCAACATCAAGAGGATAAAATATTACGTATTTGTTTTTTAATGTAAGATGTAGGTACAGTACATTTGTATAGGTACTTAAGTTAATTACACACAAAATCCAACTGGTTTTAAATTACTTCCCTGGGGTTTTTAAAGACAAACAAACTTTGACGTTTCTAATTTGTTTATTTTGTTTGTTTATTTGAATTAATCTATTAACATATGAAATATTTGTTCAGTACTTCCGTTGTAAAGCAAGCACCTTTTAATTTGGGTTTGAAAACAAAATTAAATAGCATTCTTGCTGCCAACGCACTATGAAAGCCCGTCATGTACCTTAGTCTTAGTCTCGTTTCTAAATTGTCTTGGTATCTTCAAGTTTTTTGTGAAAAGTATCGACCTAGAATCTGAATTTAAAGCTGTTAAATATCAACATGGAATTTTTCAATTTTGCTACCTAAAAAGACATTTTTTCTATTTCAAATCTTTTCTGCTTTTTACTGAAAAACCTTATTTCAGTCATTTAGTTACCGTATACTCACGGCTTGCATGTTCTACGTGGTAATATTGCCTCGAGATGTGAAAAGCCTCAAATTACTCTCGTCTCGTGACGTGTTGTGTCTAGCGATAGCTACTTAGACATTATGTAATTCAAACTTAACCTGATTTATTTTATAGATTATATTTGAAGGATTAAATCATGTTAATCAAAAAATATTTTTAATAACCCTACTTGAGTGATTCCGTTCCAACTGTGATTCTTTGCGTCCAGTGCTTTTTTTTTTGTTTAATGTAAAATGTTCGTATATATTTTTGGTTTGGATTGTGTAAATGGCTATTTAATACAATCAACATTCAATATCATGACCAAATTTGCAATATCTTCGACAAAGCTTGGAAAAGTATGGTCAAAATGTCAGTACCGTGGCATGTCCTATACTTGTTTTTCCGATTAAGTCTACTGTTTTCGAATGAAATAGTTCATTGAATAGAAATGTTGCTCTTAGAAAAATTTGGGTGCAATACTTGCTTGACAAAATAATGCAAAAATTAAGTCAAAATACGTATAGCTGAATAAAATAATCATGAATGAATGTCGTCCGAGGTTTTAGTTTTATTTTTGAATTCAAAAGATTTCCCGCTCAACCGCCATTTTGTTTTATCTTTAACGCGTATGTATTGAGGTTTTCTAAAAGATAAACTATTTATGTATTGGTAGCAACAATTATTTTAATTTTTGTACGTTGTTGTACTTTTATAGTGATATGTTTGCATGCGATGAAAGTATGTCACAAATTTATTTGTCAGTACCGTGGTAGTATTTTTTAAGCAGGTTATAACATGTTTCTGGTTAGTTATCAGAATTTTGTATTCCTTTTAACTGCACTAGTTAAAATTGTCCTGAAAATTATTTTTCTCATAAGCATAGAGAAGTGAGGTTACATAAACTGTCATAATGTCAGTACCGTGGATGTCAGTACTGTGGCATTTAAATACCTTTTTAGCTTAAATAAATATAATTAAGTAATTCCTTGCTATAATATTTTCTTCTACCAATTTTCCTTATGAGAACGGTAGCAATACCTCAGACGAGCCAAACAAAAATCATTCCGTGCAATAAAAACTAAGTAATAACCCAGCACAAGGAAAAGGGTTGCCATTCAGAAGAACAGACTTCAAAAACGAAAAAGAGATAATTTTTTAAAGAAAAAAAGGGAAGTAGAAATGTCAAGAGGTCAAAACGTATTAGAAAATCAAGGATCTCAACAAAAATATGGTCAAAAAGAGCGAGAAAAAATTAAAAAGAAAAAGAGTGTCACTATCATCTATACTAGTTTTAGTACATTTCACTATATGTTTTGTTCTTTAAAAGTTGTAGCAAAATGCTTTTACAGATATGATACTAAATGAAGCCACAAACACAAAACAAAAATTGTTTCCAAGAAGTTTTAGTTTTTGAAAATTTTCTAAAAAAAGAATCACAGTTGGCAGAGAATCACCCACTTACCTACATTAACATATATAAATAGGTTTTTTGTGAAAGAAAATAATTTCCGCCATTTAAATTAAAATCAAATTTCATGTGAATATACTCAAAACCAAATTCTCTTAGCATCAAATTTTATTAATCTCGAAACAATCTTTTTCTGAAAATATTACAGCAATTGCGACAAGAAGGTGTCTATCTTCAACAAACAAAGTGTTTCTTATAATCATAAGCTACTGAATATGTAAGAAAAAAAAAATTAATTCGGCTTACTGAGAGAATTATAAAACTGGTTTGTCCCTATACAGCGGATTTTCTTCTTATGATCTCAAAAGCGCTACAAACAATATGATAAGTTATTCACGATTATTTTTTCTGCTCCATTCAAAATGAGTGATAAAATAAGAGCTTCACAAACAATATCTTGCAACAAAGTACAATATAAAAGCAAGATAGCTGAACGCCCATCCCCCCTCCTTTCAGCAGTAGGAAGTTCAGGACTCTCAAAAACAAACACCACAGTTAATAAGCATAAGCAAACGAGTAACGCGAAACGAGAAACCAGGGAAATAAACATAAACATTATAAAAAAAAAGTATATACTTCATCACTCTGATGCTCTTATAATATTTCATGCCACACTTTTAAAGCAGCGTATGATCCTTGAAAATTCGATATAAGGATGTGAAACAAAAAAGCATCAACCAAAAAGAAGGAAGAGTATACATATATAAATGTATCTAGTTATATATATAGCGAGCCTTATTGCTTCATGTCATATGGATACAAACAAATTTTCTTGTTTAAATCATCATCATCGCTAGTCTCAGCATTAGCTTTCCTCGTTCAACACGAACGTTGGGTTTTATTTTTTACTTACATATAACCACAATTTTATTCCTTCTTCTTTGCAAGGATGAGAAAAAATACACATTTTAATAAGAAACAAAACAAACAAACAAAAAAACACGACAGCATCCTGTAGAGGTTTAGATACTGATAACACGCGACATGTGGTAGTTGAGTGTAGTTCGTGCAACAGGAGCTAATAGTATTGCACCATGCAAGATGCAACTTGAAGTAGCCCGTTTTTGTCTTTAGTATTCTGCGTTTGAATATTAAGTATACGCCACAGTGTCACTCTTACGACACTTCTAAGCCTCAGCAACACATGAGTCTGAATGATGACACATACATTCAGTTTCTTTGGAAAAGGGATGAGTATTGGTTTTCAGAAAATTAATATGAAGGAGTTTGAGTTTTTAAAAAATTTTTGGCTTAAGGAACAGCTACTATCTTGAAAAAGAGATTTGTTTTGTTTTTATTTAATAACTCAATTGCATTTAATTTCATAAGAAAATATTTAACTAAAACCTTTTATATGATAAGATAACGATAACAGAATCTAGAAAACTAACTTGACTTTCTTTATTCAAATAATTCATATACATATTCCTCTAAGAAATGAAAAATAAAAAAAGTACGTTAAGTTGAACAAAACCGGCCCTCGAGTCATTCCGTTTCAAGTATTAGGTTAAATTTCTGAAAAATATGTAAAAAAAAACATTGAAATAGCTTTTGTCATGCTTGAATTGTTTCTCATCATTTGAGATGACAAATAGGTCTTCAGCGATTATATACGTACATATGTCTTTTTTCAGGGGTGCAAAATCCATGTGCCTTTAAAAAAATTGCCAATTGCCCTCAGGCTTTAATTAGTTTTGCACTAATTATACATCACTTAAAATAAAATAGAAGTAAAAAATTGTCTTTTAGGCTCTTGAATTGACCGGAAAATGAGGGAAGTGTATAAAGGAACAATTACGTGACAGGGTTTTAATTATTGAATATGTATATTTGGCCCATAACAATGCTTATACCAATCACACTGGCTTATTTTAAATAAGTTTTGGTATAGCTCGTACCTCGTGGCATGATGATTAGTGCGTTGGACTGTCATGCCGAAGGTGTGGGTTTGATTCCCCGTCATGCCAACTAATAACAGAAATGTTTAATCCAAAGGTACTGCCTCTGGCAAGGAATTGACAAATCCTCCAAGAGTATCTTTGTCATGAAAAGTGCTTCTCATCTACCCGTTTGGACTCGACAAAAAATTGTAGGTCCTCTCAATTCCTGCCAACAACACGCACACAGGAATGTAAGTCACTAGGTCCTGGTGGAGAGATGTTGTGCCACGAAATCTATTTATTTATTTATCTATTTTGTTGTTTTTGAATAACATATTTTGAGACCGTGAGCGCAATAATGACCTAACTTCAGTTTTATCAAAGGGCACGGTAGTACCCAGCCAAGTTCGCGGCACTACACCCTTTTTACAGGAACAAACTCAGGTGATTTTCAACCCCCTTCTAACTTCAGTAACAAAAAAGTCAGAAACTTCAAATTCGGAGTATTTGCTGAGCTGATCAAACACAGGTGGCTCATCAAATTTCAACTCTTTAACATTAGTAATTCCCGAGATATAGGACTTCAAAAATCGCAAAAACCGTAACTGACTGACTGACTGACTCATGGACTGACTGACTCACTGACAGATCATCAAAATTATGGAGCACTTCCTGACATCGTAGAAGCTTGAAATTTCGCACCACGGTAGGCCTTGTGGTACAATACAAAGGAAAAAATCGAAAATCTGCAATTTTCTATTCAGGGGGCGTGGCATCCACCCACTTTCTGAAATATTCTTATAAATTATATGGAGCACTTCCGATTGTTGTAGAACGATGAAGATTGGTAAGTTGGTAGGGCTTGAAGTACTTAGAAATAAAATAAAATGCACGACTGGATCGCACGTACATACTTGCTCTTATGTTCAAGTTGTGTGGGACTTAAGAACTTTAAAAAATATTCAATTAATTATAGAAAAAGTATTAAAAGCATTCTTAAAATTGTATAAACAGTCTGATAAATAACTTAGAGTTCAAAAAATAGCATGCCATTTGATAACTTGAAAAAATATGAATACATGCAAAAAAAATTTTAAAGCGTTGGAGCCGTTTTCTTAAAAATTAATTTTTTATATGTAAAATTTTTGTAACATTTTTCAAAAATAAATCTGGTATGCCAATTAATATACATTTAAAACTGAAGTTTCAAAACAATTCATCAACCCGTTGTTTAAATATTGAATTTTCAAAAAAAAAAATTTGAACCTTTTTTAAAAAATCCAAAATTTATTTTTTTTAAATGTTGGTATGCAGTATTATTTATATTCTAACAAAGCTTTTGTGCAAAAAATTTTATTGAAATCGGATGAGCAGTTAATGAGAAAATTAAAAAACCGTTATATGGCAGATACCGTTAATAAATGTTTTTTGTGATTTTTTTCTTAATCAAAGGTACATCATATCTACAATAATACAGTGATTTTCTTATCAAAATCGTTGGAGTCGTTTTTGAGATAAATAAGGGTTTCCTTGACGTGTGGCAAGTACCGTTATTTTTTGAGGTAAACAAAAAATTTCAATTTCCCCTCTGGAGAGTTACAAAAAAAACCTTAAGTTCAAAACTTGAAGAAAATCACTTCAGTGGCTTAGGCTGTAGGTTGAGGTACGGACAGACAGACAGACAGACAGACAGAATTGTGCCACCCAATTTTTTTGTGTTCTCTATCATCGTAATGTCATGTTTGATTGTTATCTCGAAATTTTTTTTTGCACGAATCCAAAACTTGACCTATAGTACCTATTTCGCAAGTAAAAATTGAAAAATTGAAATTTTCCATTCAGGGGGCTTGGCATCCACCCACATTCTTAAAAATTCTTATAAATTATATGGAGCACTTCTGATTGTTATATAATGATGAAAATTGATAGGTCGGTAGGGCTTGAGGTACTTAGAAAGAAACAATTGAAATCCACCCACATTCTTCAAAATTCTTATAAATTATATGGAGCACTTCCGTTGTAGTACAATGAAAATTGGTAGGTTGGTAGGGCTTGAAGAACTTAGAAAGAAAAAAATCGAAAAAATTGGAAGTTTCAGTTCAGGGGGCATGACATCCACCCACATTCTCAAAAATTCCTATAAGCTATATAAAGCACTTCTGATTATTGAAGAACGATGTAAATTAGAAAAGCGGTAGGGCTTGAAGTACTTAGAAAGAAAAAACTTTGAAAAATTGGAATTTCCCATTCAGGGGGCGTGGAATCCACCCACATTCTAAAAAAATCTATTTAAGTATATGGAGCACTTCCGATTGTTGTAGAACGATGAAAATTGGTAGGCATGTAGGGCTTGAAGTATTTAGAAGAAAAAAAATCGAAAATTTGGAATTTTCCATTCAGGGGGCGTGCCATCCACCCACTTTATCAGAACTGCTATTATTTATATGGAGCACTTTCGGTTGCCGTAGAATTATGAAACTTTGTGGAGCGGTAGGGCTTTATTTTCAACTGGCAAAATAAATCTTTGCAAATAGGAGTGAAATCAAATCAAAAACATAAATGTAAAAAAAAAGAACCAAGTTCTTATATGACAAGAAACCTGTGCGTAAAAAGTCAGCCAAAAAAAGTAATGAGATCTAGGTTAGGTTAGGTTAGGTAGAAGTGGCTGTCAATACTAAGTACTGACACACTTAGACCAGAATTGGTCCGTTGTGATACCACATGAATCTTAAAAACTCTTTCCTTACTCGCTAAAACCACTTTGAGCTCCTGACGAAGCGTGTGAGACTATAAATGTCTGTGTTTGCCAGATCACTAGGATCGTTAAAGAAGTAAACTCCTAAATGGAGCCTACGTCTGAGGGAAAGAGCAGGGCATGTGCAGAGAAGGTGAGGAATCGTTTCCTCTTCCTCCTCGTCCATGCAGCTTCTGAGATCTTAAATATATGCCAAGTTTTAAGTTCATGAAGTTTAATATCAAATATCTTAAGCAGAGTAATATCGAAACAGTTCCAAATCATGACGAAAATTTGATATTTAATGATTACTGATTAAATTTTAAATTTAACTAATTTTTCGATTGTATGTTTTTTGAATTGCCCTTCTTGTCCAAGCGGAGGGAGATATTACCCCTCCCCCTCCTCCCCTAGAATTTTGTTCGTCTCTACTTCCCACCTATATGCTCTGAACTGAAAAGAAATTTAATTAACCCCTACAGCAACTATAGGGGATGAAAATAAAAATCTAAAAAAATTAGGGATTTTTTGTTTTCCTAATTTTGAACCGATTTAGGCCCATCCAAATATAAAAACTAAAAAAAAGAAAAAACATATAACGACCACCCTAATGCACATACATATTCATATGTATTCTTATTTAAAAAGAAGATTTTGCGTTTTAGTTTGGTTTTCAGTTTTTGATAGTCTTATAAATTTGTAGTAAAGTGATAGAAATTATAAATGATTGTTTTGTCTAGAAATTATTGAAAATTAAAAAAAAAATACTATAAAATATCAACTTCTTTCTTTTTAGATTGATAAATTTTTGATAGCAAACAATTTTCGTCGTGGTAGGTTTAAGGTTTTATTATTCCTTGCAGTCTTAAGAATACAAACTTATATAATTGGTGTTATCCCTTCCTCCAGGCCTTCTTCTTTTTATACTCACTTTAAAAATGCTAATTTATTTCAATTTATTAACGTTTATTAGGACAATTATCTTTAAAGCATAGCGTTAAAGCTATGCATATAAAGTTAGCACGGCACTTTTGGAAATTCAGGTTGAAAGCTATCCTATCATTAATTGCTACTTAATTGCGAATTAGTTACGCAAAAAAAAAATTAATTGCATTTTTGGTTTGTAAAAAAATGGGTGTCCTGCTAACTTCATATGAACTAGCAGGACAACTTTCTCAAAAATGTAGATAAACGATCCGGAAAAAGTTGGTTTTTGAGAATTAATTGATTGCGAATTAGTTTCGCAAATAAAAATTTAATAAAATTATAGTTCTCAATAATCAACTTTTTTCAGCTCGACTATCTTTATTTTTGAGAAAGTTGTCCTGTTAAGTTCATATGAAGTTAGCAGGACACCCATTTTTTCTTAAACCAAAAATGCAATTATTTTTTTTGTCCTCCTAACTTTATATACATGTAAAAGCTTTATTTCAAAGTTTTTTTTTTTAGATTTATAAAATATCTTTAACCAAAAAAATATTTAAAATAAATATCAGCAGGACTACCAGGTGTCAAATATGTTTTTAAACAATCCTCCCAAGACTTTTTAATGGAAGACAAATCGATGGACTTAGTCTTAATTGGACATGTGTATGGTTACCTCTGATTACAATTAGCTTATTTTTGTCAAATTTGCCACCATTTTTTTTAAATTATGTTCTTTTAAATTAAAACCACAGATGGGAGCGCTTAGTTATAGTGTTTTATTGTTAACTTTAGAAGAAAATGAAAGCAGTCAAATGTTGTACCACTTTTTGTAACATTTGAAGCTCTTGGTCACTTTTTCTACTCATATAGTTTAAAACATTAATGAAATTGAATTATGTAAGTAGGTATATGTAATTGGCGCTCCGATGACTTTCACTACCTACTATTATTTCTGTTGCCAAAATATATAAAGAGATTTATCCAGAGCCCAATCTTTTAGAATTGGAGTATCAGTTTTTCCAAAAAGTTAATAATTTTTCTATTCCATTTAAAATATAAAAGGTTGAGGATACTAACATCAACTGCACCATTAAAATTTAAGTTTTAATAACAAATTTAAGAGCTCAGAAATTTTAGAGGCCGGCTTTCGAGTTGTAAGACAGAAATTCAAATATATTGCCAATACCAACATCACAAAGAAAGTTAGGAAGTGATGAAATCAAAATTGGACTTATATTGAATTTTTGTGCAAACCAAAATACAGATTCGTTCTCAAAATATAGAGTTTCTAAAGCCAGCATTCTCTGGTTAAGCTTTGTCATTTTGAAAAATTCATAATTATTTAAATATTTCCTTCTTTTAGTGTTAGTCCATTTGACTGAGATATTA
Source organism: Dasysyrphus tricinctus (assembly GCA_963921185.1). Taxonomy (NCBI): domain Eukaryota; kingdom Metazoa; phylum Arthropoda; class Insecta; order Diptera; family Syrphidae; genus Dasysyrphus; species Dasysyrphus tricinctus. The sequence goes on from OY992531.1 coordinate 50,830,082, forward strand.
TGTCATCATGTTTTGTTATTGTTATTTGTACTATAGGCTTCGTATAGAAAACAACCTTAGCTTTTATATCTTACAACTTTCAAAGGCAGATCAATAAATCCGTCTTCAGCATTCAAATTTTGCTTTGGCATCAAAGACATAGATTATAAAATCATAGCCCACTCTGTGAAAACTAAGCAAGAGTGGAAATTCGTTTATCAGTTGTATTCCTAGATAGGATTCTTAGATAGGATCAACCAATCTTGATAAAGTACTTTTTCCTCAACTCAGGAACTCAGGTCTCTTAAGTTTCATATCTCATCTGTTTTGAAGATCAAAATAAAATTGAAAAAAAGAAAATAAAGTTAATACGACTCCTCCGTACCCCTAATTATTTTCTTATCGTTTTTTACATCAGAATATTAAGTATACGCCACAGTGTCACTGTTACGACATGTTCTACTCACAAGTCACAACCATATAGCACACACACGTAAGAAATGTTTGCCAAGGGAGATATAGAATATAAAACTCTGATGCTAATAGAAAAAGTTGAATTTTTTACATGACTGAACTTACCCGGTTCTAATGTTGTTGCTAAAAGGATCGATGGAAGGCATAGCAGGATAACTCGAATCTCCAACATGTTCGGTAGCATTTGCATTATCTCTGTAGTACGTTTCTACCAACAGCAACGTCTTTGTCGTCTCTGTCTCCGTCTTATTCGGCGTCGTCGTCGTTCTCAGTTGCTTATTTGTAGTTTTTGTACGAATTGCAGTCGAATGGGACACGTGTGCCCCTTCTGACATGTGATCCTTATTATTTGTATTCCTTATTTTTGTTTTTTTTGGTTTGTTTTTGTATTGTTGTATTAGAGCTATGTTAGTCAAAGTAAGATATGTGCTGTTGTTACGCTTCAGCTATTAATAATTCCCTTTAAGGGGTGATTCAACCGTGGGTTTTGAGCTTATACGAGTTAGGTCAGCGATTAGCTTGGGTCTTCTTATGCACTGCACTATTTCTTCTTCTTCTACGTATTCATGTTAGACTTTATGATTTATGTTGTGCTTTGGGTTGACTTAAAACGTCAACGGTTCCGCATTAATATTTCATGTCAACACGTTACTCGGGTTAGCGGATACTATATGATATTATTTCCTAACTCCTTTCTCAGGGACTATATCAACATAAAGTTTCAATTGAGTTGAAAGGCTGCTTCATAGTTAGAAGACTATGCGCTGCTTCTGCAATCTTCAACAAAACTCTACGTACAAACTATCATCGTCATCCATACAAGTTGAATGGCTTGTTTGATATTGAGGTCGTCTCGTACGAGTATCTTGAATTTTGTTTCCATTACAAATTTATAGAGAAAGTTATTCAGTCTCGTTCTCTTATAAGAAGCGGATGCTGCTTATAAAGCCAGTTGTAGGAAACTGTTCGTAGAAATTCGTACATCGATTAGCACTCTATGTTTCTGTCTGACTTTGTTTATTGTATTTTTGTTTTTGTATTTCTATTTTATGCTTTTCAATTTTTCTTCTTCTTTTTGGAACTGGATTTTTTATTTGCTGGGTCATTTCTCAAAAGGAAATTTTCCTTCTTTACTTAGTTTTTTTTTTTGGACGGGTGAAGTAGAAGAAATTATTATTGGAGTCGTTTACCGGAAAGTGGCAGCCTTCATCTACACAAGGGGCATACAGGATGTTTTATTTTTCTTTTGTTAGACTTTTTTTGTTGTTGTTGTTTTGTTCATTCAAAACTGCAAGCTGAAAAGAAATGAAAAGAAAAACGTGGAGAGATTATTGAATGAGTAAGAGTTTTGTTTGGTTGTTATAAAATTAATCGGTTAAAGGCAGAAGTTAAGTTTTGATAATGAGTTGGTTTTTGTTTATAAGTTGGGGGCAAAATTGAAGAATTATTTGGTATCGAAGAAGTTTTTTTTTTATTTTCTTCAAAGTTAAAAGTTTTCTGAAAATTACAAAAGAAAAATCTTAACAAAGTTGATGAAGGGCTTGATTAATTAATCAGTAGGACTCATTTTCAATAGCATAAGCAGAACAACAATAATGTTTCCATTATAGTCAAGTCAACAAATTATCAAAAATAAGTTTTATAGATGTAAGCATCACAAGTTTTGTGGTCCAGTAATTTAAGAGCAAAGCTAAATGTATCCCAGTGGCTATTTGTATTGTTGCTCGCCATATATGCAGGTACTACAAACATTAATATTATGATTTCGTTAAAATCGTGTCTACCAGAAAATTAAAAAAAAACTTAACATAATGATAATAGGTACCTAAGGCTGCCATATCAATATCGAACGGTTTTTAAAAGCCCAGAAGTGTTAAAAACGTTATATTTTCAGGGTTGATAGCTCTCCGAATACTGTAACACTTATTAACGCCGTAAAACACATATATTTCTTACAGAAACCGGATTTTTAGGTATTTAAAATTTCCTTGTTAAAAAAACTGCTAGTTTTGATTTTGATTAATTTTTTCAAATACTTTTGATAGAAATGGTAACTTAGACATTGGCTTGAAATCATCAAATTAACATCTTCATCCTCTATAGTCAATGTAACTTTGAAATAAATTTACCTTTTCTTCTGCCTACTAGGAAATTTGCGTAAAATCTGCCAAGAAATTCAGAGCATGTAGGTGGGAAGTATACAAGAAAAAAATCATACAAGACGGGGAAAATATTTCCCACCACTTGGTCGGGAGAGGCAATTTCATAAAATAATTGCATACAATAGAAATAACAAAAAATAATTAAAAAAACAACGGCAACACTTATTTTATAGTTTTATTTTATAGTTAATTTCCAGTTCTTTGAATAAACGGTTTCAGCAAAATCTGTTTTCTAGCTTAAAATTTTGAAAAAAATTATTATTTCTTCAAAATGTTGAGTTTGAAACAATTTTCTGCCAAAACTGTTCATCAAGAAAACATAAATTTAGAACAAACAGTAAAAATGGACTTTTCAAAAAAGCAACGAAACACTAATCTATGTAAGTATTACCGTAGGTTTTAAATATTTTTTTTTTCTATTTTATGCAATTTTTTTATTAAATTGCCCCTCCTGCCCAAGTGGAGGGAGATATTAACCCCCTCCTTAAGATTTTTGTCTTGTCTACTTCCCTACTAGCTATGCTCTGAATTTTTTGGCAGATTTTACGCGAATTTCCTAGTAGGCAGAAAAAAAGGGGAAATTTAATTTTCCCTACTGTGACTTTAGGGGATGAAAATACAAATCTGAACAAAATTACGGATTTTTTTTTCTTCACTTAGAGTCGATTTAAGCCCATCCACTATGACCTTTTTTAACGACCAACCTTATGTACATTAGGTTGGTCCTTAAATTGGACGTTGTCTTGGATAGCCCTCATTCGATTCAAAACATTGGAAAACAATTTCCCAATTTTTTCCAGATTTTTATTTCAACCTCCTGGTCTGCCTTTTTTCACTTCAAGGTTCAAATAAAAGAGTAAGGGTGATTTTATAGCACGCGAAAAAAATCAGAACTTATAGATTAGATTCAGACGAAAAAAATCGTATCGGAAGGGGGGTCTATTTCCTCCCGTATTGACCCGCATTTGACCCAAAATAGAAAAAAAATATTTAAAAACAACTTACAGTGGCATGCTATTGATTTTTTTAAAGCTATAAATCCAGTCTCTAATATTATTCTTAAATCAAGTTTTTATTGTAAATAGTTTCTGACAAAATAATTTTCAAACCTTAAAATAAAAACAAAAATAATAATTGTTAACGTTTGAATTATTTTTTTCAGAAACTATTTATAATGAAAACTTGATTTAAAAAACATATTAGAGACTGGATTCATGGCTTAAAAAGAAGCTATAGCATGCCATTGTAAGTGGTCCCGTTGTTTTTAATAATTTTTTTTATCTTTTGGGTCAAATTTTTAGAAAATTACCCCTCCCACCTTAACGGGAGGAAATAGACCCCCTCCGATACGATTTTTTTTTCGTCTGAATCTAATCTATAAGTTCTGATTTTTTTCGCGTGTTATAAGAATCAACCTAACTCCATTATTTGTACCTTGAAGTGAAAAAGGGAGACCAGGGGGGTGAAATAAAAATCTGAAAAAATTAGGAAATTTTTTTTCTCTATTTAAAGTCATTTGATGCCTATAAAAGTTGGAATTTCAAAAAAACCCAATATAAGAACCACCCTAATGTACATATATACATTGCTGATTTCAATGCCGAAAACTATTCTCCAGTGGGGCACGTGGTGGTTTTAACTACTGTCTAAAACATTTAAGGCAACAATTGTGTCAAAAACTGATATAGGTCACTCGCAATTTTGGGGTTTTCCAAAAAAATTTCTTCGTTTGTGATAGTTTTTTAAACTTCTCATTAACTAAGCAGGAAGACATTTTCAAAATTATAGATCAACGATCCGTGAGTGATTTGTTGTTGAAAACTAATTTATTGCTTACCAGCCCATGGCCATAACAGCACTTTTAGCAGCTACAGAGCTGGCAAAATATTTGCAGTAACGCTCTTAATTTGAAGTTTTTTTATGTAGATTTTTTAGAAAAAAAAAAAATAAATTAAAAAAATGAATTTTGTCAAATTTGGGCTGAAAAATTTTAACTGAGTTTTTCTTGTATTGCATAAAAATTTACAAATTTGCAGCCTTACTGAAATTCCTATGGCTACCTCCGTTGCAGAGAAAAGCACTGTCATGTCTAACATGCTAACAGTAAAGTTAGCAGTACCTACAGAATGAAATTTTTCTTAAAGAAGGACTTCAAAATTTGAGGTGATCCTTTTCTTAAAATCTCTTAACAAATTCCTAGCAAGCTCAGTTAAGGAAAGGGCATTTCACGCTATTTCATACTGAAATAATTGTCCTATTGCATAGGTGAAAATTGTTAAAAAAATTACGCCTTCACTTCTACAAAAAAAAAAAAAAAATCGAACAAGCAGAAGAGTTTTTGTTTGAAATTTTAAATATTTCCTTAAAAGTATTTTTAATTTTATTGAATTTAATTTGAATCAGGTCTGAAGGTTTTAGGGGTGTTGAAAGAAAGTGAAATTATATTGATTCTACGAAAAAAAGGATTAAAATCTTTTTGTATAGAAAAGTTTTTTTTTTCAGAACTATTTAATTTTACCCCTCTCCACTCTCCTAAAAATTTTAGTCCCAGTCCAAATTAAGGGTACTGTTAGGTAGTGCTTAAGGAAGGAATCAAACAAAAGCTTTCCACAAAAATTTGATTTTGTCAGAGTTCTTTCGGAAAACATTTTAAGATTTGTTTGCATAACTCAAATTCAAATAATGAACCGACGTAGCTGTTTGCGAGCTGTTAACTTTGTATGGGTTGATTTAGCTTTTGTAAAAGCAAATTGCATGCCGAATACCATTCCAAGCATTTTATGCTATTTGACTTATTTGACTGACTAGCAGACACCTAAAAATCTGATTTCTAATCTTATCGGTGTCCCTCAATGTTTATTACTTGAACCACTATTACTTTTTTAAATAACTGTCAATTAACTCCGTAGTCCGTAAGCTTATGGGTAAGTTGATGACGTCTACAATTGTGCATGAGCTTACTTGGGTTATTGAGCACAGAGCTTTTATGTCAATTAGGCCCTAGAGGCAATTGAGACTGGTTCAAACTAAACTGATCTAAATTTTCAGGTCCGTTAAACTGCGTCCACCACAATGGAAATTCAAAAATGTAATGATGCAATAATTTGCTGGGTCCCCCACCAGTTTGAGGGGGAAGGGAATTTAGTATCGCGTTTGAATTTCCATTGTGGTGAAAAGTCTTCACAGCTCGCTTGATATCGGGCTGCTTTTAAGTGGTAAGGATGGACTTGAGGAACTTGAAATTCCGCCATTTGAGGAGCCCAAAATTATTATCAAATTATTGCATCATTAGTTTTTTGAAATTTTGTGTATTAAGGTGTGGTGGACGCAGCTTGACGTCAAGCTGGGTCCCCCACCAGTTTGAGGGGGGGGAAATGAGCATCAAATTATTGCATCATTACATTTTTGAATTTCCATTGTGGTGGACGCAGCTTGACGGACCTTAAATTTTCAGTACTAAATAACAAACAAATCAAATATACTATTCTCGATAAGTAATCTAATATCAATTATTTTAATCATATCAATGGTACTTCTTATATCTGAAATCTCCCATTGTAATTTCTCCTTGAAAATAAACTCTAATAAATTTGTTTGAGTACAAATCGAATTTGCCAAGAGTAAAAGTAGAAGAAAAAAACTGAAATCAGTTCCTACATCAATAAAACTATTTACAAAATTACCTTCATGCTTGTTTGTTAATTTTTTTTTTCATCTTCTTTCTGAAGAACTTGAAAAATTAAGTACCTTACCTATATATGTGCTCTTATTCCATTTTTTATTAAGTATATTTTTTTTTTTTTTATATTTTTCAAATCGATCCAAATGAAAGATAAATCTCAAAAATACTTGAAAACTTTCTTCATTTCATCGTCTTTGAACAAAATGGATAACTTCAATTTACTTTGTGTGTGTGCGGAAGCTTGAACTCAGAATAGAGAAGAAAATGAATGACTCTTAGAAGTTTATTATTTTTTTTTTTCATTTTTTCTTTAAATGGAAAGGTAACACTAACCCTACACCTCTATACTTACTTGCTGCACACATTTAATAGTGACACACACAATGGTTATAGGACTTTTAAGTTACATAAAAAAAGAAATAAAGCTTAAAACTGAACACGAAGAAAATTTTCCTGCAGAAAAAGAGAAGAAAAAAAATATTAGCGATAGATATAAAATAAAGAAGTCAACCAGTGTTGCCAGTATATCTAGTTTTATATTTATAATGGGCCTTACTAATAATCAAACACTAATGTCGACTATTAGCTAACTTAGAGGTTAAAATAAAATGTGGAGCTTAAACAGAATGCTACCAATAAACAATTTTACCCTTTTGCTAACAAAACCTTCAGACTTTCTTTGAATCTACTACAATTTGCATCAAATTCCATCAAACAAACCCGCACACTACAATAACACAAGTGAAAACATAAAAGAAGAACTACACAAACACAGATGCATTGACACAGGGTCGGCGTGCAGTTACACGGCTGAATTCTGGGGCGCAAGATTAAAAAAAAAAAAGAAAAAAATCATTGAGGTGCTTGTCATTTTTGCCGAGCTATAGGAAAGTGTATAGAGATTTTAAAAAAGTAAAAAAAGCTAATCAAACTAAATAAAAAAGTGAAACAAAAGGAAATACAGTGAATACCTGCAATACTTATTTAAAAAATATATGTGTATAAGACAACATGCGGAATTAAATAATGTAAGAACACCTATAATACGAAGTGAAAAAAATTTTTCATTTCACAGTAAGTTTTGTCTGATTCTACATAAAGTTATGTAAAGGGGAGTTCTTTAGGTAAATATATTATCTTAGAATACTTTTAAAATTCTTCTTCTTCCCGAAAATACAAAACTGAGATGATTGTTAGGGCCAACAAAAAGACCTTTAAGAATATATCATTCAAAACGTTGAAAATAACTCTGCTATTTAGACCCTTAATGGATTTGAGCGCCTTGCTATCACAAACAAAAATGAGGTCGTCCCTGCTGCAGGAGAATTTATTATTTGACAGATGAATCTCAAACTAAATCACTTGATTGAAGTATATTTTTATTTATAACAAATAAGATTTATTAAAGCAAAATATCATGAAATATCAATTGAAAAGTATTCTACGATAGTTTATTAACCTAAAAAACATCACTTCACGTTACTTTATGTGGAAATATCAGACAAAACTCACTTTTGAAATGAAATATTTATACACTCTTTATTATAGGCGTTTTTTCAGGATTTAATGCAGCACCGCGTATTTTTTTATAATTTATTTAAAAACGTATTGAAAGTTTTCATTACACTAATTATATTACACTTCTTTATTTAGTTTAATTAAGTTTTTATCACTTCTTGCTAAACGATTCGAAATCTGAAAAAAACATTCCTTTAGCTCGGCAAAATGACAGATGAATTTAATTTTTTTTATTGTTCAAGGAGTGAAGATAAGTATTGCCGTATTCTTTTTTAACAGCAACTTTTTCAGTACTATAGTATGTAATTCGTTCAAAGGGTTTGGACGATTTTAATTTTATTTTAAGTACATAGTTTTCTGACATATTATGTATGTACATACCAACATGAAATTGCTACGGAAACAAATTATTTTCTGTTGGGATTTTTACAGTGATATTTCTGTTCCCGTCAACTTAGAAGATAATTTTTTTAGGGATCAGAGTACTGTTGTTTCTATTGTTTTTTTTCAGAAAATGTATCCTTTTTAATTTCAATAACCGACCGACTTTCTGAATTCATACAAACTTTATCAAATGACGCTATTTTATGCGAAACGATTTTTCATACATTAATTTGTCTGACAAGTAATCCTAAGAATGACTACGTATGTTAACGTGTATAGGTGTGCTCTCTGACAAAAATACTCCCAAAACATAAGTGTAATGAGCAAAGTCACTGGAAGACTTTTGGAAAACAGAAGGAGTTAAAAAGGACTACAAGGAGTGACCAAAGAAAAACGACATGATTGACAATCATTTTGAAGTTTGTCTCGTTATGTTTTTGACAAGACGTTTGTGGAAATATAAATATGCTTTAAAAATATTCAAATGGATTTGATTAACTTATATAATGTTAAATAAATAAAAAACTATGAAACAAATTCTGAAAACTCAATACAAATCCTTTTCCGTTCAACACAAAAAATTACTTTTTAGATATACGTAATTTGGTATGCAAATATATAAAACGGAATCAAAAAATTATGCTCATATTCAACGTAAATGCAGACGTACTAAATATTTATGAAAAAAAATAAATAATCTGTTCCTGTTGCAATACATAAATATATACTCGTAAACAATAAATAAAGTAATTCTAGATAAAGTTCTTATTTTTCACTGTAAAACAATGATCTGAATATTGAAACCAACTCATGAAAATACCTATTGAAATCTACCTGATAACTTGGGAATAGATTTAAGTACTAAATACAAATTAAAATACCATAAAACAGCACTAGGGCAATACATTTTATTTAGTGTTCGACTTTAAACATGGATTTCCATGTATTAAATTTTGACTTATTGCTAACGTCTAAACTGGAGATTAAATTTGTTATTGGTATGCGGATTTTCTAAAATCGGGAGATTTTCTTTTAAGCTTAACACTAAATTTGATTATTAGTAAGGCCCAATGTCTTTTTTTATGAAACTTTTGTTCTTATAAAAATTTTTTATTTAACTTAAAACAAAATAAAAAAATAGTAAATGTAATAAGTTTTCAGTTTTCCAATAAAATTGAAAAGAGCTTCAAAAACCTTTTAAGTAAGAACTAGAAATCAGCATATAATTTTAGATAATCAGTAGGTATAGATATCTTCAACATTCTTCAAGATTTTTGTATTTTTTGTTTGTAGTCGTTGACGTTATTTTTGGATACTTACTTTACCACTTTCATATTTTAAATGATTAATTAATGGGGACTGTATAAAAATTCCTTAAACTTGAATAAAACTAAAACTTGGATAAGACTTTGTTAATTTAATAAATTGATTAAGAACACGATTAGGCCAGGAAAAATGGGTTCCGAGGTTGAAAAAATTAATTCATGAAATATTAGAATTGGAATCGACGCAGAATTGCAACCTCTATAACATATCCAAAGTCCCCCAAAATCCCCGCATTTCCTTTTTGTGTAGATGCATTTCAAGAGGTGCAGACGTGGAGAACTTGTAGGTCTATCAAACTAAAATATTTGTTTTGGTACAACCTAACCATATGATACATAATAAAAGGGTAGTTTTTAACGCTAAATCTAATGAAACCAAATTCAAAATGATACAACCACCAAAAAAAAGTTATAGTCCTTTTTACGTAATGATGACTTTTTTTCAGGTACAACAGGTAAAATATTATCGAAAACCCTTTGAAAATAAAGGTATGTTAATGAAATTTGGAGTGAATGTTTCATTTGTCATACGAACTAAGAATCAAGACAGTCCCCAAAAATATCCATGGTGAAAGGGTGTTTTTTTTTTAAGGGGGATGGGCAAGTGTAGAACGTTTACCATAACACAAACGGTAAAACTCTTACACCCATAAAACTCGCCAAAAATATTGAATTTGTCCTGGCAACCAAGAATCAAAATAGTCCATACAAATATCTTTTGTCTAATAGTGTTTTTGTGGCGGTTAAATTTTGACCTGTTCTACGGAAAATACGATTTCAAAAATTGATTTTTGCTTGAAAAAGACCATAACTTTGTTAAGGGTGCTTGTATCATTTTGATTTTGCTTTTATTAGATTCAACGTTAAAAAATACCCTTAAATCATATACCATACTTAGTGTATATGGTAGGTAGGTAAAAATGGTGGCAAGAGCGTAACACTCGCTGTTGCCCAATTAGCACTGGATTGCGCCGTTTTGATACCATAACTCGTTTGACCTGTGTATGAAAGTAGATAAAAGCGTTCCTTGCTTTGAAATAGGACGGCTGTGGAGCATGGTTAATGTATCTTGTGAGTTGGGGTCATAGGACACTCACTCGATCGGATCGCATCTCGCCCGAGCTTGCCACATTATGCCGAGCTCGGCAGGTTGTAGAGTAGCAACGAAGCGATCGATCAGATCATGTGGTCATCATTGCCATTGAGCATCATGAAGCTCCTCAGAAACCCGGGTTCCGATTACTCGCGGACTTTGGATCTGGGGGGGAACATGATGCAGAACGCAACAGATTTCTGTCTCAGAACCATTTCGTGGCGTTAAGAAAAGAGATCAAGTCTTTGATCTTCATTTCGGAAAGTTCGTTTAGGTCGTCAAAAAAAGCCATTCCAAACGATTGTGCTCTCATTCTGGCTAGAGCTGGACATTTACAGAGAAAATGTAGGACTGTTTCCTTTTCTTGCTGGTCTCCACAACTGCGACAGTGAGTATTGTAAGGAATACCCAGCCTCGCCGCATGTTCTCCAATTGGCCAGTGTCCAGTGCAGGTTGCTACGACCCTGGCTATGTCCCGCCTGGGTCTACATATGAGATCAATTGTTCGGGATTTATTTAAGGCGGGCCAGATCGTTCTGGATATTTTGCAGTTGGTCAAACTGCTCCACCTACGGTTAAATTCTCTAAGGAAAATTGACAATATATTGCCCTTCACAACTCCAAGGGGAATGTAGACTCTTTCCGCAAGTGAGATGTGAAGGGCTGATCCTTGCCTGGCTAGTTCATCTGCCCGTTCATTACCCTCAATGCCACTGTGACCAGGAACCCAGATAAGAGTGACCTTGAGGTTAATGTTTAGACTTGCGAGCTCATCTCGGCATTGTTGGACCAATTTAGAGGATGATGTAGCCGAATCAATGGCTTTAACAGCCGCCTGACTGTCTGTAAGGATGGCTGTATTACGATTTTGGTTTGGATCTGCTTTTAGCATCTTGCAAGCCTCCCTGATTGCCAGTATTTCAGCTTGAAATACACTAGCGAAATTCGGTAGCCGAAATGACTTGGAGATGTTGAAAGACTCAGAGAAGACTCCTGAGCCAACCAACACACTCCATCTTTGAGCCATCAGTATAGATAGTTGTGTCGAAGTCTCTCGTCACGGCGTCATCATCCCAGTCCCCTCTGGATGGGAATAAGACTTTACTGAGGCTCATTGTAGGAGCGCGGTAGTCAGTGGGAGTCGAAAGTATATCAGCGGGAATCAAATTTGTGATATTGCTGTGACCATAAGGTTTAGCAACCCAAGAATTTGATTCTTTAAGTCTTAGGGCACTGCAAGATACTAGATATTTTATGTGTAGATCAAGTGGTAGAAGGTGCAGAAAAACGCTTAAGGCATCCGTTGGGCAAGATCGAAGAGCCCCTGTGGTACCAACACTAGCTGTTCTTTGAACCTTTTTTAGTTTGTCGATGTTATATGTCTTATTTAGTGCGGGCCACCAGACAATCGAACCATATGTTAGAATCGGCCGTACCACTGCAGTATACGTCCATAGGATCATCTTTGATTGAAGGCCCCAGTTCTTACCGAAGGTTTTGCTACAGGCGTAGAAAGCTATGCAGGCCTTCCTGACCCGTTCTTCGATGTTTAATTTCCAGTTTAACTTAGGGTCTAGGATGACACCTAGATATTTTGCACTGGTTGATAGTGAGAGTGTTTGGCCGTTAAGTCAGGGTGGAGTGAAGGGTTGTATCTTAGTTTTGGTAGTAAAAAGCATCAGTTCAGTTTTGCTCTGGTTGACTCCTAGACCACAACTCGTAGCCCAGTTGCTAACTTTTCTCAAAGCCATCTCTGTGATTTCGCTTATCACAGGAGTAAACTTCCCTGACACTAATAATACCAAGTCGTCCGCATACGCAACCGCCTTCACACCACATCTCTCCAGTTTAAAGAGGATTTTGTTCATGACTAAAAGCCATAGAAGTGGTGACAGAACACCGCCCTGGGGTGTTCCTCTCCTGACGTGTTTTGTCGAGTTTGCATTACCTAACGTGCCATGAATCTTTCTATCTTTGAGCATGGATATTATCCATTCTCTGATGTAGTCCTCTACACCAAAGTCAACGAGTGCCTCAAGAATAGATTCGGTTAGCACATTGTTGAAAGCCCCTTCTACATCTAAGAATGTAGCGAGGGTATATTCTTTGAAGTTGATGGTTTTCTCAATTGTACGCACTACCTCATGAAGGGCCGTCTCGGTCGACTTACCTTTGAGATATGCATGTTGAGAGTTTACTAGAGGACATTCCACAAGTATGTCTCTAATATGTGTGTCTAGAATACGCTCTAGAGTTTTAAGTACAAAAGAGGTTAGGCTAATTGGACGAAAATCCTTCGCGGATTCGTGTCCTCGCTTGCCTACTTTTGGAATAAAAACCACTTTTACATGTCTCCAAGACTCTGGAACATGGTTGAGAAGGAGGCATCCTTTAAAAATCATCTCTAGCCGTGGGACTACCAAATCTTGTAGCTTTTGAAGCATGATTGGCAGAATTCCATCTCGGCCTGGAGATTTATACGGGGAGAAAGTATTAATAGCCCAGGCTATTCTTTCTTTAGTTATAACGGTATTGATATGCTCTACACGAGCTAAAGGTAAATTATAAGTTCTATGCGTTTCGGGGTTGCTATTCTCGCAGCCCGGAAAGTGTGTCGTCATCAGCAGTTCTAAGGACTCCGTCGGAGAAACTGTCCAAGATCCATCAGGCTTTTTCAAGAACGAAGGATTACAATGCTCCTTAGAAAGAACTTTGCTAAGCCTTGCGGAATCTTTTAAGCTCTCAATAGAAAGGCAGTATTCTCTCCAACCAAGTTTCTTCGCTGATGCGAGAGCACGCTTGTAGACTTTCAAACAGTCTTTATAAGGTTGGTAAAACTTGTGTCTGTGGCAGATATTGAAGATCTTCCTAGTCATTTTTCTCAGACTAGACAGGTCTTCATTCCACCATGGAGGAAGGGTTTTACGGCTATATTTAACTGGGCAAGAGACCTTAAAAGCAGTGTTCATAGACACTTCAATGGTTTTCACCATTGATTCTAGATCTATAACTGATTCTGGACTCAGATTCTGTATATTGCGCAGTTTGGAATTTACGATTTGGCTGAACTTCTTCCAGTCAATTCTTTTCGGGTTTCTATAGGGACCAGGGGTTTCAGACTCGAAATTAATATTGAAGAGAATCCATCTGTGATCCGAAAAGGAATTAAGAGGGGATACTCTCCAATTCTCCACTGATAGCTTAAAGTTATTATTAATGACGGTAATATCAAGTATGTCCTCCCACCCTTCGTAGCTATCCGAGCTCGGAAAGACAAAAGTAGGAGTAGTACCTCTGTTACATACAGTTAAGTTGTTTTCAATAATAAAATTAAAAAGAGACTCACCTCGTTCATTAATCTCCGAACTACCCCAGAGAGTATGTCGTGCGTTAGCATCACATCCAATCAGGAGGTTTGTCCCTTTCGTGTTGACCTCGGACGAAAGCGTGCGCCACTCTTCCGGCGGTGACAGCCTGTCGTGCGCCGAGTACGCTGAGGCCACCAGTAAGCCGTCTGCATTTTTATCTTCCAATCTGACGACTGTCAGATCGGAAGTGCTAAGGTTAGGACACAAAAAAGCTTTTAAGTGTTTTTTAGCTAAAATACAAGTTCGAGGCTTACCTTGGTCTTGGTTTGCGGTTTTGTACAACAGATCATACTGGCTGTCTTGGAGACCTCTCACTCTACGGCCGTTAACCCACGGTTCTTGTATGATGCCGACGTCAATGTTCTCCTCACTCAGGAAAACCCTCAGATTATCTGATGCACATTTCGAGTGCTTCAGATTAATCTGAATGACCCTCAGCATTGCGTTTTTAATTTTGATTGCATTCTGCACAATCAGGGCCCGGCGGCTCGCTGGGGACCTCGACTCCATCGATGACATCGTCGAACTCGACATTGTCATCAACTTTGTCGGGGTCTGTACCCTGACTGGGCAGAATTTTGACTTTGGCAAACCTGATGCCAAAGCGGAGTTTGAAGTCAGCCTTCTCAAGTTCTCCTACACTTTCTTCGCTAATCTTCAGAAGATAAGAAGCGCTGTTCTTCTGCGGTTCCTCAGTCTTGATGACTGCCCAGTCCCGCATCGGAATCAACGGATTTAGCCTCTGAAGACCGCGGATCAGCTCCTGTCCGCTTGGCTTAATACTCATGAGGGGCAACCAGATACGCGCCTTTGGTTGTCTAGGGATATCCTTAGCTGGGATGAGCTTGAGCCTCAAGCCATCCCAGTGATTGCTAATCTTAGCAATGCAGCTACTAAGGAAATCCCTAGAGAACAAGTCCGCGCATTTGATAACCCTGTGTCCCCTGAGCATCTCACCAGAGTCAAAACTAGGGTAGGGTCCCTCGCTTGCCGTCACGGTGTAGGAAAACACCATCTCCGAGAGCTTGGCCTCGATGGAGTTCCACACTTCCAGCAGACCTCTGCTGTTGGTAGAGAGCTCATCCACAACCGATACTTGGAGGTCATCTCTGACGACCTCACTTAAAGTACGCGGTTGCGCTGCTCTGGGAGGTGGCACTTTCTTTTTCTGGCCATCAAACTTACTCCTTTTCGGAGGTTGGTTGGTCTCGTCTCGAGACCTATTTCGTTTGACAGCTTTTTCTTGGGTTGACTTTTCTTGCGTAGCCAGAAAACTGTTGTACTCTTCAACAATTTTCTGGTACTTGATTTTATCAGCTAGGTCTCTCTCAAGAACAGTCCCAGCTTCCTCATTCTTGGCAATCTTGTCAAGAATGAAGGTAGCCTTCCGGAACTGGAACTTGAGAAGAGTACCCGCCGATTTCTTTTTACTACGCCGTACAGCGCTGCTTTGGCTGGCATTGCTGCACGAAGGCTTTGGTTCGGAATTGGTGGTCGGTCGGGGCACAGGTGTACTATGGCTGGTACTACCAGTGCTCCCTGTGTTTGCAGGTTTCCCTACGATGGTCTCCTGACTGGAGGCCAAAAGTTCATCCTCAGTGTCAGCGGATGGTAAGTTAGTCATGTCTAAATCGTCCATTGTTGTTAAAAAAAGTAAATGAAGGTCCCACGAGTAGGTCGGAAAAGATGGTCAGCCCCGGCAGAGCCGATATACCGGGGTAAGGCAGTCTAAGACGGACCCTGCCAAGGCGCCCGAATGAGCTCGTTAGTGACTGGTTTGCCCCCCAGCCTTCCATTTCTTCGGCACGGATTATGAAAATCGCTCACACCACCACTGAAAATTAGGGACTCGCATCTATGGTCAGATCGAATTGCTGAGGGTTGAACTATTGAGGAGTAAAGGAACACCTCAACAGTTCGACCTGACCTTAGCTGATCCCCAATCTTGTCAAAGCACAAGATCAACTGTGGTGATCATTACCGCCCGGCACCCACTTGGAGGGTTTGATGCGAGATTTTTGCCAGGCAGTGTATATATCTCAATTACACCGAATCGGAATTTTGGCTCAAATCTTTCAACTTCTTCCCAGATTTTCCCTCTATTTAATAAAAAATCCCCCAGAACAAATATATTTATGTGGACTATATAAATTCTTGGTTGCCATGACAAATTTAATATTTTTAGCGAGTTTTATGAGTGTAAGAGTTTTTTCATGGGTGTTATGGTCAACATTCTTCACTTGCCCATCCCCCTTAAAAAAACACCCTTTCACCATACATATTTTTAGGGACTGTCTTGATTCTTAGTTCGTATGACAAATGGAACATTCACTCCAAATTTCATTAACATACCTTTATTTTCAAAGGGTTTTCGATAATATTTTACCTGTTGTACCTGAAAAAAAGTCATCATTACGTAAAAAGGACTATAACTTTTTTTTGGTGGTTGTATCATTTTGAATTTGGTTTCATTAGATTTAGCGTTAAAAACTACCCTTTTATTATGTATCATATGGTTAGGTTGTACCAAAACAAATATTTTAGTTTGATAGACCTACAAGTTCTCCACGTCTGCACCTCTTGAAATACATCTACACAAAAAGGAAATGCGGGGATTTTGGGGGACTTTGGATATGTTATAGAGGTTGCAATTCTGCGTCGATTCCAATTTTAATATCTCATGAATTAATTTGTTCAAGGTTCCCCATACGATTTGTGCTTTTTTTCTGGTCTAGATTGATAAACTGGCTGTAAGCTGGCAGTATACTTAAGAAGAACAAATAATTCGAATGGTCAAAGTTTTTATATTTTAATCTGCTTTCAAATGTTTACTTCCGGTTTTATATACAAAAAAATCGATTTTCTGTTTAGATTTCATAAATAAAGGGATCATCTAATTTACAAACATATTATTCTCTTTCCCTTCATTGTATTTATCAGGGTTTTTCTTTAAAACTATACCCAATAGCTTGTCGAAACCTTTCAAGCTTATTTAACTCTAGAACAGGCCTCAAAATTCAAATTTATTAAAGGAAGTAAAAACAACTCAGAGATGAATGAATTTCAAGACTCACATTTTTTTCGTTTTCCGCTTAACGTGAAATGAAATTTGTATTCTTTTTCTTTTTCCAAGAAAAACTATATTTTATTACAAATGTGTATTTTGATTTTGAAGACAAATTCTTGTCATCTTCTTAAATCTCAAAATGGTGGAGTTATCTGGTTTTTGCAGCGGATGCCTCGATCAATTTACTTTCGCAGCCATTTTGATAACGTTTTGGTTTTATATCTTCCTACATACATATGAATGATTTTGATAGATTTTAGTCAAAAGTGATTTTTTTGAAATAGGTATTGCTCTTCTATTTGCAGCGATTTTCCTAATAGTGCGCATACGCCACAGTGCACCACTTTAATTTTAAAATGAATAGAATGGTTTGCAGTTTAAATGGCAATTGGATTTGAAAATTTTTGTGGAAGCTAGCTAATAAGTGAGGGTCAATTCAAATGCTATTTGTTACTACATTTCAAATAATCTTTTTTCTATTATATTATTGATGACGATAACTAAAAAACAAATAGTTAATATGTATTGGTACAGCAATATCCCTTTTTTTAAAGTTAGAATTATAATTAAAATTATTATTATTTTGAACCACTCAAAACTACGACAAAAAAGAATCAACAACTGTCATCGACCACACACAAGACTTGAAATAAGTTTCAATTTTTTTTAGAGCCAATAATAAACGGTACCAGCCTTACTATTTTTCAGCAATTATTGTAAATTGTATTTTTTTCAAAAATGACCCCACATCTTTGTTTAAAAAAAGCGCAGGAAATTACTTTTAGTTTAGGTTACTGAGGGTACCTTCCCAAGAACCATTTTATTAATTTTGGATTTTCTTTAAATCTGTGTGACCGATTTATTCATTTTTGATCGCGATATGTATATGTATACGTCAATACCTATGAAAACATAATATACATTCGTAAGAACACATCCAACTCAAAATTTTAATTATTATAACGATGGTAAGACGAAAAAGTGGGTCTCCCCATCCTGTCCGTCTGTTTGTCTGTCCATTGAGCTACAGCCTTAACGGCTGAATGAATTTTATTCAAATTTGGAAAATAGCATTTTTTGGACATTTCCCCACAAGATTTTTTATTTTTTTCTTAAACCAGAAGTAATAAGCCATACAATTTTTTTTTATAGTTTTATATAATCGTATTTTAACAGAAAAAATCAATAAATTGTTTTTAGTAAAGGCTTAGTCTGCGCGCAAAACCATTTTTTCAAAAAGTTCTTATCAGTGGTAGGTACCTCTTAAAGGACCATTTTTTTTTTTTAATTTTATTTTCAATTTTTTTTTTAAAGAATGACTGATTTAAATTATTTTGTATTTTCTGATTTTTGAAAAATATTCCTATTTTTGTTTTTTGAAACACTTAATATATATTTCTAGAGTAAACACTGTTGATTTCTTAAACTCGGTACCTAAGGGTATTTTAACAATTCCAGGAATATTAGAAGAAAATATTTAACTTTTCAAAACAAAACTTTTTGAATTCTTATAAAAACGTTTCGACATTTTTTTTTAATTTTTTATCTCAATGACGAGTTGGCAATTTTTTTTAAATTACAATTTCCATTATGTACAAATTAATACTTTATAAATTAATTTAGACCAAAATTTTTCTTAAATGTTTAAAGAATTTTAAATACACAAAATCAAGTTAAAAAAATCAATCAAACAACTTTAATTATATTCCATGTGCATTGATATTTTATCCTGAAATTATAAGGCATTTTTTTTCACCTCAAACTATTAAAGAAGTTGTTATATGGAATTTATAGATCTAATTTCATGCTCTCATTTTTCCCATGTCTTCGCATAGATTTTTTAAATCTCTTAGCTTTTTGAACATAAGAGCAAGTACGTGTGATCCAGTCGTGCAACTTGTAAAACGTTCAAAGAATATTGTTTTCCAACATTTTCATAAATATATTTTTTAATATTTTTTCTTATGAAAACACAATATATCTTTACTTGCCTTACAGTTTTTAATACCTTTTAGAATATTAAAGACAAATATTATACTTTTATACAACAATGACGTTAAAAATGTTAAAAAGCAGCTGAAGAAAATTTAATTTTTTTCGAAAACGAATAATACGATTTTGATATTTTTTTCGTTGATTGGTCTACTGTAAGATATTTACAAAATCTACACTAAATAACTATTAACATTAGATATTTCCTGTAGAACGCTAGTTCTGATTTTAATTTTTTTCATTATTATTTTTCGAAATCAGGTTGATCACTTTGTTGGAGACTAAATTTTCATTACATAAAAACTTAAAATTTGCGAACCAATATTTTTCCTTAAAAAAGTTTTGGAAATTTTATGTATCATCATTTGATTGTACATACGAACTAGGAAACTTAATTTTTCAAACCTTAGAGATGGCATCATAGATACCAAACTACTTATATATGTATATTGGAAATTTCAATCTTTCTGTTCTCTACACTCCAAAAATATCCTTTATTTGACTTTGAAGGAATAAGGTTGAACAAAATGTCTTTAAAATTTTCCTGATAATAACTTTTTTTTTTTGGCAAATTAAAAAAAAAGAAAATATGTAGTTCTTGTAATCAGGAGACGATAACAAAGTTATTTTTTAATAAACCGATCCAACGATTTTCAAATATGTGTTCGCATAAATTCATATTTGTTCAAGATTAAGTAACACTCCTTTTCAATTTAAAGACCGAATTCAATGTTTTTTTTTAACTTTTTCTCTCATTATATGCATGCTGTTATATATACCTAGTCAGGGCCGTATCCAGACAAATATTTTGGAGGGGGATATGATTTTTCAAAAAAAATTGACACTAACTATACATATATGGAGAGGAGTTTGTCCAGGGCCGGCCCGAGCTAAATTAGCGCTCTGCGCAAGCTTCATCATTAAAAATAAATAAACAAATTTGGTGGTGCAACAGGTCGTAGAAAACTAGGGCCTAGTGAATTGCAACTCTCAACCATTCCTATGTGCGTGTTGCGTGAGAGTAATGAAAGAAAGTAATGAAGAGAACCTACAATTTCTAGCGGAGTCCAAACTGCTAGATAAGAAGCACTTTTTCATTACAAGTATACTCTTGGAAGATTAGTCAGTTCCTCGCGAGAGGCCAAGAGGAATTTCTTTTTTTTGTGGCTGCGGCTGTGAATCGAACCCAGACTTTCAGCATAATAGTCCAACGCACTGCCATGAGGTACTACTTCATCAATCTTCATTAGGCGCCCCGCAATAGCGGTTATTGGTGGAAGAATTCATGTTCTCATTACCCATGGTATAGACTCGTTTTTTTGAACGAAGTATCCCCAAGAGAAGAACAAAATCATGCTTTTTGCAAAGATTTTGAATAGGAAGCTAGATATCGACCTAATTTTGGAATAATAGATATCTGACGTTAAATTCAGAATGAGAATGGATATCAATATTGGTGTGAGCTATTACAAAGAATTGAAAATTAGAAAAGGTATAGACAGGTAGTGGTAGTGGCTTTCTTGATACTTGCTCAAGGCGCCCATTGGGTTCAACGCCCTGCGCATTTGCACCTCTTGCACGTATACCTTGTCCGGCCCTGAGTTTGTCTATCATCTTTCTCTAGTTTTAAAATCTTTGAAGAACCAATTAATTCACACAAATAATAGAGTTTCCAATCAAGTAGTAAATTTTTAGTTTAATTTCACGCTTTAATGATTTAAAATTGGTCTGACAACTCCAAAGGGATCTCGTCACGCTCTTTGCTGTTGTCTCGTCCCATTGTCAATAAAGGTAGAACTAGAATAGGCGGATGACGTTGGAAGCTTATGTAAAATCCGACCGAAAAGTAGCTTTCCGAAACGTCAATTTCACAAGTCACCCATAATGCTCTTAAGTGGTTAGTATTGAAAGTGAAAAAAGAACTGTAAATAATTGTTTGTTCAATGTTAATTTTCTCATTCTTATTCACTGCTGAGAGTGATAGGCTTTTAATTATTCTTTGTGAAACCATTATTCGATGTGATATATAAATTCATAAAAAAAAAATTAAAAATTTTATTTCATTCAATCATCAAACAGAAAAAAAAGCTGAAAACTATATGCACCAAGCGCCAAATTCCTCCCACCATTTTCATTTTTGCATCCGTTCAATTACGAAAGAACGGTCGGTAAGAGGTCCGACCACTGTGATCCCCCTTTGGTTACGGCCTTGTACCTATTACCTAATTTTTAAAATTTGAAACATCTTGAACATGAAAACAAGCAGACATAGTACCTAGATCTATATCTCTTCTCAGTTTTCAATTATAGCGTTTTAGTTGCAGTATTGTCGTTTTCTCACCGCTTTTTCCAAAAAAAATTCAACTTTATTAATTTTGAGTTATGAGCGGTATTTTTGTTTTCTAGCCAGTACCATTAACGGGCTAAACGAAATGTGTCAGTCACGTAAGTGCAGTTTAAGTATTAATGCAAGGACATAAAAACATTAACGTTTGAAGGACTCAGAATAATTTTGTGAGTGACTATGTATAAGCCTGTGAATGTCCTAGCAATCATCTGACGGAAGTTACTAGCATTTGTTTATAGATTTTTGAGGTTCATTCTAAAAAGTCACTGGCCATATAATAAGAATGTAGATCGAGCCAAAGGCTGTTGGGTGTCAAGATACGGCGACAAAAATGGCACTTGATTGGTCACATATACTGAGAAAGTCAGGCAACAACAACTTTGCATGGCAGTCCGTGAAACGTAATCCTAAGATTGAACGGACGACTGAGAAGTTTTTTGGCACACTATGCTCCAGCCATAGCCAAAGGACAATCATTTTGTTGATTTGATACACTTGATTTAAATAAAAAGCTCAAATAATCCCACTAGCATCACAGTCGTCTACCACCATTATTCGAATATCCCTTAATTTTGTCTCCTTCAATTGTTAAATTTATCGGATTTTTGATTAAAATTCAAAATAATAAAAGAAAATTATTCCATATTCCTTAAATTCACTTTGATTTGCTACATTTGCGCCACTAAAAAAAAAACATGTAAATTACAAACATAGTGAATTTCAACAATTAAGCATTTCTCTATCGACTCCGTAGTCTAAGAAATACCAAAAAAAAATTCCATAGAACATTTTTATTTATTTCATTAAAGTCATTTGGCAACTCTAGTAGCACATTATAGCACTGACATGAGTAACAGCAAAAGAAAAAGTTTTTGTTTTCTTCGCCTCAAGTTCTAAGGATAATTTCACTTGGGAAAAACCTTTTACGCGATTACTCGACAATTTAGAAAATGTATGTGTTGGTACCTATAGCAATAGAAAGTGTGAAGTGATAGGTATCCACACACACATCCTCACACTATTACTATGCATTCATATATACAACGAATATAGAGAGGAAGTCGTATATAATGATGCTTGACTTGACGCACAGTTGTTCGAGAAGCAAGAGTTTAGTGTGCTGAAAGCAGTTGTCGTTCAAAAACTTAATGATGCTTATTTAACTGAGAATTAAGCTAAACTTAATTTATAGTGGGAGAATAATTTAAAGATAATTTAAGGCAACATATAGGTATAGAGTATAGGTACATAAGTAAAGCAGGAGTTGGTGAAGAAGCGAGAAAAATGTTGATACGTGGAAATCCAATGTTACATCAGGTAAAAGCTGTTTAACGTGCACTGTTAACTAATGGGAATAAGTTGATCCATATAGAAGTAGTCTTAAAATATTAGTTACGAATAGAATTATATACCAGAAGAAGGAAAATAATAATAAATTAGAGGGATAAATGGTTGTACTTACTACAAATGCTTCTTGAACTAAGTTCGAGAAGTCAATTTTTGTAAGTTTTTCTATATAAAAGGGCGTCAAGTTTTGGTTAAAGTGGAAACAAGATTTTTAATCGAGGCTATTTTCTTGATTTAGTACCTCGTGGCATAATGGTAAGTGCGTTGCACTATCATGCCGAAGGTGTGGGTTCAATTCCCTGCCGTGCCACCTAAAACAGAAATGTTTTATCCGAGGTACTGCCTCTTGTGAGGAATTGACAAATTCTCCAAGAGAAGACCTTTCATAACTAAGTGATTCTCATCTAGCCGTTCGGACTTGGCACACAATTGTTGGTCCCCTCCATTCCTGCCAACAACACGGACACAGGAATGGTTGAGAGTAGTAAGTCACTAGGCCCTGGTTCTCCACAAGCTGTTGCCAGTTTATTAATTTTATTTTCTTGATGGTATGGGGGAATCCAGAAGTTTTTGTCTTGCTATAAGTCGTTGATATTTTTGTCAGTATTTTTCTGTACGTCTGCAAGTCCATTCAAACGTCAAAATCGAGCCTTTACGGGGGGGACAAATTTGCTTCAAAATAACAATCTTAAAAACCTAGAATAAACAGAAGAAAAACTTTTTACCGACACCATTTTTTCTCTAATGTAATGTTAAATAATTATAAATTGAAAAGGTGCTACTCTGTCGTCGGAGAATATTCATTTATGCATTAAATCCTCAAGGAGATTATCACTTCAAGAAGCCCAGAAAAGAAATCTATGTCAAGCCTTAAACAAATGAACCATTCCATGCTTTTTCAATTATTTAAATAAATAATTTGAATATCTATCTTCTTTGTTGCAATCTTCAAAAATGAGTTCACTTAAGATACAAACAAAACAAAATAAAAAACAAAAAAAAAAAACTCTCAGGGCTGACGTTCTGGGAACAATATAAAGTCTTTTTTCCATCAGAAAACACCTAAGCCAACAACTCATCCTTGACCGAGCTTTTTCCCAGTTTAAAAAAAAAGATTAGAATCCTTCTTCTCTATTCCATCATCTGAACTCCCTTAAGACCTTATTGTATATGCCAATGAGCACTTGTCGACTTATTGTTGACTTTTACCATACTGAAGTTTTTTTTTGCTATGCGCTTTCTCTAGCTCTATGCATGTTTGTGTCAATTTTTGTTAACTTCTCGTCCTTGAACGTTAACGTTAACTCAGTGTAAAGTTTCACAAAGCTCCACGATGTTGGTGACGTGAAGCCCTGAAAATAGATCTGAATAAACAGAGAAGACAACAAGAACACAAAAAAAAAAAATCGATTTTGTCTAGACACACACCAAACATCCTGTGCCATGAGCATGGCTGACAAAGGAGTCCTGTGTGTCGTCTCTAATCGACACCACATATAGAAATGCAGACGCAGATCCTTAATACCGTTTGGCTCTGCTTTGTCATATTGTCGTCATCGCTGTTGTCAATAGCTTATTAAAACTGCGTCGGGTTTTAGTTTGAAATTATTCTACGAGTATCTGTGGTTTGCACAGTGAGCGGAGTATGACGGAAATCTCAAGTAGCTATAGTGTTGCATCCAGAAGGATGTTGATGGCAGATACAAAAAAAAAGAAAGGAACTCCATCAGGCAGCACAATCGATTTCTCCAAAGCCATCAGGGCTGTGGTGGTGGTGTAGTTGGGTGATGGTGGGTTGTGGAGGGTTATTGCATGAAGAAGATCCTTGAATTTTCGATTGCAAAATGCAAAACGTCAGTATTGCTCCATTGCACTTCTCTTTAGTATGGATTTAGGGCACCGAGATTCCAGATTGCAACACTCTATGTGAATAATTTTACTAATTAAAGCCAAACCAACTAGAAGCATTGGGGTGGTTAGGGTTGGAGAAGGGGACGAGGGACGAAAGACCATTTCGTACATTGCATCGTCGTCGTTCTGACATCCTGCAAGGATTTTAAACGAATAGGCGGACAAAATTCTTGGAAATAACATCAGACGCTTTACAGGGATTTGAGGATTTTGTGTAGTACCAACGCGTGTAGCCATTTTGTTGTTGTTGTTGTTGATGTTGTTGTTCCTGTCTGTGTTACTACTTCTGCTGATGGTTGCTGCTGCTGCTGCGACTACTACTAGGTACTGCTACTGAACGTTGTACGAACTTGAACACAATCTGGAACAATTGTGCAATGAAGTGAGACTCTGTTAGTGGGGGCCGATTTACATTTTTATACAAAACGAATACACGACTTTGTTGAGATTCTGTGTTCTTCTCCATTGTTGATGCTAATTTAGGTAGGCAGCTCGAGAAAATTGTTGGGTAGTCCTGATTTTTTTTTTTTTCTTTTTAATTTTCATTTTCATTTAAATTAAAATGAACGATTTTTGTTGTGTAATATCAGAAAGTGTTTCACATTGTAGTACTACGATTACGACGAATAAATACTTTTGTATGTAGGTACATATGTAAACCTACATACGTGTATGGCAAATGGCACCAATGCCACACCACAGCACAACAAACCAATCTCTACCATCTTTTTCTGTTGCGGGCAGAATAATTTGAGGATGCAAACATTTTAAATGGTCTCTATGCAAAAAGTTCTTAAGAGTTCTTGACACAATAGCTATGTACCTACTCGTACATTATGCGAATGTTATGTTTTTTTTATCTCATTTTCGAAATCAGATTGTGAGATTTTAATCATTCAATTTGAAAACATGTGCTGGTAGCTGATGGTATGTTTTGTTTGAGTGTGTGGTTTTTTGAACCTCTTGAATTGTTGTTTTCTTTTTGGCCCAGATATAAATTTAATTTTATTTTATTTTGAATTAAATTAAAAAATAATAAAATGAATAGAAAATTAAAAAAGAGGTATTACGGAGGGATAAAATCTTCAAAAAATAATAACCACACAAAAAACCATAACATTTATAATAAGTACACCAAACAATAACAACTGGAGTGGCCAAAATTCGTTTCAAACTTAAAAAGTCAAGGTCTATGAAATTGACACAATTCATTTTAAATATTGCATTCTTAATCTTAATAAGAGTTTATTCAAAATATCTATGGATATGCCTATATTTTTGGATTCACAAAGTTCTTCTATAGACATTAAATATACCTAATGCCATATGGCCCTTTGCTTTGGAATTTTGATTTCTGAATCTGCGTAATAAATAAAAGAAGGTTTTGACTTAATTTAATGGAAAATTTTTCATAAGACCCGACAGCCATTTTATAAATGCGAGAAGTACCAAATAGCCATACGTCTGGGGCTGGTCATAAGATGAGAAAAGCCTCGGTTGGCCTCGTCCCCTAGAAATAATATGATACCTATACTACTTTCAAAATATTCGAGATTGGGGGCCTCGAGTTGTATCTTTTGCTACTCATCAAGTTAAGTGCTTACATTACCTTCAAGTTGGTAGCCGCCGGATACTTGTCTTGGGCTTATGTCATGACTTGCTAAACTTGTAAGTGCAAATGTTGACCAAGGGAAGAATTGCAACATTAAACTTTTATGGCCCTATAGATTGTATGGTAGTGCATTGGGCTAGCAACCCGACAGTAACAAAAAAAATACCCATTGAGAGACGCGTGAAGCCTCGTATAACGACCCCGCGAAAATCGGCAACCAGACCCGGAACGAAAATGGACTACCACCTACGAGTATGCACCTGGAATGTAACGACACTCTATACGCCAGGTGCGCTACTCGAAATCTTGAGTTTGTCCTCTAGCAGTACAAGGCAGACTTTAATGCGATCACAGGAGATGGATAGGATCAGGAATAAAGATTACGACATTTATTACAGCTGTCATCAAAGACTGCACACATAGGCGTAGGAAGGGGGGAGCGGAGGTGGGCAGTGCCCACCTTAAAAAATGAACTGCCCACCTTAGAAAAATCAACATTTAAACTTTTCTGGTTCTACAACCCACCCAAGAAGACAGATTGAAAAACTGTGAATGAAATTTCTGACACGAAAATTAAAATTTTGCCTACAGTTACAGTTGGTCGTCACATAAGAGCAATTCTTGCCCACCTTAATTTTGTTTTTGTTTACACATTGCATCATTGTCCGGGAAGCCTCAGCACGCACAAACCTAGTTGAACCGGTTTAAAATATATTTCAAACCGAGTTAGGTTGAACCTTGAAGATGAGTAGGTTTTGAGGTTTAAAAAGCGGAATCATCAAATGTAAGATATTTGGAGTGCGTTCAGATTTAGTACTACGATGGCTTCATCTAGCAAAATATTAAATTATAAAACGAGTTTAAGTAAAAACTTGGAAAAAATATAAAGATTTGAATTCAAAAAATTAAAATCACGAAAAGCTAAAAATATTGCCTGTTTTGTGTACGTCACCAAACCGATTTTCATGCCACCAAATGAAATTTCAAATCTTCTGTATGTAGATAAATCGCTACATCTTACAGACCATAGTCTAGTCAAATGGTGTTCAAAAGGGACTTAAAGTGGAAAGTTCTGGTGTAATGATTTTTAGTGGCTCCCTTCATGTTTTTGGGGTTGCTGAACACGAATCTGAAGTTGTCCAACAAAATTTTTTATGGCAAATATGAGAATTCGTCCAAAAACGTAAAAATTATTTTTGTTTAAAAAAAAACGCTTATGCAGAAATAAATACAATGAGATTACCTACAATCTTTGCTCATAATATTTTTTTTACGACTTATGGTTTCTGCGGAAACAGTCGTTGAAAAGCAGCCCAAGATCCGTCATTTAAAAAAAGTTGCATAAACGAGTTTTTGTTTGTATTGTTTTCTTTATTACATGAAAAGTAGATATATTTATTATATGTTATTGTATTATATTGCAGTGGTTAAGTGGCTAAATTTCAGTATTCCAAACAGTCAAAATTTCCATTGAAAAGTGTTTTATTTGTGACAAAGATTTGAGTATTGATGCAGTAAAAGTGCAATTAAAACGCTCCTTCAAGCCAGTAAGAAGAGAAAAGACGGAAAGGGAGCTTCAGTGACATAGTGAGGTCCTTGTCATACGCAATTTGTATATCATACGCTTAATGATTAGGAATTCTAATCTTGGAAAATTTTTCCAGCTTAATGATTAAGAATTCTAATCTTGTATAGTTTACAGTGGTTTTTTGCTAAAAACTCCATGTATGTTAAACTGAACTTAATACAAATTGATGTCAAGGCCATCACTATATCACTGATGAGTCCAAGTGAGTAAGCCGGACGAAACGCTAATTTGTAGGACTAAAGGCCACAAAAAGCTATTTTGAATCAAAACTGTACATTTCATTTCAATTTTCGTCACCTGATGAACCGAATAACGTTCAGCTGAAAATAAACGTTGTTACGACCTCGAGTAATCATCAAGAATACGTATACTCCACAGACAATTTAGGAGGGGAGTGCTTGATGGTTTATCAGCTTTCTTCAAGTGAGCCGATATCATTCTATCATTTATGTAGCTTTTTTGGCAGCTTGTATGCACTTCCACTGATTTCTTACCTGCCAAAGAAGCTCGCTTTCTGTTTTTTCTCTTCTTGCTGGCTTGAAGGAGCGTTTTAATTGCTTTTTCTTTCACCACTTTTACTGAACCATTACTCAAATCCTTGTCACAAATAAAACACTTTTCAGTGGACATTTTGACTCTTTGGAATACTGATACTTAAACACTGCAATATAATACTTTTAGACAACTGGACTGCACATGCTAGGATGCGGATTCGTTTGGGAAATCGACTTAAATCAAAAGTCATCGATTTTAAGCTGATATCCGATTGCCTGGCAGTGATCCTCATCAAAGCTACCTTCCAAAACATCAGCCTTATATGTACACACGCCCCAACAGATAAGGCTGAGGAGTCTAACAAGAAGGAGTTTTACGACCTCCTATGGAGCCTGTCTGGAGTACGAGTCAAAGTCGTGTTCGGAGACTTCAATGCTAAGGTCGGAAAAGAAAACGTCTTTGGCAGATTATTTGAAAAGTACAGTCTCCATGAAACGACAACAAATAACGGCTTCCAACTAATCAACTTTGCTGCAGCTTGTAATATGGTGATAAGAAGCACTAGGTTCCCCAGGTGAAGGATACACACAGCAACCTGTTTGTCTCCAGATGGTCAAACCGCCATAACCAAATCGACCACGTGCTAATTGGCGCAAGGCCCGCATCGAACATCTTGGACGTGCGAACCTACCGAGGTGGAAACGTGGAGTCTGACCACTTTCTTTTTGTGAAAAAGTTCAGAGCCCGACTGTCCAATGAAAAGAAATCGAAGACCACCCAAAGGAAGAAATTCAACATTGCATGCCTCTGTTCATCTGAAGAAGCCAAAGACAACAGTGAGCAATTGACCAGGAAACTCTCTGCTCTACTCGCAGCCACAAGCGTCAACAACCAGTGGAACCAGTATCGCGAGATCATTAAGAAGACAGCCGAGACCACCACAGGATATCAACCACCCAGAAAAAAGAACTCATGGTATGATGATGAATACGCGGTATTGAAGCAGGAGACGGAAAATGCACGAATGCAAATGCTGTAACGGAGAATACCGTGAAAAGAGGAGGAAAGAGAAAAAACCCTGCGCAGATAGAAAAGAGCATCCGCAGCCTCTCAGCTCAAGTGTCTCAAGGAGTCTAGCACCGCCACCAGCACCCGCCGCCGAGCCGCCGCGCCGGTTCTACAAAACAACTAAGCAACTGGCATCTGGTTATAGGATCGGCTAGCAAGCTCTTCGAAACAGCGAAGGGAACCTAGTCACCGTAGCACAGGCAATTGTAGACGTGTTTAATCAGCATTTCTAGCAACTGCTTAATGAGCATTATGTAGAGAACAAAGGAGCATGAGACCAGTCAATGAAGATCCAGTCCCAGCGCCCAGTACTGAAGAGGTTAAGAAGGTCATCCTCAAGCTTAAGAACAACAAATTCACCTTGCTTAATGTCGCCTACAAGATCCTATCCAACGTACTATGTGAGCGTCTAAAACCTTTCAACAACACTATGATCGGCACGTACCAGTGTGCCTTCAGGCCAGGCAGATCAACGATAGGCCAAATCTTCACATTGAGGCAAATCCAGAAAAAGACCAACGAATTTCAAGTCGTGCCCCACCATCTATTCATCACTTCAAAGCCGCATTTGATAGCATAAGCCGCCAAGAGCTTCTATTGGCGATGTCGTCACCCGAGATCCCGAAAAAACTGATCCAGCTACATCGAATGACGATACAAAATACGAGGTGCAAGGTACAAATGGGTTACAGTACATCCGAGCTATTCCAGATGTGAACAGGGCTCAGACAAGGAGATGAGCTATCATATATGTGATTTCTTCAATTTAGTCCTGGAGCATATCGTGCGCAAGAGTGGTGTTAACATGGAAGGCAATATGCGGATGACATCGACATCATCGGCCGCTCCATATGAGCTGTACTTGAAGCATTCACAGCTATTCCACGAAGGACACCTTAGTGGAAATCCAACGAAGAATTACCCTTCTAATCCGGTATGGCCAAACAAATGGGTTCAAAACTCGTTTTTCGAAAGACAAAGTGCGCGCTTTACAAAACGCTAATTTTACCAGTTCTACTCTACGGGTGCGGCACCAAGTGCTGGACGATAGGTAAAAAGGGGAATTGATACTGGGCCCTTTCAGCGGATATTTGGTCCTATATGCGAAGAGTGCGAATGGAGGAGAAGATTTAATCGTGAATTGTACGGGATGTACCAAGATGTGGATGTAGTCCAAAGAGCCAAATTACGGTGACTACACTGGACAATGGACAAGATGGCTCCAGCCAAGAAAATCTTCGAATCACAGCCCCAGTTTCGAGACTACCAGGAAGACCGAACCTCCACTATAGGGACCAGGTGGTCACACAGACGCAAGAGCGCTTGGTCTCGACGACTGGGGGGAGAGTGTGAGGGACCGCAACCGATGGAAGACCACAATATCTCATGCAGAGACCCTTCATGGATCGGTAGCCAGATAAGTTAGTAAGTAATCATTTTTGAGCTCTTATGGCAATTCAATTTTATGAACTGATTGCTCAGTTTTCTGGTGTTGGTAACTTCAAGTTTCATATACGTGATTAAAGCTTCAAACTTATGATTTTCAGGAAAATGCGTGCACGCACACTTCTATTCAAAACTGAATAGATGCTTTGGACAAATCCATGGTAGGAATGCATTCTCGCATATAAGTAAGTTTAAATTAAACAATTCCGTCAATTTATTCTATTCGATAGGTTACCTCCCATGATTGGTAATTTTAGCTGAAAAAAACCAACAAATTTATATAAATACCACTTAAACACACACAGCAATATAAAAATAATTGTTTCGTATAGATCTGTGCCTCCGAGTATGCTACATACCGACAAAAGCCTAATTAAATCCCAATTATATTATTTTGGGGTTTTCCATCGAAAATTTCTTTTAATGATTAGTGTCACAATAATCACTCAACACAATCTATCAATAAATTGTCCCATTAAATTCTCCTGATTTCGTTCTAATGACTGCATTGGGAATAAACAAAATAACCGCATATCTATATAATAATATATGTATTATATCTAGGCTCACACGAACATGCATTTGTACACTTGTACAAGGCAATATAATCAACTTGGCATCCATGGTGAGTGAGTGACATTGGTTCGGACGGACATGAATTATTAACTTCGTTGAGCACACACTGTACCAGCACTGGCGAGTTACTAACATGACACACGATTAATAGTCGCTCATCAATAAAATGCCCACCCATCATGAGAAACATACTTACACATACATACATATCCATATATGCTGGTAGAGGTAAATTCTCTAACATACAAGTACATCTGTAGATATAGAATTATCCTCGAATCCCTGAACAACAAATTGCTGCTTATTACGAAATCCAGATATTATTTAACAAAGTTGGTTGCCGCCCCCCATCACCATTGCCATCGTCCACGCCCAATTTTCAGACACAAGAGTGCTGAAGTGGCGACTCTCTGTTGCCATGGCTATTAATTATTGCAAAGCATTATTTATTCCAGGAAGTTGTGCAGGATCCGCTTAAATTTATTATTATAATATAATTTTTGATTGAGCGCCAGCCGGTTCCGGTGGTTTGGAGTTCGGATTCGGACTCAAGTAAAACAGGGTCACAGATATCTTTATATAATGGTAGTTACATGCATAGTTACTGTATCGGGAGTGAGACACAGCACTCTGCAACTGCCGGTGGCTCGATGGCATGGCAGTAAATAATTTATATCCGAAACGATTTTGACCCATTTGACCAGTTCAAGTCTCCAGACGACTGGAGAGCACAGGGTGTGTGTTGCTGTTGGGCGTATATGAATATTCGTGCAGTTACGGCAACGGCACTTGTTCGGCTCGTCCTGACATATGGGTTATCATAACAAAAATGGACAATATGTGAAAATGCTTGTCCTGGGGGACATTGGAAAGTGATTCGTTTCGGGGGATTCCATGTTGTAGATACCCATGTGTACCGACAAACATGCATGTTTGCAAAGTTATAGAGTTAACGGATATCACTGGGGAAGGTAGTTTTCCAAATGGATTATGCTGCTCAATGTTCGCCTACTCACGATACCACCTTCTCCTATATGGATGCATTTCCAAAAAGCAATTCTCATATTATATGTACTGACTCTGTATATTTCTGCTTATACCTATCTTCATAATTAACAGCTATTGTTTCGCATAAGGCTTAATGAATGAACGTGATTTCCTTAATCAAAGGCGCATATTACACGTAAAAGCTCTTTAGTTGCATGTGAAATGCCTATTTAAATGATTATTTCGATTCTACCAGCAATAATGACTGTGCTTAACTATACAAATGGAATATAAACTTAATGTTAGAATCCACCGGAATAAATTGCTTTGCATACTGTGCGACCTATAATGTAAGAAGACGCAATAATTATTGTGTAATCGTAGTTATATTAATAAAACGAATAAACCTACTCGTACTTCTATTGTATATAGAGTCCTTGTGAAAGCAAAAGGGATAATGGATATTTTTGTTCAAGCTAAAATGCATTAGTTTTGACGATTAATCAAAATACTAATGTCCTATGATCTGTTAAAGGAAATTCCATTAGTTTTAGCAGTTAAAGAAGTATTAAACTTGGCAACATTACGCATTAAACATTATTTCAACCACACTTTTATCCAGTAAATTGTTATGGCTTTGGAAAGTACTTGGAAGGCTTATGATAATAGGGAGAGAATTATTTCACCGAATCCTTTCATATCAAAATGATTATAGTTTGAATATTTTAATATTTTTTTGTATTCAAAAGCTCCCAAAGTGTTTCTACCAATGTTTTAAAAAAATTATTTTTGTAAAAAAAAACTTGAATTAATACATTTCTGTACATATTTCAAAAACAGCTCAGTTGATTTTTTTGAAACTTAGAAACATTGAGCCAGGTAAAGCATTCCACATTCGTGTAGTGCGGCTAAAGAAAGAATATCTGTACTTAACAGTACACATTCTCCGCATTCAACAATACTACTAAGATAGGAATTTAATGAGCTTTAAG
Organism: Dasysyrphus tricinctus; assembly: GCA_963921185.1. Taxonomy (NCBI): domain Eukaryota; kingdom Metazoa; phylum Arthropoda; class Insecta; order Diptera; family Syrphidae; genus Dasysyrphus; species Dasysyrphus tricinctus. The sequence continues at coordinate 50,863,495 of OY992531.1, forward strand.
CTGCCGTTGCATTTCCACATCCGAAGCATAAAAATGTGAGCCTGGAAACGACTATGAAAATCCAAGAGTACTGTCATCTGTGAAACATTTAAGTATGAATGTCAAGTTAGCAAAGCAACTTTGACGAATCGAATCATGAGCTGGTGGATAACTTGCAGTTAATTAGTCGTTAATTAGTTGTGATAAATTCAATTTGATCGTGCAATGTTTTCTATGCTTTTTTTGTGCTTGAAAAATGGGTAGGTGGATAATTTGTCGTTAGTTAAACGTTAATTAGTTGTGACAATTTTGAATTTGTCGTTCTATGTTTTCTATGTTTTTTTCGAAAAGTGGTAAAAACTTATAAAACTCAATATATTTTATTCATTTATAATTTGCCGTTAATTAGTCGTAATTTAGTTGTGATAAATTCAATTTAGTTGTGCGATGTTTTCTATATATTTTTAAGTGATTTGTTTTCTACGAGTGTCAAGTAAGGAAAGCAACTTTCACAAATCGAAAAATGGGTAGTTGGATAATTTGCCGTTAACTAGTCGTCAATTAGTTGTGACAGTTTCGAATTTATCGTTCAATGTTTTCTATGTTTTTTTGGGTACTTTGCAACAAACCCTGAAAAGCGTGAGCAAAATTGTATACTTTATGGCTTTAAAATTTGCTGTTAACGGATCGAAAAATTGGTAGGTGGATAATTTGTCGTTAATTAACTGCGCCAGTTTCAAATTTGTCGTTCTATGTTTTCTATGTTTTTTTCGAAAATTGGTAACAACTTATAAAACTCAATATTTTATTCATTAATTATTTGCCGTTAATTAGTTGTCATAAATTCAATTTTGTCGTGCGATGTTTTCTATGATGTATTTTTGGGTGATCTCTACGAGCGTCAAGTTAGCAAAGCAAATTTCACAAAACGAAAAATGGTGGATAATTTGCCGTTAATTAGTTGTGAAAAATTGAATTCAGGCGTCAATGTTTTCAATGTTTTTTTTAGGTCCTTGGCTGGCTTGATATCAAGTTAACGAAGCACCACCTAAAAAAGGGGTAAGAACTTCTAATACCAAATGGTTAATGGCTTAATAATTTGTCGTTAACTAGCCTTTAATTAAGATGTTACAGTGGGAACGGGTCGTTACTCTGTATTCCAAAATTCTGTATGAGCAAAATTCTGTATTTGAATAAAAAATTCTGTATGAACATAACTCTGTATTCCATTATTCTGCTTTTCCATTATTCTGTAATCTAAAATTCTGTAAGTCCAGAATTCTGTATTTCAAAATTCTGTAAATCCAAAATTCTATATTTTAAATGCTGTAAATCTAATATTCTGTATTTTAAAATTATGTTCATCCATAATTCTGATTTTCGAAACTCTGTAAATCCAAAATTATAAATAAAAATGTTGTAATAATTTTAAGCAGGATTGTCTCCGTTAAACAACTTTTATTCAATTAACAAAAATTACGAAGTATTGCAAAGATAAACGTTCAATAGATAGCACAAAAAAACAAAAAAACAACAACAAAAACAAAACAAAATTTATAACTATGTATATAATTTAATAAATACTATATTGTAAAGATGAAATATTTATTTTATTTGTTTGTTTGTTTTACCTATGTATGGGGTACTCTCTGGATATATTTAACCGATCCTTAAAATTCTTTAATAAATGGAAAGATAATGTCCGTGAGCAACATAGGCTAAATTTTACTTGGACACAAATTAATTGCAACGTTAAAATCTAAATGTTTCTATGTACTTTTTTTTGGGGTATTTGTGAGTTTTTGATTTTTATATTTCGAAATTTCAAAATTTATATTTGAGTTTGAAAGGTTATTCTAAGGGGAAGGCTTAACGGTTAAAAAATTCAATTTGTAGGGATAAATGGGGTAAAAACAAAAATGGTATGAGATAACAAAAATTATTTTTCTGTTTGATAGAGTTTACTAAGAGGATGTTGTCTTCATATGGGGTAGAAATAAGAAATGAGTATATGATTTAAAAAAAAATTTAAGTTGGGAAGGTTATTATTAAAGGCTTAAGGACTGGAGACATTTCAAAATTTAAATACTTATAGTGTGAAATGGGGTATGTATATGATATGGGATCGGATTTTAAACGTACTTTTTTTATTTGAAAGGTTATATGTAGAGGAAATCATTCGAAAATTTAGCCTAAACGAGCAAAGCCGGGGCAGGCCTGCTAGTAACCTAATATAGATGAAGATTCTTGACTAACCTTTTTAAATACTCAGTCTCACTTAAAGCTCTTCTTTTTTTGATAGTAAAAAAAGTGCGCACTTTTGTTCCGAAATTCTGTAAATGATAAAAGAAAAATAGTTTTGATAATGAAAAAAAGTGTGCACTTTTTTTCATTATCCAAATTTCTGTATTCCAAAATTCTGTAAATAATAAAAGAAAAATAGTTTTGATAATGAAAAAAAGTGTGCACTTTTTTTCACTATCCAAATTTCTGTATTCCAAAATTCTGTAAATAATAAAAGAAAAATAGTTTTGATAATGAAAAAAAGTGCGCACTTTTTTTCACTATCAAAACTATTTTTCTTTTATTATTTACAGAATTTTGGAATACAGAATTTTGAAATCCAAAATTTTGAAATACAGAATTTTAGATTTACAGAATTTTGGAATACAGAATTTTGAAAACTGAATTTTGGCACTTACAGAATTTTGGATTTACAGAATTTTGAAATACCGTATTTTGGATTACAGAATTTTGCAATCCGAATTTTGACACATACAGAATTATGACCCCAACCCTGTTACAGTTTCTAATTTGTCGTGCAATGCTTTCTACGTTTTTTGGGTTCCTTGCTAACTTGACATCGTGTTAGCGTAGCACTATCTCAAAAAGGGGTACAAACTGTTTGGACCGAATGGTTTCTGGCTAAATAATATTAATGGTTAATTAATCATTAATAAGTTTTGGTAATTTAAAATTTTCGTTCTCTTTTTCCTATGTTTTTTTTTCAAAAAATGGTAGAAATTTCTAACTCTTTACATTTTATAGCTTAATAATTTGCATTAATTAATCGTTAATTAGTTGTGATGAAATCAATTTTTTTGTTGCGATGTTTTCTATGTTTCCACTCCGGAAAAGTTCTTAGAACCTATTATATTGAAATTTGAAATGATTAATAACTTGTCTTCAACTAACCATTGATTGTATGTGACAATTTCAACATTTTCGTGCAATGTGTTCTATGTTTTTTGTTTTAATTCCTTAATCATTATGAAGTAACATTCAAAAAGAGTTTAACATTGTTTATATTGAACTGTTTATTACTAATTAATGGCAAATTATTAAGCCATAAATGTTAAGTGTTGTGTTTGTTTGTTCAAAGTCTCATACCTATGTTACAAACAATTATGATTTTGCTTGCCTATAAACAGCCATTAATTTTCACAAAAAAGTATGGGAAAATCAGGAACTGGAAGAAAACCACTCCTTAAGAAATTAAGCCTCCTTAAACAAATCAAATAGGTATCCATTTCCGCAAAATAAAAAAAATACGAAACTATCTATCCTAAGCATCTAGTCTGCATATGTACATATGTAAATATGTGCCCGCTTTCTTTATCATCTAAAACCTGCTCGTTATTCATTTCCTTGTGACCATGGCGGCATAGTGGGTTTGTGGGTTATCCTTTGGCATTATATCTCTTTGTATTTGGGTTATTGAAATGACACCTTGAGGCAATGCAGTGGGCATCAAAACAGTAACAGAAAATAACTCGTAAGCAAATTGCCACATGCTCACCCTGATGTCCATAAATCGACTGACAGTAACAGAAGCCTCAGCACAGCAGTAGTATATAAGGGCCAAGGACGATTTTTAAAGAATCAAACAAAAAAAGAAAATACAAAAAAATACACACAAGGCAAAACAATAAAGCACCAAACGATATTTGCTCTGCTGCCCTAAACAAATAAAACCAGAATAGCCATATATACCGTACAATCCGAATAGCACCAAACTGACCACAATCAGCCCTCAATCCGTAATGAAAATAATAAAGCCGAGCATTTATGTGGCAATGAATGTCGATATACGCCAAAAAGTACTGCCCAGTGCCCAGGATGCCGGGCAGGACTCAGGACAGGACAGGACTGAGGCCGATGCCACTGCTGCTACTGCTATTGCAAACAAAATTGATCTCCAAGGATTACGACACATTTCCTGGACCAGGATATTTTTTTTGTTGTTCATACGATGTTGGTGGAGTTTTTGTTTTGTTTCCTTGTTCATCCAATCAATTTTTGGTAAGAAACAGTGAGGGAGAGTGGATGTTTTGTGAAACTGTATGTTTGGTTCTTTTGACCAACGCATTGCGGTCCATTTTCTAAACTAAGCTAAAACCTCGAACAATACATGCAGGGATATTAGGTCGCTGATGCCCGAAAGCAGCATTGGCTATAATGGCTAATCCGAATCCCTTTATTTGAATTTGGTAATGTTATGAGATTTTTTTGTTGTTTTGTTCATTTTTTTTTTGATGGACGTTTAGCTGTCATAAAACTCAGACCACCATCGCATTACATTTCCGTATTAAAATAAGCAAAACCAAATCCTTATTACGAGCACAGATACAAAGGGTAGGTTATAATGCCATCTTGATTACTTTTCGACAGGCCAATACAGAGAGAACCAAACCGAGAAAACGCGACGAAGGAACAACCGGAAGGACGACGACTCTTACCAGTGCAATATTTAAAAAGTTTTTTTTTTAAACTCTGCAAAGGACGGATGTCCTGCTGAATATGAACAAAAACAGTTACCACTTTTGTGGGAAACCAAACTCGTCGAAAGTCCTTTTAATTGAAATTCTGGCTGGGAAGGGGATTTTTTTTTGTATAAATGTTGTATATATCTTAAACTCACTCGTCCTTTTACTGAATTGTAATCTCAAGTTATTGGTAATTTAGTGCTTTGGAATTATCTTGTGACTTGGAAAGGACAACGTTTTTGTATCGTATATGCGAAAAGAGAAATTAATTAACAGGAAAGGAGTTTGCATTTTGTATCTCCTTGTTCCTTGTTTTTTTTTTTTATTTTTGCTTCAGGATTTTGTTGGGTTTTTCGTCCCTGTTCTAATTACATGTGCAGAGAAGTGTGTTGAGATTTTTTTTCTATTTGGTTTTCTGTATATTGTGCTATCTTGCAGTAGATATGTTGAATCTCTATTTATAAAAATATAAAGTCAAGTCAATGTGTGTGTGTGTATGTGTGTGTGTGAGTATGGATATAATGGAATAATAATTCAACCGTTTTTGTGGTGTTTATCTGGTTACACTGTTAGTGATGTTTTTGTATAAAGAAAAAAAGATAGATAAGTGAATTATAGTCTCGAATGTCTTGACAAGTTGACATGTTAACTAAGGGATATAGATGTAAAATAAGACTGTGATGTGTAGATTCTTATTTAAGAAGGGAATAAATACTAGATATATGGTTGAAATGTTAAATGGATTAACTCGAACGGAAGAGAAAAATAGAGCAAAGGAAGGTAGTCTCATTAAGTGACGCATGTCATTGTTAGAAAACATGGTATTTTATTCAAAATGGCTAGCGTCCTTGTACTTACATATACGCGGAAAGGATGTTGCGTGATGTTCCGTTGACAGCGAATTTCTTGCAAAACAATTATTTTGTCAAAGCCAAAAAGAGAAAACGTTTATAAGTGCCTACTTTATAATTATTTTATGTAAATAGGTAACATTTGACGATAGACTTTTGTCTATACGTAAATGGTTAACGTATAGATATTTAAGACTACGTGTTAAAAATAATTTATAGGTTTTAATCAAACCAAGCATGGTGAGGTAATGATGGGTAAATTAAAAATGCTGTGTGCCTGTAAATTCATCTGAATATAGATACACCGAACTTGAGCACAAGGTCGACTAACGCAAACACATTTCACACTATAAAGTCATCAGTCAGAGGTATTTTTTTTTTAATTTCGTGGACAAATTGAATTGTCAACATCGAGCTGTCATTGTGATGACTCTTGATAAGCTGAAACTAGCAGGTAATTGATTACGTCATGATTGAAAACAGTCATGATTGAAAAAAGTCATGATTGAAAACAGTCATGATTGAAAACAGTCATGATTGAAAACAGTCAAGATGGAAAGCAGTCATGATTAAAAATAATAATTATTGGAAACAGTCATGATTGAAAACAATCATGATGGAAAACAATCATGATTGAAAACAGTCATGATGGAAAACAATCATGATTGAAAGCAATCATGATTGAAAACACTCATGATTATAAACAGGCGTAATTGAAAACAGTCATGACGGAAAAAAGTCTTGATGGAAACAGTCATAATCATGATTAAGAACAGTCATGATTAAAAGTAGTCATGATGAATGTCTTCCTTATTTTTGACTGAATTAAATTTTTTATTAATAGAACTGAAAAAAATCCTCTTTTTTCATTGTTTTTTGGGAAAAATAAGGTAAGATAATGGTTTTAAATGCATATTTTCCATTTTCTACTGCATATTTTCTCTTTTTTAAGGGTATTTTTAAGCGCATATTTCCCATTTCCAAGTGCATGAAAATTCTAACCCTAGTCATAACACAATAATTTTGCCTTCAATAAATTTGTGACCAGAGGTGCTTATTTTATTTTAAATAAAATAAAATTGGGTGGCGCAACAGCTCGTGAAGAACCAGGGCCAAGTGACTTACAACTCTCAACCATTCCTGTGTGTGTGTTGTTGGCAGCAATGGAGAGGACCTACAGTTTTTTGCCGAGTCTGAAATGAAGAGAAGCACTTTCTCATGACAAGTATACTCTTGGAAGATTTGTCATTTCCTCGCAAGAGGCAGTACCTCAGATAAAACATTTCTGTTTTTAGGTGGCACGGCTGGGACGTGAACCCACACCTTCGGCATGACAGTCCTACGCACTTACCATCAAGCCACGAGGTACTACTACTACCACTAATTTTATTTTATTCTGTTCTAAATCGTGACAAAATTCAATCTTTCAGGTTTTTTATGAGTTAATGGTTCGTTGGGATCATTATTCTAAATACCCGGGTACCCGAAACTTCACGGGTACCCGGAATTGATCCGGGTACATGGTTATATTTCGAGTACCTTGGTACCTGATTGAGCTTAGGAGAGGAAAATGATTAAACACAGTGCGAGCGTTAGGAAAAAAGGGAAGGATTCAAGAGGAGATGCCGATGCACAATGGTTTTGTAGTTCCGAATATCAAAATGGGAGGGAAATACAGAGTCAGGTAAAGCATTCCACATTTCGGGTATAGTGCGACTCTAGAATCTCTATACTTTACAGTACGTCCGAAATTGGGCTCAAGGGTAAACTGATGTGCATTCCTAGAAGTACGAGTATTACCTACGGCGGAATTGTTTAAGGGGAGGAAAGCAACTGGCTATTTCACTAGAACATTGTTTGTAAAAATAACGATAAAATAACGAAAGGCACGAAACATTGCGACGGTGTTCGAGAGATGCAAATGTCTCTGTTATAGCTCTATCACCTATCAATTTTAAAGCTCTATTTTGAACTCTATCCAAGATACTTAAATGTGTTTTAGGAGCACCCGCCCAAATATGGGAACTGTACTCAAGCTTTGGACGAATGAAGGCTTTATAGATTACAGCCAGATCAGAAGGGGAGGAAAATTTCTTGCATCTTCGAAGAAAACCTAGACATTTCGCAGCATTTTTGGCGACGTCGAATATGTGATCATTCCACAGAAGGTGGTCTGTGACTGAAAGCTGTTCGGTATCCTCGATGCAAGTGCCACTCATGGATGTGGCATAGGGGGTGGGTTTTGCTTTAACGATAGAAGACAGCATTGAGTTTTCGAAGCATTAAATTCTACACGGTTATTTGTTCCCCATTGTACAATGCTGTCGAGATCAGAATTTTCGTGCAAAAAACTTACTAAACGCACCTTATTTTGACCCTTTTGCAAATGTCAAAGTGTCATTTTAGAGTTTGTACAATATATTTTCTAGGTCTTCGACAATTTTAAATTATATTTAAGGGGTTTGAGATAAGACAACCCTAACCTGTGCCGAGATTCAGCTAATTTGAAGCCGCAGGGAGTGAGTGAGATGAGTCACTTTTCGTCGAAAATCGATTCAGTTCATCATCATCGTGTCCTGTATCCCCGGCTGGGGCACAGGGCGTCAACAAAACGTCTCCATCCTTCACGGTCTGCTGCAAGGTACTTTAGCTGTGGCCACGTCTTTCTCTGGGATTCTGCTTCCGCTAAGACAGTTGATTTCCATGTTGTACTTGGTCTTCCGACCCGCCGTGCACCCTGCAGATTCCATTCAAAGGACTTCTTTGCAATGTCATCGTTTGGTTTCCTCAGTGTGTGACCAATCCAACGCCATTTACGCTTTCTTATGTCGACGTCCAGCTGCTCTTGACTTGTCCTGCGCCAAAATTCCTCATTTGATATTATTTGTGGCCAGCGAATATTTAGGATGTGGCGAAGACAGCGATTCACAAAAGCCTGCAATTTCTTCGAAATGATAGACGTTCCAGGTTTCACAAGCATATAACAGCACGGATTTGACATTGGATTCGAAGAATCTCAATTTAGTGCGTAAGGAGATTTGACTTGATTTCCAGATTGGGGACAGGGTACCGAAGGCAGCACGAGCTTTATTCATTCTACTTTTAACGTCCAGATCCGTACCACCGTTTGCAGAAACAATACTGCCAAGGTAGTTGAACTGTTCCACTACTTCAACTGGCGTCTCCTGTAGAATAATACGCTGCTGTGTGGAGCGGCCTGTGAGCATTATTTTTGTCTTTTTGCTGTTTATTCTTAGACCACTTGACTCTCCCTTCACTTGCAGCGTTTGGCACATCCCGTTCAGCCCACTGATGTTATTTGCCAGTAGACATATGTCATCGGCATAGTCTAAATGACTGAGCCTTTCGAACGGTCTCCATTGAATGCCCTGTCGCTCAGCTGTACCAACACTGGCCGTCAATACGTCGTCCATCGCCAGCAGGAAGAGAATTGGCGATAAAACATCCCCTTGTCTCACACCCTGTTGCACTACGAAGGAGTCGGATAGCTGCCCATTGTGCAAAACAAAACACCTTGCGTTGTTGTAGGACTCTTTAATAATGGCAACAATTTTTGGTGGAATTCCTCTACCAAGCAACGATCTCCATATACATTCTCGATTAACTCGATCAAAGGCCTTCTCAAAATCCACGAACATGAGGTAAAGCGGTGATTGAAATTCCATCGACTGCTCGAGGACGATACGCAGGGTGTTGATATGGTCGACACACGATCGACCACTGCGGAAGCCAGCTTGATGCCTCTTGAGTGTAGACTCGATTCTATCCTTTATTCGCTCGAGAATGATGGTTGCCATTAGTTTTGGGAAAACGGACAAAACGGTGATACCACGCCAATTGTTGCAACTCTTTAAGTCACCTTTTTTGGCAACTTAACAATCACACCATCCTTCCAATCCCTGGGATAGCATTCGTTTTCCCAAATGCTTTGTATCAACGGATGTAAAATACTAGCCGCTGTTACGGGATCGGCTTTCAGGAATTCAGCTGGTATTCCGTCCAGTCCAGCTGCCTTGTTGTTTTTGAGGAGATTTATTGATGTAAGGATTTCCGATTCTGACGGGGGTTCGATGTCAATACCCCTGTAGGACCTGCGCATCTCGTTTAGTTGGGGCACTTCAGCACTCTGCTCAACTGAATCCTCATTTAGCAGGGCACAAAAATGGTCCTTCCATCTACGAAGCTGATCCTCAATTGATACCAAAAGTGTGCCATCCACATCCATTACAGGATGATTTGTGTTGCTTTTTTTCCCGATCACATCTTTGGCTATAGCTCTATCACCTATCAATTTTAAAGCTGTATTTTGAACTCTATCCAAGAGATTTAAATGTGTTTTAGGAGCACCCGCCCAAATATGGGAACTGTATTCAAGCTTTGGACGAATGAAAGCTTTATAGATTACAGCCAGATCAGAAGGGGAGGAAAATTTCTTGCCTCTTCGAAGAAAACCTAGACATTTCGCAGCATTTTTGGCGACATCGAATATGTGATCATTGCACAGAAGGTGGTCTGTGATGTACATACCCAGGACTGAAAGCTGTTCGGTTTCCTCGATGCAAGTGCCACTCATGGATAGTGGCATAGGTGGTGGGTTTCGCTTTAACGACAGAAGACAGCATTGAGTTCTCGAAGCATTAAATTCTACACGGTTTTTTGTTCCCCATTGTACAATGCTGTCGAAATCAGAATTTTCGTGCAAAAAACTTACTAAACGCATCTTATTTTGACCCTTTTGCAAATGTCAAAGTGTCATTTTTAGAGTTTGTTCAATATATTTTCTAGGTCTTCGACAATTTTAAATTATATTTAAGGGGTTTGAGATAGGAGAACCCTAACCTGGATTATAGTTTGACAAACCATTTTTAACATCCTATAAAACCAACTAAATTTTTGCGCCATTATATCTATTAATAAACCGTTTTCATAACTAACATAACACACTCACCAAGGGAAGCAAGTTCTTGAGATCCAGTTAGGATTTTGTTGGTTCATTTTTGCCCTTGTTTTCAAGATAAAATAGTACGTAGCATTTTTTGTCGTTGTTATTACACTTACATTTTCATTTTTTGTAATTTTTCTCCAACTCTTATTCGGTCCCTGAGCCTAGATAGGCTGCTCAAAGCGACAATTTTGTGTTGTATTATTAATAGAACAAACTTCCCAAGATGCCTTACGTATTTTCTTCTGTCAAATTATAAGCCTATTTATGCCCTCATTATCGATAATAATTAATTGCTTTGTCCTTTAATTTCTTTTAAAAATCGTATTGATTTCTTATAACAAGAATCCAGGCTGCTATTATAATCACGGTCCTCATTAATTTATTTCTACCTAAAAATTAATTGGTTTTCTGTAAAAAAAATGAATGAGTCCAACATTCACTTAGGTATATAAAATTAATCAGGTGAAAATCCCATAAACTATGTCTTAAACAGGCCACATCCATAGTTAAGACTGTGGATTTTAATTTAATTTTTCCTTCATTTGTTGGATTTACTTTCAATCAAATCCTTTTTAATCTATACCGTCGTCGTTGGTCGTCGTGTTGTTGGTCGTTGTTGGAACATGAACATGGCATGATCTCTACAATTTGCTCCGCACAGTGTGGTGAAGGTGTGAGAATTTTCACCCTCTTGAATCACAATTTAAATTGCAATAAATCTCAATTAAGTGCAATACCACAACTTTCCATATTCCTCGTCCTTGTTCGTTATATTGTTGGCATTATAACCCACAATGAAGCTATAGAGCTATGGCTATGTCCTGGTATATACTACGATACCTCCCAGTTCAATCCTTCAACCCACTTTCACCACTATAACCTAACTAAACTATGTGTATGAGTAAAAGCGATTTATTTGAAAGTCATTAGGGAAACAGCTTGGCCGAAGCATATAAGGGGCCGGCAAAACGACTACCTATATATGCTGCAGTGAATATGTACTCGAAAATCCAATTCAGGACTAATTTAATATGATTTACGATAGTTGGACAACGTCACCGTCATCGGCATGGGAGGTCTCACTCTCCAACATAATATAGGCTTCCTGACTTTCGACTTAAGGCCGAACGTGGTTTGTGTCGGTCGTGTTGGAAAAAATACAAAGGCCAACTGCCGGCTTTCAAAGAAGATTTTGAGCGTCCGCACATGGATACCGTGCCAGGAGTGTTCTTGGACATTTTTCATACTTTGTGTGTCACATCCTTAGCCTAGACGCAACTGGGGCATTCAATGGGAAGTCTATACCTGAGGTGTAATTGCAACAATTTTCTCCTAATGCACGATACACAACAATTCCAATAATCTTCTCAGTATCCTCTGGGAAGTGTCATGGAATGTCCTTTATAATTCTTTCGTCCTCGTGAATCCCTACAAAGGTAGGTAGGTTTATGTCTAGTGTGGCTTTGAAAAATATAAAACACACCACAAGATGGTAAAAGTTTTCGTGCTCACTTGAGGGCAACTTGGATGAAGCTGAAGACTCCAACTATACACGATGACGATGACAACTGGCAATGACAACTTAAGTGCAAGATGGTTTTGATGCACTTTCCACGCATAGTGCACTTTTCAGGGTGTCTATATCTTCGTCTGTCCTGAGTCAAGGGATGGGGGGGGGGGGGGGTTAAGTGTGGTATTTCACCACAACTCGCGTTCGGCCCTTCTCAAATATTAAAATCCAATCTGTGTAGTGTAATGGAAAGCAGACACCATTATATTCCCATGAGGAAAAGAAGGTGAAGTGGGATAAAGGGGAGGTGAAAATCCGATGACAGGTTGTCTATGAACGACAAGAATACTCACTTTACTCGAAACAATGCACCCGGCAAGGGAACACAGAGAGATACTCAAAATACAAAAAAGCAAAAAAAAAAAAAAAAACTCAACCATCAAGAAAACTTTGCTCAACTGAAGAACTCTCAAGTAATAGGAGTGCGCAAAGGGTTTAGGGAAGGATGAGGCGAATAGACTGTGGCAGAGAGAGAGAAAGACCATTCAAGAGCTAGGCTAGGCAAAACGGACACAAGTGGAAAACTATTAAAATTCTCACTTCTTCGTCCCTAGTCCCTACCTACTCACATCACTTTTGTTGCAACTTAAAACATTCTGCAAACTTTTTTTTTTGCTATTTTTTTTTCCAAGAGCTAAATTATTAGCTTAGTTTGTAGATTGTAAGGGTTGCTAGAAGAACTGCTACCGTTGCTGTTATCGTTGTAAATGTATTTTGCAAATGAAGGCAGGAATACGCGTTTAAATACTAAAAAAAAAATGAATATTTAAAATACTTTTTGCAGGTTGTTTTGTAATGGAGGACGAAGACGACAAAAAAAATCGTCAGTCATCATTAGTGAAATATTTTAATTTTTGTTTTACTTTTCATTTGAGTTTTATCTTAGAAATCAATGATTTTGTTGTTGTTTTTTTTTTGTATTTGTATAGGTAAGGTATAGTGTAAGTATTGGTACAGGGTATTTAAAAACTGAAAAGTATTTTACTTTTTTATTCCATCTCAATTTGTGAACAAATAGTAAGAATTTATTGTTCTTTTTCTTTTACTTTACACAAACAGCCATGATGGCTACATTATTTGATTCGTTAAGAAGGGTGTTTTTTATATTTTTAAAAATAATAACGACATGAACTTAGTTTGAATTATGAATAGATTACAACAATAAATTGGTTGCATGGTTGGGTGTTTTAGGAAAACGTTCGCATCGGATTATCCGGCCTGCTGTCTTAAGTTTTAACCAACAAATTTCCCCAACGGTTTGGAGGTTGTGTAGTCAGGTTAGCTTCCCTACCAAGTAAAAACATTTCGGTTATGACAGAGACACGGGAGCCTCCAATAATGATAGCTCTCAAATCGCAAACAAAACCCAACACACGTCAACCGGTTAACAACTTAAGAGTTTATACTTGGAATGTGAGAACCCTTTTCACCCTAGATGCAATTCAAAAACTTTCTTACGTGGTATAAGGCAGACATTACCAAAATCTAGGAGTTGAGATTAGGATGAATAGGATCGCAGGAGATCAGTAATAATGAAAAGAAAAAATTGCGACATTAAACTAATCGGTTAAGATGTGATGAAAAACTACACATTTCAGGATGCGGATTCCTCGTGGGAAATCGGTTAAGAAGCAAAGCTATCAACTTAAAATCGATAAATGGTCGTCTGGTTGTAATCCACATCCAAAAGCCATGGAATTGAAAGCTCTTTTAAGGATGAACTTTATAACCTCCTGGACAGAACTTACGGAGCCTGCTCGGAGTACGATGTAAAAACTTTGCTCGAGGATTTCTATGCTCAAATTGGTAATGAAGACACCTTCAGTGGATTAGTTGGTAGACATAGCCTCCACGAAGAGACAAATGATAACGGCCTCCGACTAATAAGTTTTCCAAAAGCTCGTTATACGGTGATAAGTAGCACTAGGGTTCCACGGCTATAAGAAACCAGAAATCAACCTGGCACTCCTCAAATGTTCGACACATCAACCAAATTGACCATGAACTAATAGGGAAGGGGTTCACATGGACCAACATGTTATCCAACATTGCTTGAAAACCATCAATATTTGATCATTTAAACGCAAAACCAACCATGTTGTCCAACTTTGTTGTATGGTTTTAAAAATATTTTGAAAACTGTTCCGGTTCCATCAAGCAATGTTGTCCAACCATGTTGTTCCATGTGAACCCCCCTAATCAAAGGAAGACACGCCTCTAACAACTTAGACGTGCGTACTTTTCGATGGGCCAACGTCAACTGTGACCATTTCCTTTTTGCGGCAAGATTTAAAGCTCGTCTGTCAAATGAAAAGAAACAACGAACCGCCCCACAGTGGCCCGTTTGTCGATTTTTGGCGACAAAAATCATTTCCCACGCCATTTCTGAACGAAAGTTAATGAAATTTGATACACTTAATGATTTAGAGATGCTGAATTCAGTGATACTGCCTTAATTTTTCTTCTTCAAACAGGGGTCTCACAATTTACGTCAGAACTTGGTTCCAAATTTCAAAAAAAGCCATTTGCAAGTCAGGAATTAAGTCAAGTTTATGTCTTAAATGTCTTAAAATATGTGCTTGAATGTGTATTTACACATGAAAATGATTCAGAATTTGTACCAAATTTAGAACAAATAGTCAAAAATGTTGCTCAATTCTCTTTTGAGAATGGAATAAATTTTAGTACTATTTTTTTCAAAAAAAAAAATATTGAAACTTATTTTTAGACCTATTCTGATCGAGTCTTAAACATATTTGACAATTTTGCCAAACTAATTTTGGACCAAATTGTTAAAGACTCAAAGTAATATAAAATGATCTAAAATAGTTATATAAAAATTATTGCAATTTTGTTTGGATGCATTATTTGAATTTGACGTCAGACTTTAAATACTGACATTCAAAAGTTTGAAAACAACCGTTATTTTTCAAATAATAATAATTTTTCAATTAATTAAATTTTTTGTCATGTGGAATGGCTACGTTCTAGAAACCATCAATATTTTTAATGTTGAATTCAGGCGTACCATAATATTTTTCAGAACACATCCTTTTAAATAATTTTGAGTCACCTTTGAGAGAAAAAAAAACGGGAAGCCACTTTTGATGTATTCAAAATAAGCAAATGTTTTTGGAAATTCACCAAACGGACACAGTGGTGGCCCTAAGGAAGAAATTCGACGTTGGTCGCCTTATAATGCCTGGAGTCGCCAGAACCCACAATGAGCATCTGAGGAAGAAGCTCTCTGCCATGCATCACAGAAGCCAACTATTCGTTATCCAAGCATAGCGATATCATCAAAGAGGCAGCCGTAATCATATCTAATAGGCCACCAACCAACTCCGAAAAGGACCCGTGATGAATGCATACATACAAACAAAAGGTGACAGAACATGAACATAAGAGCAGCAAGAGAGGAAATATCGAGTAGCAAGGAGAAGAGAGGAGAAGAAGACCCTACGTAGAAAGAAGAGGGCGTTCGCAGCTCAAGGAGATCAAAGAGTCTTCAGGTCGAAAAACACCCTGTAGTTTTTTTAAAACAGCCAAGCGACTAGCTACTGGCTTAAAACCGGAACCCATGCTTTTCGAAAAAGTGAAACAAATAGTAGCTGCGTCCAGCAACATTTAAAGCAGCTGCTGAATGGGCATTAGGTTGAGCAAGAAATAGAACGATAAGCTAACCCATGCTCTAGTCAATGAAGACCCAGTACCACCACCCAGTATAGAAGAGGTAAGGCATTGCTATAACAAAGATCAAGAACAACATGGCAGCTGGATCTGATAGTTTACCAGAGGAGCTCTTGAAGCACGGCGGGGATGTGTTGAAAGGGTGAATGCATCAACTCATCAACCAAGTTTGGGTGCAAGGAAGCATATCTGATTACTGGTTTATAAGCGCCATTCGTCCCATCAACAACATAGGCGATCCTATGTCCTGCAAGAACTATCGAGCCATATTCCTGATAAATGTTGCATACAAGATTCTATCCAACGTACTGTGTGCGAGCCTCTTAAGCTGATCTGCAATACTTTATAATTGGCAAGTGCCACTGTGGCTTCCGACATGGTAGGTCAACCATATACCAAATATTCAGTCTAAGGCAAAATTGAAAAAGACAAACGAATTTCTAGTCGAGGATCACCATCTCTTCATCGACTTCAAAGCCACTTTTGACAGCATTCATCATTAGGAGCTTTATATGGCCACGGCTGAGCTTGGGATCCCAGGAAAACTGATCCAGTTATGTTGCATGACATTTGAAAATACGCGATGCAATGTGCAAGTAGGGAAAAGCTCTTCCAAACTATTCCAAACATGCTTAAGGTTTCAACAAGGAGATACGCTATAATAAAATAAATAAATAATAAATTGGGTGGCGCAACAGCTCGTGGAGAACCAGGGCCTAGTGACTTACAACTCTCAACCAATCCTGTGGTGCGTGTTGTTGGCAGGAATGGAGGGGACCTACAGTTTTTGGCCGAGTCCGAACGGCTAAGTGAGCAGCACTTATTCATGACAAGTATACTCTTGGAGGATTTGTCAGTTCCTCGCAAGAGGCCGTACCTCGGATAAAACATATTTCTGTTTTTAGGTGGCACGGCTGGGAATCGAACCCACACCTTCGGCATGACAGTCCAATGCACTAACCATCATGCCACGAGGTACTACAGATACGCTATAATGTGATTTATTTCAATCTCGTTGTGGAGCAAATAGTGCACAGCACAGACCCTAACACTGAAGGCACTATTTTCAACAGATCTGTCCAATTTCTAGGGTATTTCGATGACATCTATATTATCGGCCGCTTCCAACAGGCTGTTATAGAGCCTTTTACGGCAATTGAAGAGCAGCCAAAACTTGTTAGCCTTCAAATAAAAGAGGACAAGATCAAATACATGCTATCAACAAACAACAATGAAAGATCTGTGCCGATCAGTCTCCCGTCGAGTGCACATGTCATGTGAAAGTCTTCCGTGTCGAAAGTAAAGTTCGTCTCGTTGTACCATATCTGTTGTCTTCATACCAGTGTGTCTCAAGCCTCAATTAATATAGCCCAACAAATAAAAAAAAAAACAGTGCAAATAATTTCCCTAATCAAAATATAAACCAAAAATCCAATAGTCCCAAATAGTGAAATAAAAAAAAAAAAAACTCTCGCGCCGCATACCCATCAAATTTAAACCAGTGCAAGTGCATAAAATAACAACAAATCCATTGTCACCTATAATGTGCAAAAAAAATATTCATCGCAACACAACGAGTGGTAATCCTTTGTTCCTTTCCTCTCATCTTTCGCAGTCGATTTGGCTTAGTTATTGTCGCATTGCATGGGGACTCTCACTCAATGTACATTGATTAAGCCAAACTGATTCTCGGGCGGATAGCTGTTTGTCTGTTATGTAACCAGGGGCGGATCAGAATATTTTATTGCTTAGGCATAACACTAGCAATAAATTGTTCTATGAAGTCAGATTGGAACATAATTGACACTCATCTTAGAAACTCGTCTGAGTTGGTTTTCTGAGTTTTGAATATTTCAAAAGATGGTAGGAGATTTTAGGGTCGACTTTAGCAACATTCGTGGGCTAAGGAAAAATTTCTACGCTGCGTATGTTTATACTGCGTTAAACAGGCCAGCTGTTTTGGCATTGGGTGAAACCCAGGTAGGTGATAATACCGATCATACGGAATTCAATCTACATGGGTATAACCTAGTGCCATTATTCTTTCCTCATCATGGTCTCGCCGTTTATATAAGAAATGATGTTGCGTACCAACTTCAACCTCAATATGGTTTGTGCTCAAACACAAACTTCAATTTCATGTGGTTTAAATTCACGGTTAATAAGCGCATCATCCATACCTGTTTTATTTATCGGAGCCCTAACCTGGACAGAGATTCAACTTCTAACGAATTTGATTATCTGTCTGACTCCATTCAAAGAATTGTTGCCCATTATCCTCACACTGAAATCGTCATTGCGGGCGATTTCAATGTACACAATTCTTCGTGGCTTCGCTTTTCTGGCCAGACAACACCCGAAGGAAGGTATGTTGAGATCTTTGCTGAGTTAAACCACCTAACTCAGCTCGTTGACGAGCCAACGCGAATCCCTGACGTTGCAGGTCAATCCGCCAACACACTAGACTTGTTTCTTACCTCGGACCCTGATAAATACACTTTACGTGTATTATCGCCTCTAGGCACATCAGACCATTGTGTCATATCTGCCAATTTCTCGTGCCAAAAAAACTCAGTTAAAGAGAAAACTCCTAAGAGAACCGTTTGGCAATACGAGAAAGCCAACTGGGACGGTCTCAATGAATTCTTCAGGAACTTTAACTGGTCACTATGCTTCCTCGATAGTGACGTAGACTCCAGTGCAGATATGATATCAAACTTGATTCTTTACGGAATGAGAAATTTTATCCCTCACAGGATAAAATCTATCAAACTGAAAGAGAACTCATGGTTTGATTTGAGCTGTAAAGAGGCTATCAGAGAAAGAGAAGTAAGTTTCCGTAGATATAAAGCCAACCCTTCTGAGGAAAACCGGAATAAGTTCAAACAAGCTAGAAAGACTTGTAACGTTCATATTCGTCGAACCAAATTTTTGCATGACCAAAAATTACGGCAAAAAATACTACAATGTCCCAGAGGTAGTAAAAATTTTTGGTCATTTGTAAAAAATATTCGAAACTCCACTTCGTCTTCGGTTCCAACGCTCGTCTCCAATAACACTCCCTTTGTCAGCTCACTAGAGAAAGCCAATTTGCTTGCAGCACAGTTTGCTGTTAATTCGACGTTGCCAGAGAGTGTTATGACTCCTCCTGTACTTGAGAGCGGTAATGATTTCATGGGACAAATCTTCTTTCGCACTCGTGCAGTTGCAAGAGTCTTAAAAGATCTTGATATACACAAATCCGCTGGCCCGGATAGTATCCCACCTATTGTTCTGAAGAGGTGTTCTTCAACGCTGGCAAAGCCACTGCGTAAGCTTTTCCATCTGTCCTACTCTACTGGTCTCTTTCCGAGTGGATGGAAAACAGCATTTGTCCAGCCTGTCCCTAAAAAAGGCGCATCTTCTTCTCCCTCTAATTATCGTCCAATTGCACTTACGTCCCTTCTTTCCAAGGTCATGGAAACGCTGATAAATTATCAGCTCAAGAAATATCTTGAAGAACGAAAGCTTCTTAATGACCGGCAGTATGGCTTTCGTAGCAATAGGTCCACTGGTGATCTGATGGTATATCTCACCGAACAGTGGAACAAATCTTTACATCGTTTTGGAGAAAGTAAGATTGTTGCACTTGATATTTCAAAAGCATTTGATAGAGTTTGGCACCAAGCTCTCTTATCGAAAATGCGTGCATTTGGTTTCGATCAATCTTTTCTTCGTTGGATTAGAAATTACCTCTCTGGCCGTTCAATACAAGTTGTATTGGACGGTTTCAAGTCTGATATTCACAAAATAAATGCTGGTGTGCCCCAGGGCTCCGTTTTGTCTCCGACTCTCTTCCTCATTTTCATTAATGATCTTTTGTCTGAAACTTCTAATCCATTAAATTGTTTTGCAGATGACAGCACCCTCAGCTTTTCATATTCGTTTCAAGATTCACTTCCCAATTCTTCGGATGTGGAACTTGAACGGCAGCGTATGATAAGCTCATTAAATTCTGATCTAGACAGCATTGTCCAGTGGGGAAATACAAATCGTGTAGAATTTAATGCTTCAAAAACCCAATGCTGTCTGCTGTCACTAAAGCAAAACCCACCCCCAATGCCGCTATCCATGAGCGGAACTTGCATCGAAGAAAATGAACAACTTTCAGTTCTGGGTATGTGCATCACAGACCACCTTTTATGGAATGATCACATATTCGAAGTTGCCAAAGACGCTGCAAAGTGTTTAGGCTTTCTTCGACGATGTAAGAAATTTTTCTCCCCCTCTGAACTGGCTGTAATTTATAAAGCCTTCATACGACCAAAGCTTGAGTATAACTCTCACATCTGGGCAGGTGCCCCTACAACTCACTTGAATTTGTTAGATAGAATACAAAATAGGGCCTTAAAAATGATAGGTGACAGAACTGTTACGCTATCAATTACATCTTTGAAACACCGCCGCAGTGTTTCTTGTCTCACATTATTTTATCGCTATTTTTATAAACAGTGTTCTAGTGAAATAGCCAGTTGCATTCCTCCCCTTAAAAACTTCAACCGCAATACTCGTGCTTTTAGGAATGCTCATCAGTTTACCCTTGAGCCCAACTTCGGACGTACTGTCAAGTATAGAGATTCTTTCTTTAGCCGCACAACACGAATGTGGAATGCTTTACCAAGCTCTATTTTCCCCTCCCATTTTGATATTCAAAACTTCAAAACCAATGTGCATCGGTATCTCCTTTCTAACCCTTTCCTATCTTCCTAATCGCTCGCACTGTGTTCATCATCTTAAGGGTAGTCAAAACCCCTTTAGTGCGCGCTCATTATATAAAAAAAAAAAAAAAAACCAGCTAGGACAAAACATCACTGTTGAGTTGATAGCAACAACTTCGGAATAGTTAAGAAGTACATCTGCCTCGGAGTAAACATTCATCCAACAAAGGTTATCTTACTATGGAGGTATATACGAGGATACGATAGAGAATTACCCTAGCAAACCGGTGCGATTTCAGTTTGGCGCAACAGATGGCTTTTCCTAACAAGAAAGTCACACGATAAAACCCTTCATTCGTTAATGGATGTTAGGTCCTGTGTGCAAGAAAGGCAAATGCTAGAGAAGATACAACCTCGAACTCTATGAGCTGTATCAAGATGTGGATATGTATTCCAGCAAATCAAAGCACATCGAATACATTGCCTCTGCCGCATCGAGCAAATGGATAATAATGCTCCAGCCAAAATAGTCTTTGAATCCCAGCCCCCAAGCTCAAGAGAAAGAAGAAGATTGAACTTCCGGTTAAAGGACCAAGCCATTGTAGATGCCAGAAAGCTTGGTCTTCTAGATGACTGGGAGCAGCGTTCTCAGGATCGTAGAGAATGAAAGTCTGTCGTGTCTCAGGCTACACTAAAACCTTTCATATATAGGGAGTCGGATAAGTTTAATAATAAATTGCGACAGATGTGTCCTATTTATGACCCATAGGCTCCCTGTTTATTTAACTTACCTCGATTTCTGGTTTAAAACTTCCCACTCTCTACTAGCGTATCCACCTATACTACCTACATACATACTGTGTATATAACTAAACTGTGCACTGTCTCTTACTATAAATTAGAATTGAGCCAAATTTGTGCGCTGACTTTTGATGAGCTACAAATTGAATATGAACCGAAATTTAATTCCGAAAACTCTTTTGCTCAAAAAGAACCTACACAAGCGAACTATAAAATTAACTTCCCTCACCATCCACATCCCCATTAATAATCAACTAGACAGATGGATAATTTGATTTTTATGAAAACAAAAGCAAAATAAAATGTTAAGACAAAAAACCTCTCTGCTTTATGAGAGACTTCAATTTAAAATTTGTCTTGCCAAAGCTAAGCCCCCAAGGTCAAATTAAAAATAGAAATAAAAATAAAATAAAAATAAAAAAGACAACATTTTATAGCACCATAGTCCTAGAGATTATAGAGAGGCACCATCAGCACCAGCTATACCAGCACCACCTGTCTCCATGACCCAATACCTAAATTCATTCTACTGTGTGCATGGCTAAATTAGAAAACGTGATTCGAATACACCCCGCAGATGAATAAAATTCCAGACGCTATAATATTACAAGAACGTTTTCATTTGAACCCCGCACACTTTTGGTTTAGTTGGCATTGACACACAGAATATAGATTCCTTTTAGGAAAGAATTTTCTTGGCGCACCCCTCATCCTGAAAAAATGCACGACAAGTTCAAGAAAATTAAAAAGGAAACAAAACAACACGCTTTATAATCTGTGCAAGCTAAATGAATGAGGGGCACAAATTGTGATAAATATTTTTGGACATTTTGTTCTCTACCTTTGGCCTTCATCAATCTGTAGTTGTAGGAGAATGGTGGATTTGATATAGCAATATGTAATTGCAGTCACAGTTATGTATATACGAATAAGAGAGCTCTTTGGAAAAGTAACTTTATTGCGAAATTACGAGCAAAATTTTATAGGCACAAACTTTTTAAATGAGGTAGTTTATACGAGGTACACAAAGTTTCAAGCGGGACATATGTTAACCGTAGGTATTTTGCCAAATTGTTAGTAGAAATTAAATATACCCAAGGGTGAAATAAAGTTATACCTAAGGTACAACTCACAAATTTTATGGCCAAATTCAAAATTCAAGTGTGGCAAGGTTATGGCTTTGTATCGGCCTTGAGGTGAAATGCGTCATAAATCGCAACCTTCAAATCTGTATATGTATAAGGAAAAGTTGTTTATAAAAAGGCGGGCGTGGTTTGGATAGGCATGATTTGAGGAGTCCCTTCCAGCTTCAACCAAAATTTCCGATTCAGAGTCAAGTCGTTGGATTATGCTAAAGTTGCTATACAGATGGCCAAAAGTTAATGAAGTTGAAATTTAGTTAAAAGATAAAAAGCTAAAAGGAAATTTTAAATCAGTAGTAATTTGAAAAATTCTGGTAAAATGTATGTTCGGTTTATAGAATGTACTACCCAATAGGACCTCTCATACAAGTAGTGGTTGGTCAAAAAATATAGCGATTTCAAAAGAGCCAAATCTGCAAAATATAGGCTTTTCACGTGCAACTCTAAAACAATGAATGTTATCGAGAAGTAATTTATGCTCTGCAAGATAAATATTTCTTTTTAGTTTACAATTCAAAAGATATACACTTTAATTCATAAAGTTAGAAGCAACCATTTTCTAGAAGTTAAACTGAAACTTCTCCGGTTATGTGAGGAAAAGAAAGCCGCATAATTAACAATTCAAGAAAAAAAAGTTAGCCGCACCTAAGAGAATGAATATTGACTGAGTTATTTTTTTGAGTAATTTTGTAAAAACCACTTACAAAAAAAATGAAGAAAAAAGGTTTTTTTTTTATTTTTTTTTTTTACTAAATTGTTTTTTTTTTTGTGATGCGTGCAGCCAACATTTTTCAAAATAACTTACAAAAATTCGATCTTTTAGTAGAGAATTATGTAGTGCTTCCAAGTCATTCCATGAAATTCCACACTCAAGGTCAACTTAATGGCGTGAATAAGCTATTCCTTGTTTTACTTTCCCTCTTCCCCATCGTTTAGTGTGAGGTGTGGTGAATTTATGGTGGCTAAGGCAGAAAGTGGACTAGACTAGATTTAACGACTTGAGTTGTATAGAAAGGGTTATTATTATTGCCTTGTTGAAAAATTGTTTGTTCAAAAAGATATTTGATCTTCGGACGTACTATTTCTAGCAATTTTTTGTAGCTATTTCTAGTCTTTTTGGTAGTTAAAACTACCAAGAATATCGTGCCATAATAGGATATTGATCCCCAAACTATAGCGACACCTTTTCCTTTCTGCTGTGATGACGGTTCAGAAATCACTTCTTTTCCTCAGATTAAGTAGATAACAAGTAGTTATTCAAAACTGTGTGTCCTTAAGTACAAGTACAATTATTTTGTACTTAAAATTTGTAAGAACCAGTACAATTCCTTGGTTCTTGTACTTAAAAAATTTCAAGTATCAGTACCGGTCCTTAAACTAGTACATACTTTAATTCGACAAAAGTGCTTGAAATGTAGGTACGTATTGATTAATTTTGTACTTCTGAGTTGTACTTCAATACTTTTCAATTCCTTTTTAAATCCAAAAATACTTACAATTCCTTTAAATTTCTCTTAATTCCTTTTCAAAAAAAAACTAGAAATAACAAATATTTTAACAAACATTTAAAAACCGTTTTCATTGTCGTGGTCATTGTGTTTGTCTCGATCTATTTTCACATGGATTTGTTTACACAGGGATGTGTTTCGTGGCTTTCCCGTTATGATCTTGCTTTAGACTCGTTATTGACATTTACACGTGGTTTTTGTTATCAAGCTCGTTTTGCCGTCATCTCGCTTTGGTCTCGCTATAGTCTCGGTAAAGTTCTTTTCTTCAAAGAAAAACTTGTCAAAGCTAAAAACTTGGTTCAAAGGTCCAATCGTGGTTTGCAGGGTCATGGTCATTGTGTTCGTCTTGTTGTGGTCTCGCCTTGCCAGTTTAAACGGGGATCTGTGTCGTGGTTCTTCGGCAATTGTTTTGTCTCGCCATCACATTTACACGTGGTTTTTCAAATTGAGCACATTTTGTCGTCATCTCACTTTTGCCTTGCTTTAGTCTCGCCAAAAATTTTTTTATTTAGCAAAATAATGTTTTTTTTCAAAATGTTAAAGTAATTATAAAAAAATTCTATTGAAAACACTTAGAATAGTGTCAAGCGTGAACGTCACTGAAGCAGCAGAACGAAATATAATTGTTTAAACTTCTTAGGGAGATCCTTGCCCTACAGAGCTCTGATGAGAAGTTCTCACTGATTTAGCGAAGAACATGCTTGAAACGATTCTTAGCGTTTTCAATAGATTTATTTTATCTAACTTTAACTTTTGAAAATAAAAATGACTTTGGCGAGACCTAAGCAAGATGATGGCTAAAGTGGCTTTATGCCAAAATGTCATGTGCGTATGGAATAGATCTAGACAAGAATAAAATCCGTAAAGGATGGGGGCTCTTTCCCCCTATTTAGGCGGGAAGATCAATTTTCTAAATAAGCTATGATTTAAATGGCAAAAAATATGTGTGTATATTGAAAAATAATTGCACGACATACAAAATTAGTGAATAGCTTTTTTAAGGTCAGAAGTTAATTCTTATGTTTTATTTTCAATTTTCAAATAAAGTTCTGTTAATGAACGGTTTCGACAAAAATTATATTCAAACGTAAAACTTTGAAAAAAAATCCAAGACTAAGCCTAATTTGGACCAACCTAATGTATACAGGGTGACTCACTTAAGGTGTGACAAAAAGATTGAGCATGTTGGAAAGTTCCCCGTGTTTAGCCGGGAGGGCAATTTTCTAAAAAACTGAATTAAAACAGACAAAAATTATTAAAAAACAACGGTATGTTGTATTTTTCTTAAGGTCAGAAATTCATTTTTTCATTTAATTTTTAAACTTAGTTGTTTTTGAAAAATAAATTTTCAAACTTAAAAAAAAAAAACAAAAAAATGTGTATAACAATTTTTTTTAATTACCTATACGTAATTAAGGCCCATTTGCTGATACGAAACTTAAATTTTTAAGTAGAACATAAGCGCTTATGTGTCAGTTTACGCAGGGGAAAAAGTAGAACATAAGCTTTTTAAGTAGAACACAAATGCTTAAGTTTCGTATCAGCAAACGGGTCTAAGTACTATTTTTGCTTTCAAAATTAAATGCTCTTATCAATTCAAGCTTAAATTCTGAAAATGGTTCAAGGTTTTATGGATAAAAAAAAAATGAAATTCAAATGGAGTTAAGTAGCAAAAAAGGAGCAGGTAGGCGAAACAGTAAACTACACTCTCAAACAAAACGGCAACAAGTGGTACACTGATTGATCGAAAACAGCTGAAGGGACAATGGCTGAAATTTTTGGGTCTAGGCCCAAACTTTCCATACCGATGGTACAGTCTACTAGCAACTTTCAGGTGCAAGTTTACATCATAGTGAAATACGTAGAACGTTTTCTCCAAGGAAACTACCGAAACCAAATCATTGCCATTATCAGACAGTCAAGCCACATTCAAAGCACTAGGCTCTTACGCCATCAACTCTAAAGTAGTTTGGGAGTGCGTGAACAAGCTGAATGTCCTTAGCAAAAGCAACAGTGTCAAACTTTTACTATGGGTACCAGGTCAATTTGATGTCCTGAGAAATGAAGAAATAGATTCCTTACCTTGGCTCGAGATTTCGTAATTTACGACTATTTGTTTGCAATTTGAAAAACTGAGCAAAATGAAGATATTGATACTCAAAATCGTAAATCAACACAAACATTCAAACACTCTTGAAGTATCAATTATTCTATCGAGAGAAATTGTGGGGTAGTTTTGATTTTTTCCCTCCTTTATGTTTTCGGCGGTGCTGAATCCGAATCTGCGGTGACGCAACTTGGAAAATACGCAAAAAATTATGCAAAAATGCATTTCTTAGGAGCTTTTCACTTATGGCTCGAAAACTACCAACTATTGGAAAATTACATGAAAGTACTGAAAGTATACATATTTTCCAATAAATCTTTATTCAAGGTTTTTTTCTGCGACAACCCATTTGGACTCAAGCGCTAGTCGATATCTGACGTATTTGTACTGCTTTCGAAAATCCACTCGAAAGCTCTAAGAAATTACTTTGTGTGACAAAATTTGAATTTTTGTCTGTAATATAAACCAAGGTATACTTTTCTGATGGTCTTTGAAGCGTTGAGCTCGAATCTGGCCATGGAATTGCTCTAGCACGTCACGTTGTTGAGATATTCGAATCGAAAGATTAAAAAAAATGCATTTCTTATGCAAATTTGAGGCTATATTTTTTTCTCAAGGTAATTTTGTTCGAAAAAATGTTTATGATCATTCTGAAGTATGAACATTTAACTTCAATATTCTTTTTGAATCTTTCAAACACCTCCATTCGTCTTCGAGAAATCGTTAGTTTTCGTCTTACTACCTAACTCAAAAAATCCAGTCAATTTGTGCTCAAATGGGCAAATTGGGATTTTCAAGAGCTTTCCAAAACTGAAAACCAGAACTTCTACGACATCTGGTTTTTGAGATATACGCATCCAAAGTTATTTGTGTAGATCTGCGTTTATATGCGTAAAATTGCGTAGATCTGCGTAGAAATGCTTAGATCTGCGTAGATATGCGTAGACTTGCGATAAATTTTTTTTTAATAAAATGGGAAGGTCTATTCAAACCCTATCGACACATGCAAGCCAATATTTTTTTCATGGTCTGGTTGAGGAAATATTCGAGCCAAATTGTTTTTACCGATTTTCGAATATATAACAAACCGAGCTTTCAAAATTGTTGCGGTTTTCAGTGATGAATAGGAAATTAACACACCTTTCCAAAAATAAAAAATAAAAATAAAAGAACAAGAGATTCAGCCCAAGTAGAAATAACCTAGGGAAAATTACTGGTTTCCTCAATGGCCACTGCAAACTAAATAAACACCTAAACGTCATTGGTCTAGTAAGCAGTCCAACATTAATGCATCAAAGGAAAAAAACACCTGGGACACTACTAAGTAGAAGAGAATGACCTTTACTCTCTAAAATTCCTCCAAACACTCAAATTTCTGAGAGAAATAAAGTTGGCGGAATATACTGTAAGATGAGCAATCTAATCCAGTTTTAGGTGGGGGCACAATAGATCTTGAGGTCTCTGTGCAACTATCCCAATATTTCATTCATTTTCATTCATTCAACCTATAAAACTGAATTTTTCAGCATCAGCATTGGTATAAAAGTCCGATATTTAAATTTCCAAAATATACTTATTCCAGACTTTTTCAATGACAGTTTTCTTGGACAACAGTAACGTGGGTGGGGAACTCACCAAATGGATTATGTTATGAAAGCAAAACATAACGAACTTTTATCAATGCTGCAGAAATTCTAACTTGGAAACCGGAAAATTTTAGAATTCCAATATTTCAGGGTTTTTCCAAATATTATACAAATATACACACTGTACATATACTATACATACCTAGCCTACTACATTTCTGAGAGATTTATTATGTATTTAAAACTCTAGAATGCCAATTTGTCAAATCTCCAGCCTATTCCCTTTCAACAAGTAGTACCCCACCTCTAACAATACAATCATGTCTTGAATATTATCATGAAACTTCATAAGTTATTTTCATTTTTTGATATTAATTTCTCAAGCTCTCTTTTGCAAAATATGACTGTGTTCAAAATTGTTGCCATAGCCAAATTCACTACCATTTGTGTTTTTCCGATAAGCAAAACATGAAAGTTGAATTGGTTGTTTTTATATATTTTTTGTATTCCCATAATAATTTTGAAGGTATATACGAGTAGGTATAGGTATACCTTACCTATACACAGTCTCTTCGTATGAAGTCTGTTAGTCACGAGATCATATTAATCTAAAGAAACCATGCCAAAGGACTCACTTCGTTTTCGTGTTTTTTTTTTTTATTAAAAAAAAATAATAATAACTTATCATCTATGCCAAACAAGCAAGCACAAGAGTCTATGTAAGTTTGATGAGAAGTAGAAAGGTGAGAAAATGCCAGTATGTTTGTCGTATCAGGAACCATTATGAACGCCATCAGCGTACACGAAATTAATAAATAAAATTAGTATAAAAGTTTTTTTGGGGGTTTTTTCCTGAACTGAAGTTGGAGCCCACGATCTATTTATATTATGAGTTCTGCATGTTGGAAATAATGCATGAATACCTTACCTTACATACATGGGTGTAAACGTGACCGTATTTCCGATTAAACTTACACTGACTATGGTTTAAGTTGTCTTATATCTATACTTATTATAGGTAATATACCTATCTGTTTTATTATTATTTTTTTGTATGAGAAAGTTCTTCGAAAAATACCTTAAGCTATTTTTATAAGGAAAAATAAAATGCATGACTCGATCACACGGGCACGCACTTGTTTTTCTTAAATATAGTTTAACTTGTTTGGAATTTTAGAGATTTTACATTAAAAAGATACTAAATTAAAATTTAAATATTCATGGAGTTCTAAACAGACATTTTGTGTCTATTCACGTACCTCCCAAAACTATACGAATTTCTACGAATTTATCCCAAAAATCTCTAAGAAATCGTATAAAAAAATAAATTGTATTAAAATTAGTAGAAATTTTGATCGAAATTGGTGGAGTCAGTGGCGGATCCAGAGGGGGGGCTATAGGGGCTGAAGCCCTCCCCACGGCTGATTCAGAAGAGACTTAGACAAACAAAACTAAGATTGTGGCTACAAAATTTACATTTGAGTTGTGTTTTTCCAAGCCCTAGGGAAATTAAACGAATTGTTGGGCTGAACCATATTATATGGAAGCTGTGTTTTTTTTCGAAGCCCCAAGAGAATTGGACGAAAAAAGGCGATTATATAAAAAAAATCAAATATACCTACGTAGGCTCTATTTATTTCAAGCCCTAAAGGTATTAGATGAAAAATTGAGGCTTGGGGCTAAACCTTTACGGAGCGTTTTCCTAAGGCTGCAAGGGAATCAGATGAAAACTATAACACTGCTAGGGCTAACAAATTTGCATAATAGCTGTGTTTTTCTCCAGGCATTAAAGAAATCAGACGAAAATAAGAGGCAAGAGCTAAAAAAATTAGCAAGAAAGCTGTTGTTTTCCGAAGTCCAGGGAAAGATGGAGGTTGGGACTTAACAATTTGTATGTAAGCTTTGTTTTTTCCAATTCCCTAGGTAATTGGAATAAGGAAATACATAACAAGTTTGGGGCTAGTAAGTATGCATACCTAAATACTGTGTTTTTTCCAAGTCCTTATATTGAAACTAGTGAGGTTGACTTTCATGCTATTATTGTTACGTAGATTTCCTTGGGTATTGATATTTCTTAAAGATCAAATTTAGTTTGACAAAATAAATCAATGTTACCTTTTTCTTCAACTCCTCTTTAGACTTAGCTGAGCCCAGATAACTTTTGGGGCTTTAGTATAAAAACTCAGTTTCAGGTGTAAAAAATCACCCTGATAACAGAATCCGACGAATGAGTCAGGCTCAATTTTGACATTTGGCTCATAGTAAAAATGTCAAAATTCAGTCTGATTCGCTCCGCAGCTCATTCGACGGATAGGTAATCGGGCTGAATAACTTTGATGTGGATAGTTTGCATGTGCTAACATCAAAATATTGTTTTAGAAATAGAAACTTATCAAATGATTTTTTTATAATATTACACCCAAAAATAATTTTTATTGAAACTTACATATGTTTTTATATCAAATTGTTTTCGTGTGCCAAAGGATATTTTGACGATTTCAAAGACTGCCTTAAGACGAAGCGATTTTTGATCTAAGTTTCTCTTGTGATTTCCTTTGTGCTCTAACAAAAGATTAGAGAGCTCTTCCCGCGAGCAATATTCATTAAATGAAATGACAAAAGAGTTTCAAATTCAATTCACTTCGAACTCGTTTTCGAAATGTAAAAATCAGCTGTAACGGTTAATGTTTTTTTCAGAAGGGCAGACAAAATTTTTAAAAATTTTAACTTAAATTTTTTTCAAATCTTCGTCAAACTGTAATTGACAAAAAATATGAATCAAAGGGCACGGTAGTGCCCAGCCAAGTTCGCGGCACTACACCCTTTTTACAGGAACAAACTCAGGCGATTTTCAACCCCCCTCTAACTTCAGTACCAATTATGTCAGAAACTTCAAATTCGCAGTATTTGCTGAGCTGATCAAACACAGGTGGCTTACCAAATTTCAACTCTTTAGCATTAGTATTTCCCGAGATATAGGACTTCAAAAATCGCAAAAACCGTAACTGACTGACTCACTGACTCACTGACAGATCATCAAAATTATGGAGCACTTCCCGACATCGTAGAAACTTGAAATTTCGCACAACGGTAGGCCTTGTGGTGCATACAAAGGAAAAAATCGAAAATCTGCAATTTTCTATCCAGGGGGCGTGGCATCCACCCACTTTCTTAAATATTCTTATAAATTATATGGAGCACTTTCTATTGTTGTAGAACGATGAAAATTGGAAAGTCGGTAGGACTGTAGGTTCTTAGAAATAAAAAATTGAAAAATTGGAGTTTTCCATTCAGGGGGTGTGACATCCACCCACATTCTTAAAAATTCTTATAAATTATATGGAGCACTTCCGAATGTAGTAGAACGATGAAAATTGGTAGGTCGGTAGATCGAAAAATTGGAAGTTTCGGTTCAGGGGGCGTGGCATCCACCCACTTTCTTAAAAATTCTTATAAACTACATGAAGCACTTCTGATTGTTATGTCGAAACAACTGCAAATCATGACAGAAATTTGGTATTTAATGATTACTGATTCAAATTTGGTGGATTTACTTGGCAAGTTTTCTCTTAGATACTTAATCACAAATTTAAAATGTATGAAAACTTGACCAGTGAACCCACCAAATTTGAATCAGTAATCATTAAATACCAAATTTCTGTCATGATTTGCAGTTGTTTCGACATAACTCTACTTAAGATATTTGATATTAAACTTCATTAACTTAAAACTTGGCATATATTTTAGATCTCAATACTTTTTTTGGCTGACTTTTTACGCACAGGTTTATTGTACATATAAGAACTTGGCTCTATTTTTAACATTTATGTTTTTGTTGTGATAGAATTCACTTAAAATAGTTAATGAATGTTTAACACGAATTATTATGTTCGAAATACCAATCCACTTGAACTAAAGTCATTTAAGATTTAAGGTAGGTAGATTAGGTACAGAACATCCTAATTCATTTTTTTTTTTTAAATTGGAAAACATGATTAAGCTAATTTCTTGGGACAGCTACTTGTACACAAAATTTTCAACTGTCTTTTTTCTAGGGAGCTTAATTACCTTTCTTTTTTGCCAAAGCATTCTCTTCTTTAAGAATTAAATTTTAAGAATTAGATAGGTGAGATACAAGGGCGTACGCCGGATTTCGATTTTATTCAAATTTATTCAAAAAATAGTTTTACTACAGAAATCCTGCTTTAAAATATTTTCAAAAGAAGAAAGATGAATAATATATGAAATGTATTCTGATTAGAGGAGGGCAAGTGCATCTAGCTTCCCCTTTGGCGTACGCCCTTTCGTTTCAATGTTTTCCATTTATTTTTCATACGGATCTTACGTTAAAGTCTAGTGTCAAAAACAGACAGTCTAGTTAATCAAATCTTGGACAACCAATTCCGTTGTGAAGTTAAAAAATTTTAGGACAACAGTAACCTACAAAGTTTATCCATAACTTTTCGGAGGTATACGACTGTCTAAGGTTAGACAAAGTACTGTAGGATGAGTATTTATAAATCCTACAAAAAATATTCAAATTAAAGAAAAGTACCTGCTTACTTAAAGTTTCTATAAACATATCCTAACAACTTTCTTATACGATGTGTCTTTGTGGAGAAACTGGTTAAAGTGGCTTTCTAAAATAGCAGCTGAAGCTCACTAATTCTAGATGCTCCATTTCCAATCATAAAATTTTGCAGAATTTTCCTAATTTTTTCATTATACAAAATCTTTTGTGATTCAGCTGCCGACTAGCCTACTTTCCGAGAAAAGAAACTTTGGGATGGTAGGGCATTCGTAAATGATTAAGAATTAAAAAAAAAAAATGTGTCTAAGGGAACTCCAAGCCCCCCCCCCACAGCCAAATCCTGGATCCGCTACTGGGTGGAGTAGTTAAGTATTGAGTCAAATCAAAAAAAGTTTATATAGTTTAAACCGTTAATATCTAACAGTTGTTATTGGTACCTAAACTTTCCATAGAATTTCGTTTACAAGTATTCTCAAAGTGTAATACTATAGAAATCACCCTTTCACTATTGAAATCTCAATTCCACCACGAGAGAAGTCGTCCTTCCATAGTGCTGTACTTTGATTTCAATAGATTTTTGACACAAGTCTGTCAGAAACTTTTGCTTAACTTGTCCAACGCCAACTGAAAAAATTTATTGAATCATCTCATCATCATCATCAAGTCCTGTAACCCCGATTGTGGCATAGGAATTATTGCATTATCCCAGTGCCCAGTATCTAAAAACTCAAAAACGCATGTTACAGGAGTTAATTCGGGCTTAACCCCGAATTATAGGACGATCACGCACTGAAAAACAAGATCTAAAACATTTGTTTTTGCTGAAATACTTTCCTTTTAATTTACAGTCAAATAAATTAAGTTTTCCTTGTCAAAGGGAAATCAAATTAATAGTAATCTTTTTTTTTTTCCTAATCCAAAAGTCAACAAAAAGTAAGTTAATCTTTTGATTATAATAATTCTACTAATAATTTCATGTTTAGATTTAAGTATGACAAAATTAACGCCTTTAATAACAGCTTCAATCTTTCACAAGACTCTGTGCATGACAGTTTTTCTACAACCAAGCAACAATCAAAGTTTCTCTTCTCAAACTACAATATCAAGCTGGATTTTTCTTCTAACAACTTTAGAAATTCTGTGGGATGTAGAAATAATACCTGAACGTTATAGGACTATTCCTATGTGGTGTCTTTGGTTGATAGAAATGTTTACTTCATTGCTATTAATTGAATTTGGCATTCTAACAATTTGGAATAATTTGGAAAAACTAATTTATCGCTCAGTAACAATTGGGTTGTCAATAGTTGCGCCAAAATTAGAGAATCTCCAAGGAAGTTGGGTGGTTGAGCTCATAACGATTATGATAAGCCTAAGCTTGTTTTATTACGTAAGTTATGCAACTGATACAGTATTTCGATTACAAAAAATTATTGAACGTGCATGGAAAAAACTAGCGGTCAAAACAAGCATGCTTAGATCAAAAGTATGGACAAAGAAGGAAGACGCTATGTCTTGTGCTTGTGGAGAGTACTTCACGGATCAAGAAAATGGGTTAAACGTTGTGTCTGTTAGAAAAAAGCCGAAAAGAAGTCGATCGAAAAGTAGAAATAAAAACTTGAGACTCTAAAAATTGATCATGTGTTTTCAAATTTATGCATGGGTCTTAAAATCATTATCACAGTGATTTTGGAGCAATGTAGGTGAAAAAGGACAAATTCGTAAATGTAAAAGCTAAAACAACACTACTTCCAAATTTCTCTTGCATTTCCTTAGACAGAGGTATCTACTAATCTATAGAAAAATTTACTATTTCATACAATGGTTTTTGTTTGCAATATTTTTTATATTGATGAAATCGGATCGGACCGAGAAACAGTTAATAAATGGAATTTTTTGCTATTTTGATAGATTTCTTAGATTATACGCTCAAACTGGGTTTACTATTCATTCATGACCAGCTATGTCAAAAATAATAGTCAAATTTAAAAGTTTTCCAGGTTTCAGGGTTACTTACTTACTTACTTACTAAAGGTGGCGCTACAGTCCGGGGTGGACCAGGGCCTCAACCAACAAGCTTCTTCCAGCCGGCTCGGTTTCTAGCTAGCTGTCCCCAGTTTCGCACGCCAAGTTGGTTGAGGTCCTCTTCCACTTGCGTGCGCCACCTTTTACGCTGTCCACCTCTACTGCGTTGTCCCACGGGGTTGGATTCAAAGACTTTCCGGGCCGGAGCATTGGTGTCCATTCGCTCTAGATGACCAAGCCATCTCAGTCGTTGGCTTTTCACTTTTGTGGCTAGGTCGGTGTAGCTGTACAGCCCATACAGTTCGTTGTTGTATCTTCTCCTCCATTCCCCATCTATGCAGACGGGACCAAAAATCACCCGGAGAATTTTCCTCTCAAAACAGCCTAACGCGTTCTCATCCACCGTTAACAGTGTCCATGCCTCTGCACCATACATCAGGACCGGGATGATAAGCGTCTTATACAGGGACAGTTTAGTTGCTCGAGAGAGGGCTTTGCTTCTCAAATGCCTTCTTAGCCCAAAGAAACAGCGATTGGCAAGAATAATTCTTCGTTTGATCTCAGCGCTGGTGTCGTTCGCTGAGTTTATAGCGAATCCTAGGTAGACAAAGTCTGTGACCACCTCAAAATTATAGCTGTCTATAGTGACGTTCTGTCCGAGACGTCGGTGTTGGGTGTCCTTTCTTGTTGACAGCATATATTTTGTTTTGATTTCATTCACCGTTAAACCCATCTTCTTGGCTGCCTTCTCAATGCTCCCAAAAGCACCACTGACATCACGCTTTGTTCGTCCGATTATGTCAATGTCGTCAGCGTAAGCGAGTAATTGGACGGACTTTTGAAAGATTGTGCCTCTGGTGTTGACGTGAGAGTTTTGCACTATTCTTTCAAGAACGATGTTGAAGAAGTCGCATGACAGCGAGTCGCCTTGCCTAAAACCTTTTTTGACATCAAATGTGTCGGTGAGGTCTTTGCCGACCTTGATGGAGCAGCGTGCATTCTCCATCGTCATCCTGCACAAACGGACGAGTTTGCCAGACATTGCTCTATATAGCTCGTCTCTATAGATGCTGTCATACGCGGCCTTGAAATAGATAAATAGGTGGTGGGTATCGATTTGAAACTCCTGGGTTTTCTCCAAGATCTGCCGTAGTGCGAATATTTGGTCGATGGTGGACTTCCCTGGCCTAAAGCCAAATTGATATGGACCTATCAGGTTGTTGACGAATGGCTTCAGGCGTTCACAAAGTACGGCAGTAAAGATCTTGTAGGCGATATTAAGAAGACTGATGCCTCTGTAGTTGGTACAGTCCAGAGGATCGCTTTTCTTGAGGATCGGGCAAACAATACTCGTTCCATTCATCAGGCATGCTTTCTTCCGACCATATTTTACAGATGAGCTGGTGCATACTCCTAACCAATTCATCGCCAGCCGCTTTGAATAGCTCAGCCGCAAGGCCATCAGCTCCAGCAGCTTTATTGGACTTAAGTTTAGATATGGCTATCCTCACTTCGTCAAGATCGGGTTTCAGGGTTGCTATGTACCTATCTTATTTTTTCAAAATTTAAAATAGTTGTCAAAATCAACACACTTGCTCTTAGAAAGTTGGTTTTTGAACATACATAATGTAAGGTTATACCTTCTTGAATTCATTGACTTAAATTTGTGGTTAGCAAGTGTATTCGCTGATTTACCAGTGACGATAGTAATTGATCAATCATGATTAGCTGTAAGAAAATGGGCCCCTAATATCACATTGGGTTATTTGAAAGTCCCTAAATGATAAAGTTTTCTAATAGATACAAAATTATGAAATTGAAATTTTCGTTTGTTGGTTAAAACTGGAAAATACGTTCAATATTGTTCAATATACTAAAAAAATCTCATGCAGCCTGGTCAGGAAACCGAAGCGCCTTGCGTTTTTTGGTGTGGACCTTTTTTATTTATGATTGCTTATAGTTATTTTTAGAATGAAATTTAGCTTGGGGAAAATACCAAAAAGTGGAAATCCCA
Source organism: Dasysyrphus tricinctus (assembly GCA_963921185.1). Taxonomy (NCBI): domain Eukaryota; kingdom Metazoa; phylum Arthropoda; class Insecta; order Diptera; family Syrphidae; genus Dasysyrphus; species Dasysyrphus tricinctus. The sequence continues at coordinate 50,899,728 of OY992531.1, forward strand.
TGCTTTGACATACAAACATATTATGTTCCTCAAAAGTGGTAATACTGAAATTTTAACCGAAGGTCCTTTTACTCAACACCCATACCTTTTAAAATATCAACCATTATTTTTCCAAGCCACGGTTGGAGTTTGGAGGCGTTTCCGCATTTTTTTTGCAAGCATTACAAAATACCAAAAAAATGCAATTCCCACTCTTTGGCATCAAAACGAGTATTTTCTTGAAAAGTGGCAAAACTGAAATATTAACCGAAGGTGTTTCTACTCAACACCTATCTTTCACGATATCAACCGTTATTTTTCAGTACGTGTTTGGCATCTGGAGGCGTTTCCGCTTTTCAAAATATTAAAAATTATTAAAAAAGTGGAAGACCCAACTTTTGATATAAAAAAATATATTCCCCAAAAATGGCAACATTAAAATTTTAACCGAAGGCGTGTCTACTCAACAAATTTTTGAAAATATAAATTTTTATTTCCCAACACACGTTTGGCGTGAGACGTTTGTTTTTTTGAAAATGGCGTCCAAGCAACAGAATTACTTCCAAGCTAAATTACATCCTTAAGCATGTACAAAATAAATTACAATAATAAAAACAAGGCCCCCCTCCAGAATAAATGCAGTGCAACAGATTGGGTTCAATTTTTCACACATTAATGCATGTTTATTCCATTGGAAATAAGACAAGAAATATCAATTTTAAATTTATGAATTTTTTGGTGATGTGGTTTATTATGCAGTTTTTAGGGCCATTTTCAATGTTTGCTTTATTTCGCGGAGCTAATATATTTGCATCTTAAAACTGGATCTGTAATTATTAGTTCAGTAACTATTTTGAATGAATATGAAGAAAATTTGAAAAGAAATTCTTCTGTTTAAGTGGAGTGACCGAATATATAATTCAAAGTTAAAAGTTCAAGTGAGCTCAACTCCATGATTCATAGTATCTTAATGCTGTGATTTTTATATTAGTCGGTAAACATCGATACAAAATTGCGTCTTAGAAGGGTACGATAGTCATCTAACTGATGAGCCCAACTATCGTGCCTGGGCGAAACGCAATCATGGAGTTGAGCTCACTTGAACTTTTAACTTTGAATTATATATTCGGTCACTCCACTTAAACAGAACTATTTTGAATGTACATCAGACCTTGCTTCAGAGCCGGTAGCTCTCATTTGTTTGCTGAGTTGTTTATTGGCCTAATAAATAATTAAAATTTTGACCTAGAGCACCGAACGCAAAATGGTAAAATATTAAAAAAAAAAAACGCGAATATTCGAGCATTTTTCAGTTACTGTCGATTTTATACCTGCGAAGGACTAATTTTTTAATAAAACATTGCTCTACGCTTTAAAATTAAATTTGCATCAATTTGAGCTTTGAATCGTCTCTGTAAACTCAGTTTTTAAGATACAGTCTTTCAAAATTTATAACAACAAGTAGTATAAGTAACAACGAGTATAGTGGCATATACAGTATGCTTCGCATAAGATGCTTCAAATTCCATCGCTCAACAAAGATAATGTTTGGGACTGCTGCTGCTGTAGAAGGCGAAATTACATTACAATCCGTTCCTGGGCTGCAATTTTTGCATCTTTCCCGTTTGGACAATAATGTGACGGAGGATAATGTACTCGAATACCTATGCCACTTTAAAATTAAATATACCAAAGATGACTATGCGTTGTTCAAAGCTATTGAAAAAAGATGCCGATTCCACTTCATTTCGCTTTGTTAACTTTAAGTTGGGAATTCCTGCAAACTCATTTGAAGCTGCCCTAGACTCATCAATTTGGCCTGAGCACGTACAAATAAAAAAGTTTGTAAATTTTCCGAAAAAGGGAGACAACTCCAAGGTGAAGTAAACATTCCAAAGCCTAGATTGAAATTATCAGAATTGCGTGTATATTTCAAAAAAGCTGGGAGGTTGGGAACTAAAACCAACCAAATTTTTTCATCATCTTCATTGCATGAGTTTGACGTCATCATCATTGTTGAAACTTGGTTGAATTCAAATTTCATTTCATGCGAACTATTCGATTCTTCATACATTGTTTATCGCAAAGATCGTTCTATTGAAACTGGAATGGAGCGCGGTGGAGGTGTTCTAATAGCAGTTCGATCAACTTTCTACAGTAAACAATGCAACTTAATGGATGATTCAGATGAAGTCGAACAACTTTGTGTTTGTGTAAGTTCTAAAGATTCTGCTGAAACTAAAGATATATTTTTTGTAGTAAGCTATATTCGTCCCATGAGCGGAATAGATGTATATAATAAACATGTTTCTAATGCTCAAGCAATTTTATATGAACTAACAACAAACCAATTCCCATGTATACTTGGCGATTTCAACATTGGTGATATCGACTGGTGCTATATGGAAGAAGATCATATTTTGATCCCTTTTGATGCAAATAAAGATGTAGAAATGTTGGTTGTTGATTCATTTTCTGCTATGGGTCTCTTTCAAATTAATAATGTTAAGAACTGTCTTGGAAGAATATTATATCTAGTATTTATTAACAATGACTTAAAATATTCTATTGAAACCTCTGATTTTCCTCTTGTTAATAACTCTATTCATCATAAGGCTGTCTGTTTATCTTTTGAGTACTACGATTATGCCTCCGTATGTCTTAAAAATCAAAAAACTTTTAGTTTTTCTAAGGCAGATTTTATAGCACTTAATAATTTTTTCCACACTGTAAATTGGAAGAATTTATTGGAAGGCAAGTCTCTAGGGGATATGTACACAAATTTCAAATGTATCGTGTTTGAGGGCATAGAACGTTTTGTCCCTTCAGTAACAAGAAGAAAATTGTTTAAGCTTCCATGGTTTAATAAAAGGATTAAAAATTTAGAGAATGCTAAAAATAAGGCTTTTAAGCGTTCTAAAATAACAAATCTCTCTGAAGACTGAGCTGTTTTTCTTCAGCTAAGAAAGGAGTTTGATTTTCTAAATAAGTTTCTGTATAGGCAGTATATAAACAATACTGAATCCAATATAAAAAATAGTTCAAAATCTTTCTGGGTGTTTCTTAGTTCTAAAAGAAAATGTTCATCATTTCCTCTATGTATGGAATATGAGAATCTTAAATCAAATGATATTCAGTCCTCGTGTGACCTTTTTGCTAAATTCTTTCAAACATCATATAATTCTGATGTAATAACTAATATTGAAGGCTTATATACTGATATTAACCCTTTAGTAGATTTTTTGTTACGAAGTTTTTCAGAACAGGATATTGTAGATAGTCTAAAAGAAATCGATGTAACAAAAAAATCTGGCTTTGATATGATTCCTCCTATTTTCTTGTCAAAATGTTCTCTTTCACTTTGCAATGTGTTGGCCATTATTTTTAATAAATCCCTTACTTCTGGTGTTTTCCTTGAAGAATGGAAAATATCGTTCATTGATCCAATTTACAAGAGTGGTCTTAAACACTTAGTGAAGAATTACAGACCAATTTCTGAACTCTCTGCCATTCCCAAACTTTTTGAAAAAATGGTCACTCAAAGACTTTATTTTGCTGTTAAGGAATCCTTATCCTCTAATCAGCATGGTTTTGTTAAAGGTAGGTCGACTTGCACAAATTTAAGTTTATTTGCTAATTTTTGTATCAACCATATGGAAAAGGGTAAGCAAGTTGATGTCTTGTATACTGACTTTGTAAAAGCCTTTGATCAGGTACAGCTGTGATTGAATGCAACTTTCTTAAAATGGTTAAAATCATACCTGTCTGACAGAAAACAAGCTGTTAAGATAGATGAATGCGTTTCAAATTTTATAGATGTTGTATCAGGGCTTCCACAAGGAAGTCATCTGGGACCACTTTTATTTATTATATTTATCAATGATTTACCGTCACTATTAAGATATTGTAACTGTTTAATGTATGCTGACGATGTTAAAATTTTTCTTGCAACATCATTACTTGCAGATTGCTTTTTAATGCAGTCAGATATTAATAATTTTCTGAACTGGTGCAAATACAATCATCTTGAACTAAATTTTTTAAAATGCAAAATTTTTATTGCTTCAAGATCACCATCACTCATTGAGTTTGATTACAAATTTTTTGATATTAGTCTTCTCAGAGTTGATGTTATTAATGATCTTGGAGTGCTTTTTGATCAAAAACTTGACTTTAAATGTCACATGGATTATATTGTCTCTAAAGGTAATTCTTTGCTAGGCTTTTTGAAACGAAACTCGATTGACTTCAAGGATGTTTCTACTTTGAAGACCTTATTTATGTCTTTAGTTCTACCGGTTTTGGAATATTGTTGTGTTGTTTGGTCACCATTCTATGACAACAATAGTTTAAGAATTGAAAGGATTCAAAAAAGGTTTACACGCTATGCCCTACGAAAGCTTAACTGGACTGATTCATTACCAGATTATAATTCAAGATGTTCCCTCATTGACTTGAAGACACTTAAATGTCGCAGGCAAACCCAATGCATTTTGTTTGTTAAACATATTTTCGATAATCGAATAACCTCTATTGAATTGCTTTCATTAATGTCTTTTTATGTCCTAATATGAGTTTTTCGAAGTAGAAATGAGCTATTTTATACTGCTACTCATAGAACAAACTACGGGTTGAATGAACCAATCACGCGTTCTTTAAAATTGCTCAATTTGGTATGTCATGAGATTGACCTTTCTATGAATAGAGATTACTTTAAGAGGAAAGTTCTTCAATTATGTAATTGATTAATAAAATTTCTTAAAATCTGTTCATTAATGTAATTAAATGGTAAATTTGTTTGCAAACCCTATATTTATTATTATTTTTATTATTTTGTTAATTTTTTGTAATCAGCAGAACTTTGTTATCAATTGATGAAATAAATAAATAAATAAAAAAAAAGTGCTATAAAGCGTGTAGGTTGGGTCTAAAGAAGAAAAAAATACATAGTATGGTTCAGGCGGGAGGGACAATTATTTTAAAAAAGTCACTTAAAACAGAAAAACATAATATTAAAAAACTGTGATAACATCTGGAGAAAAATCATTTAGATGGTTTCAGAAAAATTAGTTTTCAAACTCCAATTTTGAAAATAAAAACAATTTTTTTTTTTACTATTTTCTGTTTTATGTTACTTGGTATTTTTCTTTTTAAATACATAATTCCAACTTAAATTCCAAAGAGGGTAGGTTAGGTATACTGTTTCAAGTAAGCTGTGAGTCACTATATATTTTAAAGGGTACATCGATTTTTTAAGAATATTTTCTACTTCTGATGCTTTGTAGGTTTCTATTTCTGGTTGTATTCATACGAAATATACACATAAAAGGCTTAAAATTCATTCACTACCTCCTTCCTTTTACAAAACAAATCAAAATAAATGAATTTGTTTGATTCCAAAGCCTTACAAATTTAAGGTAGGTATAATGTAGGTACTCACATAATAGTGAGAGAACAATGCCTTTAGTAAAGTTGTATACCACGCTGTATAACCTTATCAAAATTCATAGCATAAATACATATAAGTAATATATAATACATACTTGCATACATTACATACATATATTAAAATAATTGAATTTTGTTGTTATTGTTGTGAGATATATGGAGAAGCACAAAGATATTATGTAAACATCAATCAATCATAATTTATAACATCACTCACATTTCGTTGTTGTAACATTTACATATGTATCTGTATAGGTAATAAATGTCTATATTGTATGTAATGTGGTAAAAATATAAACTAAAAATGATATAAAATTGATTGACACCTAATTGACACCTTGGGATTAAATCACAAAAGCTTTGTATATTGGTGTAACATAACTTACAAACTAGAAATAAAGTAAAAACATTTTAAAGAAGAAAGATTTTTTTCTATGGAAGTTTCAAACACGATAGTAATTATATATATGGATTATTATTTAAAATATTAATTTTGGTCTTAAAGACATTTTACTCCAACAAAGAGATATTTATTTTAGTTAGTTTTTCTTTTTCTTTAAGAAGTTTAAAAATGTATTTTAAAGATATTTTTTTTTAACGATAAACATGCAGTTCAACCTGAAAAGTTATTGGCAGAAATTACTAATTACATATATTAATATTGATGGTTTGAATGAAACATTTTGAGTACACTTGCACACTTTGTATATTTCCAGGTAAGTATAAATATGAATTTCATAATCTTACATTAATTTTCATCTTTCCTTTAATTTATTAAATTTTCTTATTTTCATTTGAATACACAAATATTCAATTCAGAAAATATATAATTAGCTACCTTATAAACTTTTTAATATAAAATCCATGAAGATGAACTTTTCATATCCCACAAGAGATTCTCTGCTAATTATCCTGAGAGTTTCTGCGAGTTATCCTGAAATAATGACTCAAAGTTCGTTGATTGATAGGTAACCATTGAAATCCCCATAGACTCATCGGAAAACTTTTCGCAAGAAAATTATTATATTTTCTGACTCACAACTTTTAACTATTTCATCAGAAACTTTGTCGGCCTTAATTTATATATTATATCTGACAATTCCATTATTTTTTAATTTTAACAGTACACAACTTACTAAAAGGCCCACCAACATTGGAATTCGAATCAATCATACAAACATCAGATAAATAATAATAATAATGATAATCCATCAAAATTTATTTCAAACTTGCTATTTACACAATGTAGGAGGCACTTATAATGTTGAATGCATCACATGCAAATATACATAGTCTTTCAATCAATATTTATGTATTGTACATATATCGGAAACGAAAAAAAAAAATTGATATAAATCGCTCTGGGATTCATTTAGAGCTCCGCACACGAGTATGTACAATGTACATACATAAAGTGTACGAAATGTACATGCATACATCAATCACTTATGCACATTGTATATATAGTATACATATGCTCCCACGATTACTTCCTCTGCCAGGAAAATATACATAAGTTTCGTGTTAAAAAAAAAAACTAAAACCGTAACGATGATGTTAGACACTCAGTGAATGAAAACATCAGGTAAAAATTTAAAAAGTTTTTAGTTAAATTTACAAGACTTTGCTTTCTAATATTAACACATAATAATTACTGGACCACTGCCGAAACAATTTCCTTGATTTTCTTGAAAACTTTATAGACCAAGAGCCGACAGCAGATTTTGGGAGTGGGTGTTAACCAAAATACGGGTATGAGGATTTGTAAGTACCTACAATGGTGCATGAATCGTGATATCAAATTCAAAAGTCTGACAGGTTCTTTTCTCAACCTTTGATGGGGGTAGGGGGTTAAAGCCAGCTTAGTTTCCAATTTAGGTATACATATGTTAGAGTCATTATCACTTCAATTCACTTTTAAAAAATAGTAAGTGTTTCCCTGTCATTTTTCCTAAGTCTCAAGAATTTTATCTTGGTGATCCGATAAATACGACCCATATAACCATTTTGAGCAAACCTTATTGGCATTTTTGTGTAGACTTTTTTTGTTGAGTTTTTGTTTGGCTGATGAAAATCTCCAAAAATGGGATGATAAGGTCCACGTAAAATGGCTGTATCTTTGAATTCTATTTCGGACCGCCAAGATTGTGATGTTTATACTTAGAACAAATGACAGAACATCTTATTCGGTATTTTTAAAATGATTTAAATAGGTATATAATTAGGGAAAGGATTTTGTCGACCTAAAAAATCAATGAAAAAAGCCAAAATAAAATCCTTAAAAAGGCAAAAAATGGCATTTATTAAACATAGGGAAAATAAAAATGTAACTTAACGTTCAATTGTAGAAGCATTCAACTATGAACAGCTTCTTAAATTTATCAGATAACAACTTTCTACGATTATTTTTAAAAGCGCAGAAATGAGTGGATCCCGTTTCAATTTTCGATAGAATCCATTCCCTTCCAAAGTTTGGGAAGTTTGGAATAATGCACGTCGCCATTTGTACAGCATTTATTTGCTCAACAGTTAAAGTAAAACTAAAAGCATTTTCGTCGATATTCCTTAAAATTGAAAACACTTGCCAAATTGATACTCCTTGGTGAAAATAATAGCTTTGTTCCAGAGATTTTTGTCCAAAAATTGGCAAAATATACAAATTTTGACAAAATTCCACAGAGAGAAGCAAATTGCATAAAAGGTGTGAAATTACTTGCTATCAACTTTTGTTATCTGACATCTGACCCCTATGTTAACCTGGCATTTGACAGACGATCGAATTTCTGCCCAAAGAAATTTCTTGGCCAGAGTTTGCAAGTAAGGTAAAATGTCTTACTCTCTGGTGAGCACTCTTTTCTGCCCAAAACATCAAAATTTTTGGAGTGTTGAACAAGAATTGGGCAAAAAATTTGGTGACAAATAGTAATATTAGGCCATAAAAAGCTATTTTGAATCAATAATTCAACAAGTCCAATCCTTAATGCTAAGTCTTCTACTTGGCTGATTTATTTCAGTAGTACCTATATAGAATTTGTATTATAAAACCTTCTTATATAGAAACTATGCCTGGCCCTGTGCAAAAAAACTTCCAGCTTAATGATTAGGAATTCTAATCTTATTGGATATAGTTTACAGTGGAATTCCGTTGAAAAATTCATGTAAGTTGAACTGAACTTAAAACAAATTGCGTATGATAAAGCCCTCACTATGTCACTGATGAGTTCAAGTGAGTAAGCCGAACGAAACGCCAATTTGTAGGACTAAAGGCCATAAAAAGCTATTTTGAAATAGTAATATTGTTTTTTTCTTTTTTGGTAATCTTTAAAAAGTACGCACACAGATACTCAAAACTACCCTTTATTTTTTTATATTTTTTATCGTAAAATTAATAAACTTTGAAGAAAAAAAGTCAGAATAATCAACAAAAGTAAAAAAGGCAAAAAAAGGCACTAACAGGTAAATATGGAAAAAAAGGCAAAAATAAAATATATTTTTGGAATCAGAAGAACATGAAAAATACTTGTAAAAACTCGATACTTTCATACGATAACGAACAAAAAAGGCAAAGTTAGCATAATCCTATCCCTGTTTATAACCCTGAAAGTAAAAAAGGTGACCTAGCTCCTTTTAAAACCCTCTCACCCCTCCCAAGGACTGAGAAAAAACCAGCCAGACTTTGGTATTCGATATCATGTGTCAATAATCCCAAATACTCCGATTTCGGTTATATCTTCATCCACTCCCAGAATTTGCTGTCGGTTCTTAGACTTCAATGATTTTGGTAATTTTGTATTCAAAAGCTTCCAAAAAGTAATAATGTTGTATAGCTACCTGGCAAAATTTTCAAAAAATATTTTTTGAATTTTGAAAAATTTTTTTCTTCTTTTTTAACTTAATAGGTATTTCCCAAATGACAAACTAGATTTACATAATTGAAACTTGAAACCATATTGGTTTTAACACTTCTTTAAATATAAAATAAAATAAAATGCACGACTGGGTCGCATGTACTTGCCCTTATAATCAAGACACTGCAGGTTTATGATTTTTTTTTAACATGGAAATTATGAGAGAAAAATGCACGAAATACGACATTTAGGGCCAGTTTTTCAGTGCGAGATCATCGTAGTCTCGGGGTTAAACCGGATTTAACTCCAAAAACGTGTTTTTCAGTCAATTGAAATCGAAAGTTAACTCCGAGTTAACTCGTCTAATTTGGTGAGTTAACTCAGGCACCAAATTGAGGGTCTTTTTAGTTGTGGCGCCATCTCGATTTCGATATTGAAAGCTATTGCCAGTAAAATTCGTTGTGGCGCCATCTCTATTCCTATGCGTAAAAGGCGTAGAAGGGTGATATCCATAGTGTCGCACATCGTTGGCCTCAGAATTTTGACAGCTGAAAGATAGAGTTAATCCTCAATTGAAAAACTGTTTCTGAGTTAACTCAGGGTTAATTTATTTTCAGGATTAGCTAACTCTGATTTAACTCAGAGTAAAGCCTGTACTGAAAAACTGGCCCTTAAATTACCTAAAACAACTCCATTGACAGTTTGAGGTGAAAAAAATGCCATCTTAATTTTTGATTGAATATGATTGTATGAAAAAAGTCTAAAATCGAGCGGCTTTTTAAAAAATTAATTTTGTATATATAAAATTCTTAAAACATTTTTAGGGACAAATTTTGGAATGCAAATTAAAGCATATATTTATGTGCAGATAACAACAAAATAAAAAAAAATGTCCAGCCGTTTATGAAATTAAAAAAAAAAAAAAAATTGGAAACTTTTTTTTTTAAATTCAGAAACTTTTTTTTGGAAAATTTTTATATGCAATATTATTTAATCTTATCTGAAATTTGTATATAAAAAATTCATTTACATCCGTTAAGCAGATAATGAGAAAATTCAAAATAAAAAAGTTCTATGACAGGTACTACATATTAAAAAATAGTTGATAAGTGTAAAATTTTATAAAATCTGGTAGTAGATCGTATTAATTTTATTATATGAAAAAAGTTTAATCAAAATCGTAGGAGTCGTTTTTGAGAGAAAAAAAAATATTTTCCTTTGCGGTTTTTATAACTAATGTATAGAAGGTACCGTTATTTTTTGATAAATTTAAATTAAATTACTAAAAACTGTTAAGTATCGAGTTTCAAAAAATCGATCATATCGTTTTCAAAATTTTTGATTTTCAAAAAAAAATTGAAACATTTTTTTTTTAATTGAAAAATATTTTTTCAAAAATTTTGGTAGGGGAGAGGGGGGCACCCTAGGACACTTTTTACAAAAACCAACCTGGAACACTCATACATCACAATATAAAATTTATTCTTGAATGACGTTGTTCTTTGGTATTTTTCCTTGGAAATAGATGCCCTTTCATACCTTAGTTTGCATTTTATACATATATATTTTTCTATTTAAAAAACTGTTATAACTGTCCAAATCTGCCCCCCTAGGGGGGTAGAAGTTTGTCTTTCTCTAATGCCTTAGCGTACTGGAAACGAAAATTATTTGCTTGAAGATAAACCAAGCCATAATTAATTTTCGAAGATTTGATGAAATAAAAGTCTATATCTTCTTCCAAGGTGCTAAATACTTGGGCAACAGTATGTTTTTTACTGTATCCACTGTTCACTTTTTGAAACGCTATTTATTATATTTAATTTTAGTCTGGTCTGGACATGTCCAAGTGTGCCCCTCATCTACTGTCCAAAAGTGCCCCAAGTAGACAAACAAACTAAACTTTTTTTTTCTTTTTTAAACAATATTAAACAATAAAAATATTGTTTAATAAATCATCACAAAATAACTAAATATGATAATAAAGAACTTTTTGTGCGTTGATTTCAGACAGTTTTTTTCTAAAATGCTTACGTCTTAGATCGAAAAAAAAATACAACGGGTACCGGAATACAAACATTTATTTTTAATTATTTTTTAAAAGCTGATATCGTCCCAAATGTCATCAGATATCTTTTTGAGGAAGAATTGCCACTGTAAAATTGTTATTGAGTATTAAAAAGTATTTGTTTTGATACTTTTCTGGCCGTTGCCCTAAGCTGCCCCTGTCCTAAACTATACCCCCCTCTCCCCTACACAAAAGTATTTATATTTTTGGAAGCTTCCGTATAAAAAAGATTACTAGAATCAGTCATTTAAAGAAAATCAACAAATACAAAAATAGTTCATTAATAGATTCATTTTTTGAAAAATGGTTTTTTACCCAAAGGAAGCCTTTACTTAAAGTAAATTATTTAACATTTTTAAGAGAAGTTGTGGAGCCGTTTTTGAGAAAAATACGATTATGTACAATTGCCAAAAAAATTGTTTGGCAGAGGCAGTAGACAAACAGAAAGACAGACGGAACTGTGCCACCTACTTTTTGCAGGAATCCAAAACTATACAGTGGTGGTCCAGTATAACAAATGCCGATATAACGAATGATCAATATTACGAACACTGTTTGGAAGTCCATTAGGTATTCTATATAACGAACAAATATCGAATTCCACATAATTAAACTAAAAAATTTTAAGAATAATTAATTTTTCTGTTAGGGACACGAATTAAGAAAAGAAAATTGTGTAATCCGATTGATTGCTTTTTATTCTTGTATCCTTATAATATGAAATTTGTTTTTTTGTTTTTGCTTAATTTATCCTCTCATATTTGCTTATTTAAAGCATGAACATGTTAAAATTTATATTTTTGTCAGGGAATTGTGGATAAAACTGGGTTGTAAGCGCTATTAGATAAAGTGTTGAAAAATTAACAATAGCTACATCTTAGCAGGAAAAAAGTGGATGGACCTTGGGCATTATATCATTCGATATACTGGACCTTCACTGTAGTTCCTATGTCGGAAGTAAAAATATTTTACTTTTATGCAAAAATAATGGTAGCTACCTATGTACCTACATAAGGAAATGTTAAAAAAACAATCTAATTTTTCTCAATAACTGCTTCTTTTTAGCACTTTTGATTCTATGTTGTAGAGAGCTTAGATCAAGCTGCCACCTACAAACATATTCTCATCATAATGGTGCAGGTGTAAAGCTAGGAACGCACTTCTTGTGATTTTCTGTCGCAGCAATTAAAAAACTGATAACAACTAAAGAGGTTTTTTTGGTGTCATTTGCTTTTATTCACATTTGAGAAATCAAATTTTAAAGTCAATTATGTATTTTTAAAAACAGCAATCAACTTAAAAAAATCACAGTTTTTTTTTAAATATTGACCTTAAAATGTAATTTCTCAAAAACTTTTCAGGATTACAACTTGATTTAAGAAATCAAATAAAGGAATGGAATATTAGCTTTTAAAAAAATTACTATCTTATTCGTACGACGACGCATGGTTCACGAGATATTTTATAAAACACGTTTTCCAAGAAAAAAAAGTTTGAAACTTCGCAGGTGATGAGATGCTCTGCGATAGTAAATTTATGCCAACACAGGCTTAAAAGTTAGGAGCATCAATTCAGCCATTTATAAATTGATGAAGGAATATTTAATCAATATTAGCCCGCCATTGATATTAAGTTTGGACCTGCAGTAGCTGGATTCGATGTTCATATGGTGTGAGGGTTATATGAATCAGCCCAAGGGAGACCCTTTTGTGCAAAGCGAATAAAGTTATGTACTTTGTATTGATTCATTGTGACTTTAATTAATTTCGACAAAGGGAGAAAAAACCTGAGAGGCATACTCAAGATGAGGTCGTACATAACAATCATATAAAGAAAGAGTATAACAAATGGATCGTAAATTTTGTTTGCATACCGTTTTATAAATCGAACAATGAGCTCAGTAAACAATGTGATTTCTGTGTTCAACGAATTCTAGATTAGAGCTACACTGAACACCCAAATCCTTGTAGCTATAAAAACAAGGCACAGTTTGTGCTTCGAAATTAAACCAACAAAAGCACTTGCAACACATTTTCTTGAGAAACTAATTGTTTGGCATTTAACAGGGTTAAGCAAAAGTTCGTTCTTATCACACCAGAGAGTAAAGCTGTCAATATCTGCTTGCAAGTGAATGTGGTCGTGGTAAGCTCTTATTGTCTTGAAAATCTTTATAAAGGGTCCGCCAAATAACTTTTTTTTTTGAAAATGCTACTTCTACATAGAGTGTAGCTTCGGCTGTGTGGCACGTAGTGCCGTCCTGTTGAAACCAAATGTTGCCAATATCCTCCTCTTCAATTTTTGAGAACAAAAATTCGTTCAACATGGCCCGATAACGATCGCCATTAACTGTAACGGCCACTCGAAGAAAAATGGCCCAATTACTCCTCTGGACCAAAATCCGCACCAAACAGTGACTCGTTTTGGGTGTATCAGCTTTTCAATGTCGTGCGGGTGTTCTGTGCCCCAAATGCGACAATTTTGCTTGTTTACATACCCGCCAAGATCAAAATGAGCTTCATCTGAAAAGATGATTTTTTTGGCAAAATCGGCATTTTCTCTAAGTCGATCGCAGGCCCACTTAGCGAAGCAGCCATTTGAATGAAATTATTTTTCATTATTAACCGGAAGGATTGTACTTTCAAATAAAAAATGAAATTTGAGAAAGTATTCAGTAGTTCAAAAGTTATTTGGCGGACCCTTTATCATACGCAAATAGAATAATTTCACTAGAACGTATGCAAGAGACACCATCATTTATAACGAGAATGAATAGAAAAGGGTCCAGATGACTCCCCTGGGGTACACCCGAGTGATCGTTGAAAGTGTTTGAAAAAGAGTGTCGGAATTTTACCTTGTATAGGATCTGTTTTCAAGGGACAATTTTATCCATTCTATAAAAAAGGACGAAACCGGAAAGCTTTAACTTTGAATAAAAGAATATTGTGATTAAGTTGATGAAATGCTTTAGAGAAGTCAGTGTATATATGCAGTCAACCATACTACCATTTTCTAAAGCATTTGAACATTTAATTAAGAAGGCAAGTAGACTTGCTACCTTCGATTTTTGTCGGTATACAAGAAAGTTCTGATAATGGGCTATAGCTCTTTATATTGGTCCTTTTCCAAAACTGGAGTTATAAACGGTTTTTCCAATTATGAGGAAACTTCTCTGATTTTTATAGAAAGCTCAAATAAAGATTTAAGTGGCCTGTGGCTGAACTAATATATGTCTTGTCTACACCTTTTTTTTATTACTTCTGGAGGAATTCCATCTGTACCAGACAAAAAAAAATCAGTTCAAAAAATTAATTTTAAATATGTTTCAAAAATGTTGAGTTTGATGATAAATTTTTGCAAAAACTATTCACTTAAAGAACTTGATTTAAAAATATGAAACAAAAGGAAAACATAAGAAATGGGTGTATAGCATTACTGTTGTCGCGCTAACCCTCAACAATTTATTTTCGTGAGGTGATCCATATGGGTTATGAGTAATAATAGCACGCACCCATTATTTTAGTTCCAAATTAGAAATTAGCGTTTGCTGTTTTCCCCTGGACATTGAAGTCATTTTTGTTCTGATAAATAGTTTGCTTTGTTTTCAAAAATACATCCTTTAAACTTTTTAACTAATCCAAATTTCATACGTTCGGTATTAGAATGTGGGTTAAAAAGTTTCTACCAATTATTTTACCTTACACGATCCATATATTGAAACTGAAACTCAAAACAATGGTATCTTTAATTCAAAATTTTCCCTCGAAAAAATAACGTATACAAATTCATGAACCTGATAAAATTTAGTGCTATTGACCAGCGCTGGCGTTAAAGTCTCAACTTTAAGGTCTTTGTGTATTTTTTTTTTTGTATTTCCAGTGCCTGGAGACATGAATGTGTTTGAATATTTTCAACTCAAATACGAGCATTTTCCATTATTTAATGTCTGGATATGAAGTATGGCTTAGGGCCATCCAAATCATAAATGCAGACCTGGTGTTGGGCTATATTTGAATGGCAGGTGGTGGCGATAGCGTGGCAATGGGTGAGCCATGAGCCCTCAGAAAAGTTAGGCATTTCCATTTAATGTTTTCCAAGGAACAATAACACACGCAAGGACCAACTTCAAATCCAAACAAAAATGAGCATAGCAAAGGTTATAATAAGATGAATGGCAAAAGGGAGTTGAGAAATGTGGTTGAATGTGGCTACATATAAATATAGGATACATCTAATACAAACTTAAATGTATGTATGTATATAAGACATAGCGTTTATAACATTTCCTTGTTAGCATGGAATAGATTGTGACGTGTGAGTCCTTAATTTTGTTTCATTTAGGCTTGGACAGGTAATCATTTGAAAAGTTCTTCTTTAAGGCCTCAATTAGGAACAAACGAACAAACGCGATGAAACGAGGCGCGAGGCTATACATATATTGATAATGATGCCAATTTATTTGATAAGACTTTTGTGGTAAAAGGAAAGGTAAAATTAATGCTTTTGTGTTCGACGCGCCTGTAGGTATGCGACGACAACAAACGCTCTACTATCTGGCTGTGAAGACGCAATAAAGTCTTCATTGTTGTTGATCATCATTATTGTTGTAGGTAGTAGTTGGTTGTTGATGACGGTCACTCCTTATTGATTGTCTTCCATATAATTGCCAAGCTTCTTTTTAATATTTGTAATTAAGTTTTCGAGATACCATCGTCCATTTCCGCAATAAAGATATGAATGTGTTGTTCGAATTGATTTATATGGTATTTTATTGGACAATGATTTATTTAATCACATTAAATTAATTTGAGCTTGAATTTCATAGGTATACTACGAGTATATATAACGTTAACAGATGGCTTTAGATTCTTTTTTTTTCATCTGATTTGCTGAACAAAATACATTTATACGAAACCAAAAGGCTCGTTAAATTGGGTTTGACAGAGAAATTGCTATGAATTCTGATTAATTAGCTATAAATAAAATACTGATGAAGTTTTGTATAGATATGTGTGTTATTTGTGTTGTATGCGAAGCAGGTGTTGTGCGTAATAGTTTTTTTTTACTATAAAATGATTTGGAAAAATAGCTATACCCACAGGATTAATTGCATTAAGTTTATGTTTTACTAGGAGTGAATTCAAAGGGTAGACATGTGCATTCAAGAGGACACAAGCGTCCACAAGCTTTGTTTCAAAGCGAACCTCTGTCTATCAACTCCTACTCTCACCTCCCCGCGGTGAACATCGGGTGCCTAGTACCTTTAACTGAAGATGGGGTTCCAATCCCTGTGGACGGTTTTAGGGGGCAGCAAACGAGAGAGGGGGGGAGGAGTGTTCCCACTAAGGCACTTCTCCTTCATCCAGGCGGCAGCGGAAGAATTCTCAAGATGGAATCAACGGTGGCGTCTACAGTTCCAGTTAGGCTGAACTACTTAGTGAACACCTTATACGGGCTACTACGACATATTCGGAGCTCAGGCCTATAAGGAGCGGTTAATCCGGCTCCCCGCCCTTGGAGTTATATATAGGGTCTGGTCCTCCAGGTTGGGGGTCGTGCCGTCGGGGTGACTTCCCGGCCACGTAAAGCTATTTTAGTTGCGAAGCATCAACAAGCCTCGGATACGGACGGATTTACTGTTGACGAACCTAGCAAACGAAATAAGGACAACGAACTTCGGATCTGCACGTGGAATGTTCTGTCTCTCTATAGACCACGTGCAGCCGAACATTTAGCGGAGGCCCTAGACTGCTACAAAGCAGACATCACCGCCATCCAAGAAGTGCGATGGGATGGGCCGGGCAAAAGAAAACTGAAAGACTGCGATGTATACTACGGTGACTGTTACCGACCACAAGGGCAGCGTCTTTTTGGATGTGGATTTGTTGTTAGAGGCAGACTGAGGCAAGAGGTCTTGAGTTTCAATTATGTGAACGAGCGCCTCACGACAATTCGCATCAAGGCTAAATTCGCCAACATCAGCCTGATATGCGCGCATGCCCCCACAGAGGAGAAAGATGACGACACCAAGGACGAGTTCTACGAGCTCCTGGACAAGACATATGAGCAATGCCCTAGCTATGACATTAAAATTGTCTTGGCTGATTTTAATGCCAAACTAGGAAGAGAAGACGTCTTTGGTGGCACAATCGGAAGATACAGCCTGCACGACACCACCTCCGATAACGGACTCAGGCTAATCGACTTTGCTGCGGGGCGAAACGTTGTGGTAGCTAGTACGCAGTTCCCGCATCTCGATATTCATAAGGGGACATGGCGAATTCCTGGTCAATCAACCGCCAACCAAATTGACCACATTGCGATCGACGCAAGGCACTCTTCCAGTATCAAGGATGTCCGAACGTTCCGAGGAGCCAACGTTGACTCGGACCACTACCTCGTTGTAGCAAAGGTAATGCTACGGATATCCAGACCAAAGCCAAAACAGGGAAATACTGTCAGGAAGTTCAACGTCGGACGGCTACAGTCGCAAGAAATCGCCAGGTCCTTTTCCGATCGAGTCTCTCGCGCCCTCTTAACTAGTCCTTTGCCGCCAACTGCAAACATCGAGAACCAGTGGAAAAACTGCCAGAAAGCCATCAGAGATGCCGCCTCTGACGTGCTGGGCTTCGCACGACCACCTCAGCGAAACCCCTGGTTCGACGAGGAATGCCGGCAAGTACATGCAGCCAAACAACAGGCATACAAAGCGGCGCTGCATAGAAGGACCAGAGCTGCTCGCGAGCTCTACGAGCAGAAGAGGAAAGAGGAACACAAGCTTCTCAGAAAGAAAAAGAAAGAGCATGAGAAGCGCGCGATCGAGGAATTAGAGGGATGCCACTGCAGGAATGAAGTTCGGAAGTTTTACCAAAAAGTAAAAAGAACCTCCCAAGGTTACAAACCCCGAACCAAAGCCTGCAAGGACGATCAGGGGAACATCGTGGTGGAAACACAGTCGGTGCTGAGGATATGGAAAAATCATTTCTGCAAATTGTATAACGGCGATGACGAACCGAATTCCGCTAACATGCAAATTGCACCATTCAACTTGGACGACGTAGGCCAACAATTCCGTCCACCCGATCTTGACGAAGTGAGGATAGCCATATCTAAACTTAAGTCCAATAAAGCTGCTGGAGCTGATGGCCTTGCGGCTGAGCTATTCAAAGCGGCTGGCGATGAATTGGTTAGGAGTATGCACCAGCTCATCTGTAAAATATGGTCGGAAGAAAGCATGCCCGATGAATGGAACCTCAGTATTGTTTGCCCGATCCTCAAGAAAGGCGATCCTCTGGACTGCACCAACTACAGAGGCATCAGTCTTCTTAATATCGCCTACAAGATCTTCTCTGCCGTACTTTGTGAACGCCTGAAGCCATTCGTCAACAACCTGATAGGTCCATATCAGTGTGGCTTTAGGCCAGGGAAGTCCACCATCGACCAAATATTCGCACTACGGCAGATCTTGGAGAAAACCCAGGAGTTCCAAATCGATACCCACCACCTTTTTATCGATTTCAAGGCCGCGTATGACAGCATCTATAGAGACGAGCTATATAGAGCAATATCTAGTTTTGGCATCCCTGCCAAACTCGTCCGTTTGTGCAGGATGACGATGGAGAATGCATGCTGCTCCATCAAGGTCGGCAAAGACCTCACCGACACCTTTGATGTCAAAAAAGGTTTTAGGCAAGGCGACGCGCTGTCATGCGACTTCTTCAACATCGTTCTTGAAAGAATAGTGCAAAACTCTCACGTCAACACCAGAGGCACAATCTTTCAAAAGTCCGTCCAATTACTCGCTTACGCTGACGACATTGACATAATCGGACGAACAAAGCGTGATGTCAGTGGTGCTTTTGTGAGCATTGAGAAGGAAGCCAAGAAGATGGGTTTAACGGTGAATGAAAGCAAAACAAAATATATGCTGTCCACAAGAAAGGACACCCAACACCGACGTCTCGGACAGAACGTCACTATAGACAGCTATAATTTTGAGGTAGTCAGAGACTTTGTCTACCTAGGATCCGCTATAAACTCAGCGAACGACACCAGCGCTGAGATCAAACGAAGAATTACTCTTGCCAATCGCTGTTTCTTTGGGCTAAGAAGGCAATTGAGAAGCAAAGCCCTCTCTCGAGCAACTAAACTGTCCCTGTATAAGACGCTTATCATCCCGGTCCTGATGTATGGTGCAGAGGCATGGACACTGCTAACAGTGGATGAGAACGCGTTAGGCTGTTTTGAGAGGAAAATTTTCCGGGTGATTTTTGGTCCCGTCTGCATAGATGGGGAATGGAGAAGAAGATACAACAACGAACTGTATGGGCTGTACAGCGACACCGACCTAGCCACAAAAGTGAAAAGCCAACGACTGAGATGGCTGGGTCATCTAGAGCGAATGGACACCAATGCTCCGGCCCGGAAAGTCTTTGAATCCAACCCCGTGGGACAACGCAGTAGAGGTGGACAGCGTAAAAGGTGGCGCACGCAAGTGGAAGAGGACCTCAACCAACTTGGCGTGCGAAACTGGAGACAGCTAGCTAGAAACCGAGCCGGCTGGAAGAAGCTTGTTGGTTGAGGCCCTGGTCCACCCCGGACTGTAGCGCCACCTTAAGTAAGTAAGTAAGTAAGGAGTGAATTCATAAAAACTTATTAAACTGTGTTCTATACGCATAAGAATTTAGCATTAATTTGAAAATTATTCAAAATAGTAGGTATTGAGAAATTGTTTATCCAGTTGCTTTAATCAGTTCAGAAAACTTGTTTAAATTTAAACTTAAAAAGCACACTGCAAGACTTTTATTCGCTTAAGATTCGATTCAAAGAATTGAATCCAGAAAAATATTTTTTTGTTTAAATTATTATAAAAGAATTTAAATGGAATAAATGTGGTACTTAAAATAGTCCTATATTATGTGGGTCAATGTGCAATTATTTATTTTTATTAAAGTTATAAGTTTTCTGTAAATCTAATTTCTTATTGCAAGATTAAAATGTATTTAGAACAGAAACTCATTGAAAAATTCGGAGTAGGTGATTGTTGCCTGAAACCTGAATCTGACCAAAAAGGTAAAATCAGGTTTTGTTCCTATTGGATTTCCCTTAAATATGCAAAGCAAAAGAAGTTTTTTTTTATTTGGTATCTTATATTTATTTTACAAAGTATGAATTATGTATTTGTTTTTAATTTCTTTAATTAATGATTTTTTTACGTAAACAAAAATTTGACAAAAAAATATTTGCTTACATATTTAAGCTTGATCAGGCAATATTTAGTGGTATTTTTATTTCTTCTTTGTTACTTCGCTATGTTGTATAATTTATACGTACCTGCAATGAAAGAAAATATAAACAAATTTAAATATTTACTCAATAATTTCACTTTAAAATTAAGATTAATACTATTAAATCACATAATATGTATTGCATGTTGAGGAATTTATTCACGAATTGAAAATTTTCATCCAAAGTGAAAGTTTACACAGCTAACTATAGAATTCACCTTTGTACAATGTATGTATACATTGTATATGTTTAAAATCTTCAAAGCCTGTTTGACTGACTAAGTATAAATAATAAATTTAGATTAAGACTATAACAAATTCAAGGTGCAAAGAACAAAAATCAAATAAAAGTTGCAACAAGTAAAAAAATACGTATACGCCGCAGTGTACTATATTGATATATTCTTAAGATTTTTATCAAGAAGATCAAAAAATTCTACGGAAATGATTTTCAAAAGTTCTTTTTGAAGGCAGTTTCAGAATATAAAGGTGCCGTCACACTAAAACTTGCCTGGTGTAACGACCCAAAAAGTACTTGTAAGTAAGTAATTACTAAAGGTGATTTACTTGCCAGCGAGTACTTGCTGCAAGTAAAACTTGCCTGGTGTGACAACCAACAAAAAGTACTTGCTAGCAATTAATTGCTGCAAGTGGTTTACTTCCTTGCAAGTACTTGTGACTAGTTCCTGTCGCTTTGAATCACTTGCCGCAAATAAATACTTGCCACTTGCAGGATTTGCGCAAACAAGTTTTTCACTTGCTTGTCTCCCTCGTCTGGAAGTCTCTCATCAGGGTATAGTATGGATTTTCAGCACCATCACGTTCCCAAAAAATGGACATACCCAAATGATAAATTGTCGATCAACCGCATTTTGCTGTTTCAAATGCTGCAATATAGAAAATATCGAGTTGTTTTTTGCTGTATGGTAACTATTTTTTTAGGTCACGAAGATACTCGTTTATCAGGAACTTCGTTAACTGAATATAAAATAGATACTATAGCCAATTATAATTTTATTATTATCTATTATTTTTAAATTTTAATTATTTATTTATTGGAATACATTAGAATAAAAGTTATTTACAATATAAAATTTCATGCAGACGATCTGCATAGAAGCGTTTCTAAGGTATGGCATTATAGACAAATAATGATAAAAGTGGGCGCGGTTGTGGGTGGATCTAAAAAAAGTCACCCATATAAACAATATCTTATGCCTACATTAATCTTTAGAGCAGTTTTTTTAGAAATCAAGGCGTGGTAGTGGGCGGATTTGAGGAAAAAAATTTCTCTTGCTCATGCGAATCAACTCTGAAACTTTCATGCAGATCGTTTGAGCTGATGCCGAGATGTAGTGGATATGTGAAAAAAGTGGACGTGGTTATGGGTGGGTTTTAAAAAATCACTTAAATTATTTTGTTTACTCAGCTTATTTCAGCAATTAATTACAGCAAGTAGGTACTTGCTTGCACGGTGTGACGACCTAAAAAGTACTTAAAGGTACTTGCAGCAAGTCTGATTTGTAAGCAAGTAAGAAGTCATTTTAGCAAGCAATTTACTTGCCTGGTGTGACTCTCCTACTCTCTGCAAGTACTTGCACTAATAATTCAAAATAAAAATTTTGAAACAATTGCTGCACGCGTACTTTACTTGCACGGTATGACGGCACCTTAGAGCGTGTAATTAAGGTTTACACAAGACAAGAATTTTAAGAGAGGGAGCCTGTTTTTTTTTTATTATTAATCTTTAAATGTTTCGCAGTTTTTGAGAAAATCAAAACTATCAAACACTACTGGAAACAGGATTTTTGGAAGAATTTCAACGACAGATTGTCAGTCACGAGTGTCAAATTACAGTAAAACTAGTTTTATGTTAATTTCAATTTAGTCAAAAATTACAAGCTATTTAAGCTTGGTATTCAATGCTTTTACTTAAGAATAACTAAAAGCATTGAATACCAAAAATATAAATAATAATTACTTATTTAAAATTAAAAACTTTTTCCATATTCTAAAATTAGTACGATGGTACTAACAAAAATTATAAAATTTTACACTTAGCATAACTATTAATAGTACCTTTCATACAACGATTTTTGTATTTTGAATTTTTTCGCTATCAACTAAACGGTGTAAAATTTTTTATATAGACATTTCAGATAAAGATTAAATAATACTAGTCTCTCCCCCACCGCGTGTCGAAATTCGACACCACTCAAAAAATGAAAGCTAGCTATAAAATATTTGAAAATTGAAGCAAAAAACAATTTTTATTTTTTAGATTAAATTTTTTGAATGTGCACAGTGAGCGGCAGTATAAAATGGTTCTTAGCTAAAATGGACCCACACTGTTTAATTTTGTGTTTCGCACACCCCCCGCGACCATAGCTTTCCAACCACATACAATTTATCCAAATCGGTCAAATATTTTTTGAGAAAATGGTACCACAAAATTTATTTAAGCCTATTTATATATAGATTACATATCAAAATTTTCAAAAAAAAAGTTTTTGAATTTTTTAAAAAGTTTCAATTTTTTTTTATTAATAAGGCTCGTGCTGCCTTCGGTACTCTGCCCTAATTTGGAAATCTAGTCAAATCTTTACGCACTAAGTTGAGATTCTTTGAATCCAATGTCAAACCCGTGCTGTTATAAACGCGCGGAAACCTGGAAAGATTCGCTGGCCACAAATTATATAAAATGAGGAATTGTGGCGTAGAACAGTTCAAGAGCGACTGTACGTTGACATAAGAATGCGAAAATGGCGATGGATTGGTCACACACTGAGGAAACCAAACGATGAAATTACAAAGCAGTCCTTTGAATGGAATCCTCAGGGCACACGGCGGGTTGGAAGACCAAGAACAATATGATGGAAATCAACTGTCTTAGCAGAAGCAGAATACCAGAGAAAGACGTGGTTAAAATACCCTGCTGCAGACTTTGAAAGGATGGAGACATTTTTTTAACGCCCTATGCCCCAACCGGGGTCGCAGGACGCAGGATGATATTTGGGAGACATGAAAAATAGCCCAGAGTGCATTTTGTATTCTATTTATTTTTCATTCGTTGACTGAACTAATAGGAGTGACAGTATATCTAGTCAAAGAGCTGGCAAAGATTTCGAGAAGTTATTTGAGTATGGCTGGCTTTTTATTTATATTCGCTCAAACTTCTTAGGCCGCGTCCACATTATGTCGAATTATGTAGATCAACATCGTTGATCAACAGTGTTGAGTAAGTGTAGACGTGTTGATCGACAAAGCCAATCAACATTTGTTGACCCGAACGTAACCTGATTCAAATGGATAGCAATCGACAAAGTTGTTCAACAAATTTAATTTTATTAAAAACATTTGTAGGGTTTTAATTTCATGAACATAATTTATTGGTTTTGCGCATTATTAATCACATTTTTACTAGATGAAAAATGCAATATTTGTTGTGAATAAGTTTTTAATGTTTATAATATCGTTTTGACTTTATTGTTCAAAATAAAAATAAAAAAAAGTTGGGTACCACCAGGACTCGAACCCAGAACCCTTCGGTTGTATCCTGACGCATCGATCAGAAAATTCCAAACCACACAAATGTTTGCTACAAAAGTTTTTCACGTACACACTAGCATGTTGATCGACAATGTTGACCAACAATGTTGATCGGCATAGTGTGGACCCACCTTTAGGTTTGTGTAAGGATAGCCTGGATGTGATCAAATGTTGTGTTGTTCGCCAATTTGGAAAAACCTAACTGCAATTTCTCGGTTCCTATTGGAATTTAATTTTTTTTTTTTTTTATTTTGTAGGTTAAAATATCTTTTAAAATTCTTGTTCACAATTATTTTTGAAATATCTTTCCAATGAAAATTTACCGTCAAAAAACTATCAACTTTTGTTTGTAAAAAATTATTTTTAGCGTTTATCTCGCCTCTAGTTCTTCTGAACGAAAAATTGATGAAATAGTTTTTTGATGAATACCTGATTTCCTACAATAATTTGGTTGAGAATGGCAATCATATGGCATTAAACAAATTTAAGAAATTTTTTGCGTAAATTAAACATTCCCAAAATTATCATTTTGTGGATAATCATGTGACTCTTCACTTCTTAACGAAATACCAATCCATACCATACCGAAAACAAAATAACTAAAAATACTTTTAAGCTGTCGGATTACTGACATTGGTGTTTCCCCAACAAGATTTTTGGATTTTGTTGTGTAATCCAAAACTCAAACACTGAAATGTCATCAATAGAGAGGTGGGATAGAAAATACTAAGTCAAGTGAAAATTTTCTCGCACACATGTAAACATAAATAAGATATATTTCAGATAATGTACATATATATGAATAGTTGGTATATGTAGATAGAAGAACTTTTTGTGGAAACTTTATCTCAAGTCGAACATGCAGAAACACAATTTATTCTAAAATGCTCGGTTTGACATTTACCTACACAAACATTTTGCTCCTCTCAATTTTTAAACAAAAAGGTGGAGCTTTGTACGAGTGTATGTAAGTATAATGTATGCATGGATAAAAGATACAACTTAATCCAGTTTATTGTTTAGAGATAAGCAAAAAGAGAGATTTAATAAGAAATCCAGGCCAACCACATCATCATCGACGATGTAATCATCATGCATCGGCGTATTTGTTAGTGGGTCGAAGGTCCTGGGTATATCCTTTTTTGACATTGTTGTCTTCAAGAATTTTCCCTATCTCAACAAAATTAAATCTCCACTTCCAATACGGAAAGGAAGGACAATTTCTTAAAAGATCTCTAATCTCCTGTTTTTTGTTTTAATAAATTGAATTAAAGTAAACAGAAACCACATAAAGTTGAAATTAATTGAATTCAAGTAAAAATAATTGGAATGAGTTTAAATGAATTGAATATTGAATTTGAATAGAATTGAATTGAATTGAATTGAATTGAATTGAATAGAATTGAATAGAATTGAATAGAATTGAATTGAATTGAATTGAATTGAATTGAATTGAATTGAATTGAATTGAATTGAATTGAATTGAATTGAATTGAATTGAATTGAATTGAATTGAATTGAATTGAATTGAATTGAATTGAATTGAATTGAATTGAATTGAATTGAATTGAATTGAATTGAATTGAATTGAATTGAATTGAATTGAATTGAATTGAATTGAATTGAATTGAATTGAAATAAAATGAAATGAACTGAAATAAATTGAGATGAAATTAAACTAATTGAAAAAAAAAAATAAATAACAATAAACACAAATGAAATTGACTGAAACTGACTCACTTGAATTTCATTGAAATAAAAAGAAAATAGATTAAAGTCATAATTAATTATTTTGATTCCAAGTGAATAATATATATCGTGACCCAAAATATCTATGAAACATATTAGTTCTTTGATAAATATTTTAATATATTTTGTTTAGTTTGCTTGTGTTCTAGGTATACAAAGATGTTTAGAGTTCCAAATTCTATTGAAAATTTAAACAAAATAAAAATAACATTCTTTTCATTGATGAACAAAAAAAACAAACCTATGCACAACTCTCTTTCTTTTCAAAACTTTTTAAAACTAACTTTTATACCTTATGTCCCGCAGGTAGGTTTTAGTCGAATTGAAATTATTATCTTTAATCCTTTTTTTTTTTTTGCACATGTCCTAGATATTTTAAAAGTTTATTTTTTGTTGTTATTTTATTTTCATAGCATTTTAAGATAAACAACAAAATATCCTGGCATTTTTTTAAGGGTGACCTATTTTAACTTTTTTTTTCATTTTCTTATGTTTCAAACTATTTTTTTTTTTATTTTGTGATAAGTTTCATCAGGCTTAATCTCTACAATTCCAACCCACTCACCACCCATCCGCCACCTTCATAAAAAAAAACTATTCATTTGTAAGGATGATTATTATTTCTATTCCCATCATGCACTTAAGGTTCTACAAAATTTCGAGGAATCTCACGTTGACGAATTTCCTCTTGGGGTCATAAAGTGGAGCGTTTTAACCGGTACCAAGTGATGTGTGCTTTAAAATTAGGGCGTCTGTCGTCAAGGAGGAATACTATTCATGTGTGATGTGGTGAACTCTTTTAGATAATAAATATAGAAGGCAAAACCCTAATGCAAAGTATTTCAAACAATTTTTCTCTTAGTCGTGTTGTAGGTATTAAGTACACAGAACATGAATTCTGTTTATATCCATCTACCTACCCTTTTTACTCTTAACAAGAACCAAAAGAGTTTCTTGTACCTACCCAACATAATATAAACGATTTTAGATTTAGGAAATAATTCTAGAAGTCTCCCTCCTTCTGAACTTTTTGAAATCTGAAAAACTCATTAGAAGTTCTCAAACGCTGAAGAGTAAATGTCCGATGTATAAAAAGAAGCATGCAAAGGATAATAACCTGAAATTTTAATGGTTCCCCATAGGAGCTTGTTTTGCCTTCTTTTCTTGAAGTGTTTAAATGAAAATGTTGTTAAGTAGTAGGTACTTATAATGTTGTGTGTACGTTTTTTTCTTTTAGTCTTTAAGAACATTTTAAAAAGTCTTTATATGAATTTCAATCTCTTAAAAAGATTTTAAGTTCAAAATAGTCCGAAATGGATTTGTTTCTTATTTGCATTCATCTTTAATTTTAGATTGAAAAACTTTTTTAAAAAAAAGTTTCCATGAGAAAAAATATTTTTGGATTCCTAAAACATATTTCAAATTGATTTTTATTCTAAAAACTCAATTCTTTTAATAGTTCTTAACTAGCAGATTTTGAACACTTCTGAGAATATTTTAAACAAATATAAAAGTACCTACATATTTAACAAACATAACGGTGCTTTCATAGGAAATTCTTTAATATTAATATTTATCAAATCTTATTTGCTTAGTCTTAAAAAGACATCCAATAGACTGAATTCAGTTATGAAAATCGAAAAACAAGCTTAAAATTCTTGAATTTAGAAGATAGAACAAATTTAATACAATAGCCCGGTCAGGAAACCGATTCCCGTGAGCTTTTTGGCGGAGAACTATTTTTATGATTGGAATTCTTAAACACTCACGATGAAATTTAGCTTGGGAGACATTTTGGTAATTCTGTCGCTTGGATGCTATTCTGGAAAATGGCGGCCAATCTGTAGTCTAGTCAGAAACTCGAAATCTTTGCGTTTTTAATGGTGGGGGGGACCTTACGTTAACTACGGGCTTTTGACCCCCCCCTCTCCCTGGGAGGGACAAATCCTTCAGGTACCTATGAAGCAGAACCTGTATAGTCCATAAAGAATTCATCAACGTAAAACCTTGAGATGTATTGAATTATTTAATAATTTATTGGAGTTTAATAAAAACCAAAAGTACCTTCAAATTAAGGTTAGGTTAGGTAAGGTAAATGGGCTGACAGTTGGTTTTGTTACCGTCACACTTAGATCAAGGTAGATCCATTGTGGTACCCTAGGGATTGTGAACCCTATGAAAAAGAAACCTATGATACATCCCATGTTAATTCAAGCCCGTTAAGGGTGTTGAAGAGTTTGGAGGAGTGTCCGTTGGTACATAACCACCAGGCTGAGGAGAGGAAAACGCCTTTCAAAAGCGTGATCCTTCCTTTGCCCCCATTAGAGAAATCATCCCTCCATCAGGCCCGTAGGAGCAGTGGCTCCATGCAACGTCTGGTAGATGGTTATGATCGTTCGTTGAAGAAATGTCTGTCGTTATATAATCACCTGGCTGAGAAGAAAAATGTCTTTCAAAGGCGTGATCCTTCCTTTGCCCCCACTTGAGGAATCATCCCTCTATCAGGCCCGTAGGAGCAGTGGCTCCATGCAACGTCTGGTAGATGGGTATGATAGGTCAGTGGTTGGTTTATGTGTCAGTTCGATGAATGTCTGTCATCACATAATCACCCGGCTAAGAAGAAAACACCATTAAGAGGTGTTATCCTTCCTTTGCCCCCATTTGAGAAAACATCCCTTCATCAGGCCCGTAGGAGCAGTGGCTCCATGCAACGTCTGACCTTCAAATTAAAGATTAAAGCTAGGATCGCACTTGCTATTCCAATCGCAAGACTTTTCAGTCGCCTGAAATAGAACAAATGCATCTAAATGCGAATTATCGCAAATGTTCCGAGAAATGGCAATGCTTAAAAGTTGAAAATTTGTTCCATTTTACTGGCGATGCGACTGTCGAAAGTTAAAATGAAGCAAATGCAATTAGACGTTTGTCTTCACACTTGCAATTTAAAATAGTGCGACCAAAAAATTGTAGCCGTCATAGGAAAAAATCATGTATGCACTTGTGATTTTTAATCGAACGATTACTTAGCCGCAAGAAATGAGACATGGTTTTAAATATGTATGCAAGCACATGCGACTTTAAAATCGCATCGATTCAAAAAATGGAACCAGATATATTTTTTGAGCGTTTTATCCGTCCAAAATCAAATAAAATTAAATAGACCTAGCACCTACGATACGTTGTTTACATATGTATATAATCACGCGACAGATAACCGCAAGTGAGTGCATGCAAATAACTATTTCTTAATCGGAATGACAGAAAATTACAAGGTCGTTCCTAGTCTAATCATCAACAA
Source organism: Dasysyrphus tricinctus (assembly GCA_963921185.1). Classification (NCBI taxonomy): domain Eukaryota; kingdom Metazoa; phylum Arthropoda; class Insecta; order Diptera; family Syrphidae; genus Dasysyrphus; species Dasysyrphus tricinctus. The sequence continues at coordinate 50,928,948 of OY992531.1, forward strand.
GATTGTATATTAGGGGTGTCGCAATTTTGTTTTATTTTTTATATTCAAAATGGGTATGGTGGATCTTGTAAAGGGTTTAGAAAGATGACATTTTTGTTCTGGGACATATTCCAAAATGGAATTTTGAGACCCCGCGGCGGTTTTTAGGAAAAAAACAGAACAATTAAAAAAAGTGGTCAGGAAAACCAATTAAATTTGCGTCGATATGTTCTCAAAATCACTTATAATCTTTTACTTTGGCTTTCTTTTTTCATTTGTATTGACCGAACATCAATTTAAAAATGCTGTATATTGTGTTAAGAAAGCAAATTTCAACCAATTCGAGCATTCCATTTAGAAAAAATAATTGAAAACATCTAGAAAATTGATCTATTTTTCAGGGAGATTTAATGTTAAAAGTTCCTTCATGATATTTTGACCAGCAGATTTTATTGCTATTTTCTTAGCAGCAGGTTACAAAAGCAAAAAAATCATTATAAGCTACTGTGACCTCATATAATATTGGTTTTTCAGACCGCTTTTTCGCATTGAGGTTTTTTAACCTAAAAACGGCCGCGGGGTCCAAAAATTCAATTTTGCCAAATGTCCCAGAACAAAAATTTCTTCTTTCTAAACCCTTAACCATACCCAAGCAACACATTCTCCTCTTACAGATATCTTTCAGAATTCTTAAATAAAGAGCATTCAACACTGCAAGATAACTTAAAGATGTCTCTAAGACCTAAAAAGGCCCAAAGGTGTGGAGCCAATTGTATGAAGTGAAGAGTTCTAATTAATGTCTTTGTAAGTGCTTATAAAGAGGACTTCTTTTGTTGATGTATTGACGACGTATTCAAGATATTTTAAAGAGGTTTTCAATAGATCTGAAATATCCTCTTAAAAAGGTCTTTAAAATCTCTTTAAAAGTAAACGCGGAAGCGAGAAAAAAAATTAATTTTTCTCTTTTACGCATGCATCATGGCAATAAATAATATTTTCTCTTTCACGCATGTAAACATTGAGTTGCATTTTAATGAAATGGAATGAAACTTAAGATATGAGAGGTGAAAACATAAGGAATTGTTTTAATTTCATTTATAAGAAGCTCGGCCAAGTTAGTTATTTTAATATGACAGTCTTAACATATTTTGTGAAGCATATCTAGAATGTGTTTCGACATGCGCGATCATATTTACTTTAAAGTCATAGATGCTACCCCCCTAAAAATTCACGCGCTTACAAAAATAAAGATATTTACATTTTTTTTTTTCATTTTCTTTCTAGACAAAAAACTTGTTACTGAAGTAAAAAAATGTTAATTGCATTTTGTTGGGTTATTATGTTATTTTAAGAGGTCTACACAAAATTATGAAACGAATCTGCGATTATTTAAGCCCAAATTGTCATTTATTATATTTTATACAAAATAGTTTTAGAAATTGAAATCAATAAATATGGCGTGTAAGCGACAGGGTGCCTCTTATATATAAATAGTTACGCAATTATTTATTTTGTTTGTTTCTAAAGCTGCATTTTATTATTTACATAAGTCACAAACAAAAAAGAGATAGATAGTTGTCTGAGTGCTGAGACTCATGGTTAATATGTGTAAACATCAACGTTTGTTCTTACCTGCTGTCACGGCCAGCGCTTTAGCTCCAGTGGAAACCCGAAAATTTGCAGTTCAGAATTTTATTTTAGAGAAACAGAGTACACCAATTGATTAATATTACTTACTAGTGTCACGTCTGACGTTCTGGGTCTACTAGAATATTTTTAATTTGGCAGGTGTCAAAATGTGCCAAAACTGTTGATACGGCGGATCGAAAAGCGGAGTACACCAATCGATTTAAGAGGTGGATATTACCTAGTGTCACACCTGACCTTTGGGGTCCACTAGAATACTTTTAGTTTGACAGGTGTCAAAATGTGCCAAAAGTTTTGGTACGGCGGAATCGAAAAACGGAGTACGCTAATCGATTTAGGAGGTGGATATTACCTAATGTCACGCCTGACGTTCTGGGTCCACTGGAACACTTTTAGTTTGACAGGTGTCAAAATGTCAAATCAGAATTCCGAGAATACGCGCTACGAAACGTGCTATACTCCGTAATGTTGCACAGAGGAAAGTCCACGTTTTGATTACACATCAAAATTAAAGCTATTTTCACACTCCTGAGTTTCGCAAAATTTTCAAAGTTTTATTCACATATTATAAACGCTTTTTCTATTATACAGATCTGATCAAAAAGTTTTATAAAATGCGGCTCATAACAATAATGTAGCCATTTGGTCTCAAAATATAACCTATCATGTGTAGCAGATAGACAAACAAACCAAAAAATATACAAATATCAATTAAACATTTAAATAAAAAATATTTTAATTTTTTGAAGTAAATGACACCCTGTTAAAAGTATAAATAAATAAATTAATATTTTTTCCAAATCTCAAAACGTTTTAAAAAGTTCTTAAAAAACTCTTAAAAACGTCTTGGATATAGTCACTCTTCCCCAGAGTCAAATCACGCTTAATTACTTCTAAATAAGACACCATTAAGTGGTCATTAATTACTTTTTAGGTCTTAAAAAACGAAATGTCAAACCAGTATCAATGGCAACAACCTTGTTGAACAAGTGCATAGCAAGACAAGAGGAACTTTATAAACTGATCAGATTATGGTGCAGGAAATATGATTGAACTTAGTTTGCTTCCAAGAATAAATTAATGGCAGTTTTTTTTTCCATTTATCCCAACAGTTTCTTATATTCAACATTTTTAAAAGATATATGTAACTTCTTATAGTGATATTTCGTTTCGCTATACAGAAACATAACTTCAAGTTGACAGATAAGAAATCAGTGCAACAATGTCTTTAAAGATATCTGGAAGACCTCTTCAAGATGTCTTTGAGAGAGGACGCTAGTAAACTCTTAAAATACTCTTATTTTTAAGGAGTTAAAGAGGTTTTGAAGAAGTTTCATAAAAAGATATGAAAAAATAACTTCAAAAAGAGGTCGATAAGATGTCTTCAAGATGTCTTGAGAGAGCAAGCTAGTAAACTCTTAAGATACTCTTATTTTTAAGGGGTTAAAGAGGTTTTGAAGAAGTTTCATAAAGAGATATGGAAAAATAACTTCAAAAAGAGGTCTATAAGATGTCTTTGAGAGAGCAAGCTAGTAAACTCTTAAAATACTCTTATTTTTAAAGAATTAAGAAGGTTTTGAAGAAGTTTCATAAAGAGATATGAACAAATAACTTGAAAAAGATGTCTATAAGGTGTTTTTAAGATGTATTTATAAGTATTGGCTTTAAATTATCTTTTAAGGAATTCATAAAGTGCTTATTAAGTGCAATGGTATCAAGAAGACTGAACTAAGATGCCATTAAGAGCTGATAAATTTATTTCAAGAACTCTGCAAGAGTTTTTGTGTTGCTTGGGTATTTACAATACCAATTTTGAATAAAAAAAATAAAAACAAATTCCGACACCCCTAATGTATATGTATCGTTGCGTTTTTTTGACGCATGTGCGTCCATTCACATTAAAAGCGTAATGGTTTTTTTTTTGCTGCGATCCCAACATTTTAATCGCACCGATTAAACATCGCAAGTAAGGTCCTAGCCTTAGAAGCTGTGTTGTATTTCTTGCGAATTAAATATCGCACGATAAATAATTGCAAGTAAGTGTATGGCCATAATCTCTTGCGATACCGATTTTTTAATAGCACTGACTGAAAATCGCAAGCTCGGCCCAAGCCTAAGTGTACTTTCTTTAGTCAGACACTAGATTTGGACGAGCCTAGTCACTACCTCAGCCTTTATTTAAAAAAAAATACAAAAATCCCACCAGATAGTACCCTACTACTATTTAGCGGGACTTCCAATACTTTTTGAAACTATACAATTGGAAGAATATTGTTGGTGATTTCGAATAAAATTGTTTTTTGGAATTATGTAAATATTTAAAATAGAATTGAATGTTGTTTTGGTACATTTATTCAATGGAGAAAAAAGAAAAGTATTAAAGTTCAGTTCTTGTTAAAACTCAAATTTTAGTGTTTGGGAGACTTTTTGTTTTGTTCAAAAATTCAGAATAGAACAACATTTTTCCTTTTTTTCTTAAGAATAAATGAATTTTATTAAATTTGTTGTTTTCGAAATAGCTATGAAAAATTAACTTTTTTTTCATTTTTTTTTTGTATGGTACAGTTGTCCAAGAAAACTATTGACATTTTTGCCTGCCAGACGACTTTACATGCCCGAATCGGAGTTGCGTGAGTGGGACAGAGGACCCAAAATGGGAGTTAAAGTGTAGGAAAACCCACGAAGGGGGCCACCCAAGGTACTGCTGCTCAAGGAAACTTGACATTTGGTACCAACTCAACAAAAAAATAACAGCTTTTTTTATAACCAAAATACGTATCTGGTAAACAAGCTTTTTTTTAAACTAAAGAAGGTTAACAAAATACTGTTTTTTTATAAATTTGTCAAAAAATAATAGTTGAAAAGTAGTTTTTTCTTACTAAGTTTTACCAAAAAAAAAAAAAATCCTTTTGTCCTGGTTCCAGACCCATTTCCAGAACCTTTGTACTCAGTTACAGATCCACCTCCGTCAGGCCCACCACCGTCCTACCTGTGTCTATTTCCTTGAAATCGCTCAAGGAATAACAAAATTTTAACATTCTTAAATTTTTGTTGGAAAATTTCTAAATGGCAACGGATTGCCCTTATAGTAGGGGTGTTTGTGCACGATATGAGGGCAAACCTTTCATTTCGACTTGATGGGTTGAGCTTTAGTACACTAATTGTTCAAATCCTTACCTAATGTTTAAGAAGTGTTGCCAAGATGGCAACACTGTCAGAAGGACAAGAGAAGGGTTGCCACCTACCAGTTCAAATCCTGAAATTTTGCTAATAAATCGAAAACCAGGGGTTTGGACGATGGCCTGAGAACTGCCCTTGGATTCAGCGCCCTTGAAACCATAGGACCACATTATTGATTTTCTCCCACCCCCACCCTTGTGATGGAAAAAGGCCGTTTTGGGAAAGTAAATTTGCAAAGCTAAGAAAAGTTAGAAAAAATTAATATTAATAAAATTAAAAGATTGGTGTCGACGCAGAATTTCACAATCTACTACATTGCATCCAAAGTTGATTGAAATTTGAAATTGTACTTTGGTTTTTTAAAAAGTCACTTTAAGAGTGCTGGAGAGATGGGATATGAAAGATTAACAAACTAAAATTATCTTGGTATAATATAAGCATATGACATATGATTTAAGGGTATTTTTTAATGTTCAATCTTATAAAATCAATATGAACCCGATACAATCAACTTAGGAAAATTATAGCCTTTTTCATAAATGATGACTGAGTTTTTTTTACAAAAACAAGTAAAATATTACCAAATTTTAACAGCATTGACATGAATCTTAGTTCACATATTTCATTTGTTATGAGCAGCAAGAATTAAAAGTGAAAGGGTGTTTTTCTTTTCAAATTTCCAAAACTGGAACGTTGATGAAAATTGGTGAAAACATTTAACTTTTCATCAAGACCAAGAATCAAAAAAGACCTAAGAAATATCCACGTTATATAATACTCTACCCAAATTTTATTTTTACGATCTCCAACACAGAACAAAAAGTACATATATGTATTTAGTTTGTTCGTGAAAGAACTATATATTTTTATAGATCGAAAATTTTATCGTTCGTGAACTATATTTTGTATGGTTCGTGAGAAGATCTATCACAACAAAAACATAAATGTTAAAAAAGGAGCCAAGTTCTTATGTGTACAAGAAACCTGTGCGTAAAAAGTCAGCCGAAAAAAGTAATGAGATCTAAAATATATGCCAAGTTTTAAGTTCATGAAGTTTAATATCAAATATATTAAGTAGAGTAATATCGAAACAATTCCAAATCATGACAGAAATTAGGTAATTAATGATTACTGATTAAAATTTGGTGGGTTCACTGGTCATTTGGAATTGTTTCGATATTACTCTACTTAAGATATTTGATATTAAACTTCATGAACTTTAAACTTGACATATATTTTAGATCTCATTACTTTTTTCGGCTGACTTTTTACGCACAGGTTTCTTGTACACATAAGAACTTGGCTCCTTTTTTAACATTTACATATGTTTTTGTTGTGATTTCACTCCTTTTTGCAAAGATTTATTTTGCCAGGTGAAAGTCAAGCCCTACCGCTCTACAAAGTTTCATAATTCTACGACAACCGAAAGTACTCCATACAAGTAATAGCAATTCTGATAAAGTGGGTGGATGGCACCCCCCCTGAATGGACAATTCCAAATTTTCGATTTTTTTCCTTTCTAAGTACTTCAAGTCCTGCCGACCTACCAATTGTCATAGTTCTACAACAATCGGTAGTGCTCCATATAATTTATAAGAATTTTTAAGAATGTGGGTAGATGCCACGCCCCCTGAATGCAAAATTCCAATTTTTCAATTTTTTCTTAACTTTACTTGAAGCCCTACCGACCTACCAATTTTTATCGTTCTACAACAATCGGAAGTGCTTCATATAATTTATAAGAATTTTTAAGAATGTGGGTCGATGCTACGCCCCCTGAACTGAAACTTCCAATTTTTCGATTTTTTTCTTCTAAGTACTTCAAGGCATACCGACCTACCAATTTTCATCGTTCTACAACAATCGGAACTGCTTCATATAATTTATAAGAATTTTTGAGAATGTGGGGGGATGCCACGCCCCCTGAAATGAAACTTCCAATTTTTTGATTTTTTTCTTCTAAGTACTTCAAGGCCCACCGACCTACCAATTTTTATCGTTCTACAACAATCGGAAGTGCTCCATATAATTTATAAGAATTTTTAAGAAAGTGGGTGGATACCACGCCCCCTGAATGCAAAATTCAAATTTTTCAATTTTTTCTTTCTAAATACCTTAAGCCTTACCCACCTACCAATTTTTATCGTTCTACAACAATTGGAAGTGCTCCATATAATCTATAAGAATTTTTACGAATGTGGGTGGATGCCACGCCCCCTGTATGGAAAATTCCAATTTTTCAATTTTTTTCTTTCTAAGTACCTCAAACCCTACCAACTTACCAATTTTCATTGTTCTACAAAAATCGGAAAGGCTCCATATAATTTATAGAAAATTTAAGAAAGTGGGTGGATGCCACGCCCCCTGAATAAAAAATTGCAGATTTTCGATTTTTTCCTTTGTATGTACCACAAGGCCTACCGTTGTGCGAAATTTCAAGTTTCTACGATGTCGGGAAGTGCTCCATAATTTTGATGATCTGTCAGTGAGTCAGTCAGTGAGTCAGTCAGTGAGTCAGTGAGTCAGTCAGTTACGGTTTTTGCGATTTTTGAAGTCCTATATCTTGGGAACTACTAATGCTAAAGAGTTGAAATTTGGTGAGCCACCTGCGTTTGATCAGTTCAGCAAATACTCCGAATTTGAAGTTTCTGACTTTATTGATACTGAAGTTAGAGGGGGGTTGAAAATCGCCTGAGTTTGTTCCTGTAAAAAGGGTGTAGTGCCGCGAACTTGGCTGGGCACTACCGTGCCCTTTGATAAGGAGAGATGAAGATCTATACCTACTTATACGCGAACGATATTTTACGAACCCTGCTATAAGCTTTTTATTGACTAGGTATACATTTTTTTGACAACTTTGTCATTAAAACGTAAAAAAAACGGATTTTTTGGCTTTTGTCCAAATTTAAGAACAAAATAATGATACTTATATGTATGTTCCTCCCTTAATTGATTTTCCTGCTTAATTGATCTAGAAAAATTGGTGCTAACAAACAGAGTTGTCACATTGGGCTTTTTATCATAAATTATTGGGCTATCTTTTTCCTAAATTTTCGACAAACATTTTAAAAAAGTAGCCCAATTTTATATAACTTATATCTATTACTTTTAAAAAGTCCAATAACATAATGTACATTCGTCCAAATTTTTGACGATTTGCCCTAAGAAATCATTCGAAAAAACAAGAAAAAAGTGGAATGTATAAGTAGATTTAGATTTTTTTAAATTAGATAGGGCTAGTTTTCGGGCTACATTTAGAGGAGCGATTTTGGGTTACAAGAATTCTGAAATTGGGCTACAAGAATTCTGAAATTGGGCTACACAGGTTCTTCTTGACCTGTCAACCCTGCTAACAAACTAAAAATATTAAAACAAAATCAGTTAGTTGAGCTCCCCGGTTAATTGATTGAAAAATTAAACAAAATTATCTGGTAAATTAAGCGGAGAACACTGTATTTGAAATTAAAGCTCTTATAAAAAAAAACTGAGTTTTTGTAATGATGGTTTCATTCATGGTGTTAAAATATTATTTTACGTTTTTACTATAATATCACCGTTAATAATTTATACAACCTATGCCAAAAATCGACATTTCTTTTTACTTGCGATATAGGTACTATAGGGCAAGTTTTGGATTCATGCAAAAAAAAATTTGAGATAACAATCAAACATAACATTACATGATAGAGAACACGTAAAAAGTGGGTGGCACAATTCTGTCTGTCTGTCTGTTTGTAACTGGATCTACCGCCTAAGCCAATGATGCGATTTTCTTAAAATTTTGAACTTAAATTTATTTTTAAACTCTCCAGAGGGGAAATAGAATTTTTTTAGCCCTAAAAATAACGGCTTGCCATACAACCGTTAATGAAAAGCTTATTTATCTCAAAAAACGGCTCCAACGATTTTGATAAAAAAAATCAGTGTATTATTGTAGATATGGTGTACTTTTTAATAAGAAAAAAATTACCAAAGCCATTAATTAACATTTTTTTATTTTCGGTTTTCTCATTAACCGCTCATCCAATTTCAATAAATTTTTTTGCACAAAAGCTTTTTTAAAATATATGAAGAATATTGCATACCAAAATTTTGGATTTTTAAAAAAAGATTAAATTTTTTTTTTTTGAAAATTCAATATTTCAAAAACAGGTTGATTAATTATTTTGAAATGTCAGTTTTAAATGTATATTAATATATACTCAAATACCAAATTTTTTTTGAAAAATGTTACAAAACTTTTATATATATGTAGGTAAAAAATTAATTTTTAAGAAAACGGCTCCAACGATTTCAAATTCTTTTTGTATATATTCATATTTTTTTGAGCTCTAAGTTATTTATCAGACTGTTTATACAGTTAAAAGAACGGTTTAAATGTTTTTTTTTTATACTTTTTCTATAATTATTTTTTAATTTATTTATTTTTATAATAAGAGCAAGTACGTGCGATCCAGTCGTGCATTTTATTTTTAATGGTGTAGAAGATTTTTTAACCATTTCTGTACAAGATTGCAAAATCAACAAGCTTTGTATTAAATATTTTTGAATTACGTTTACCGTTTAAAGTAACATGAGAAAAAAAAAACAATTTTTTTGATGCGAAAACTATTTATTGAAACTGGACTTTTTGGTGAGTGTTCCTTATGCCAAAATGAAGATAACTGCATTTAGAAAATTTCACTTGAATCTCCTCCGCAGATAGTTTTTTATTTCTTGTTAATTTTTCCTTGGCTTAATACTATATTTTCAAACTTAAATTAATAGAGAATTGACTACTCGAGTTCCCCGTCACGAACAGTTAATTATTATCCTTTATTAAACATTTTTTTTTCGGAAAAAAGCTGAAATAAACATTTTTTATATAAGAGAATCAAGCATTACTCATGCAATGCAGCTTTAATATATAAAAAAAAGTTCATACTCGGATTAATATTGACATTCAGTTCAATTACTTTCAATATACGTATAGAAGCTTTTTTTCAATTTTCATAATGACACTTACATTTCTAATAAAATAATGAGTTCTATATATGTATGTATATTAATTTGTATGTAGGTACGTACAGGTGTATATATAGTATGTTGACGATGCAGTTTTAATGAGTTTTTAATTGTCTATTAAAAATTGTGTTTATCTTGGTGTTTTTTGACATCTAATGCTTGTGGCTTTCGTTAATCGATTTTTTTGTTGAAAATAAATTCACACAACCACATATACCTTATACACCTTCATAATAAATATAATGAATGCATTATTTAGGTAGCTATACATATGTACATCTGATGTATGTATGTCATGAATGTAGGGTCTTAGGTAAGTGTTTGCTATTGTAAATTGAATTTAAAAAAGAGAATACAGAAACAAATACAGGACATACAGGATATTTGGTTTGTTAAAAGTAGAATTTCAAATATTATACTTTATTTTGGATTTATTTAAGCCTTACGAATAGAGACAAGAATAAATAATATTAATTTCGAAATTGTGTAATATTTACCCAAATAATATTCACCTCTCTTCTGTACCTATGTATACCTCTGCCAAAATAGTGTAAAAAAAGCAACAGCAGAGATAGGTTGTATGTATTTAAAACAAAGCAAACATTTGGCCTTTTTCAGTGTGTTTTATTTTTTTTTGTATTATTATTTGTTATCTGTGAGCATATTTTTGTTTATAGAGCGAATTTTCAATATTAATCAACAAAAGCAATAAAACGTGAAATTTATTCCGCATAAATTGACATAACCAACCTCACATCCCTCACCGGCCGGTCGGTGTGGTATTAAAACCACACGATGTAACCGCACAGCAATATATCGAGCAAATAAAATGGTTTCGGTGTTTTTTCGTCCTGGTTTTTTTTTGTGGCACCATCATATCGCGTTTGGTCAAAAGTACCTACATATCTACGCTATAATTTTTAATTAAAATTATGTTCTCTTATTGCATCTATGTTTATTTACGTACACACAGAGGTGCGTATCCTTTTTATAATTTCCTCGCAAGTAACTCTTACATCTTGCCTGGTTATAGTGTGGCTAGTGCATGTGCGTGTGTTGCGTCCTCTAAGGGGAGCTTATATATTTTTTAACTGCTAGTAGTGGCATGAGTTCTGTGCATAATTTTTAATTGCATTTAAATAAAATAAATTCAATTAATCTGTCGGCGTGCACACGACGAGTGTTGTTGCATTTAAATCCGTCATAATGTTATGTTGCCGCCATGGCCACCGTTCCATTGCTACTGCCATGCCACGCGCATTACTGACGTCGTCGTCGCAGTCGCCCGCCGCCGGCCGCCGTCACTGTTCTGCCGTTATTGCTATAAGGATTTCGCCAGGAATTTGCTGCATACTTTTTTTTATTATTAAATGCAAGTGTGCTGCTACTTGAACCCTTTCATCACTTGCATCATCCTGTTGCAGAGGGAAATTAAAATTTCTTATTCATCCGTATGGAAAATTATGTGAAAATTATATCACCTAAGGGCCCTGCACAATAAATGCGGAAAACAGAAATTATTCCCAACCGCAGATATATAGATAGCAAAAATGATTATGTGTAAGTGTTACTGGTAAGAGGACGCCAGAGTATGTAATGAGATGTGATGTTATAAGTCGGTGCTGCTATTTAAGTAGGTATGCACGAGGACAAGCGGGGGTGGGTTTATGCTCTTAAACCGGATAGGTACCGGAGATGGGCCAAAGAAATATCCTGTGTAACAAGTTGAGATACTTATATAGACATACGTTTATGCGAGAAAAACAAGTACTGGAGAGCGCGGGCACTCAAAGAGCTGACATGGTTTCATTAAAATCAAGTATCTACTTATTAATAATGATAAATCCAATTATAAATCGTTGCAATGCTCACTCATACGTTAATTTTTGTAAAGTATTATCAAGGGATCTGGGAAATACATATGGAAAGATAGGTATTTTAATTACATGCAATATTTTACAATAATTTTTAAAAGGATTTGCTGCTCTTCGGACTCTGGATGTTTAAATTTATATGTGTGTATATGGCTTAAGATAATTTTATAAAGTTATGAAGGTCTTTTAATATTTATATCTCGTGGGAGAGAAGGACTTTTGTAAAACTTTTCACTTAGCTAAGTTGCGTATATTTATGGATATTGTTGTATATATGGTTATTCGTGGACATAACTTTTTTGTTCTGCTAAGTTGTTACGTATTAACCTTTAAGTAGCGTAAGTCTAAGTAAGTAGGTATATCTATTTAAAATAGGTAGGTACTTGTAAATAAAAATGTACTTGGAGCCAGGGGGAAGCTACATGCCATTAAAATAATATTAAAGTAAGAATTTATTCCACATAAATACTAATTTTATAGACAGGTGAAGGTACTCTTATATTTGTGTGAATGCGTTTTTAAGTAGTTTAGTTCTTAGAGTTGGATAGATTGGACTTTACGTCAGAAGCTCAAGCGAAAAACATTTCGATGTCAATTTTGTGTGAATAAGACTCAGAACACTATTTCCGAAATAAGCCAAAAGAAGCCCATGTAAGATTGGTATTTACCTGTTTCCAATATGATCACCTATCACTTAATGTAAAAACCTGTGTTCTTCTAGCCGTCAAGCCACTTAGAGGCATTGATGTAGTTCAGAAGGCTATTAGCCGAAGTTCTAGAAAGTTTCTCTAGGTAGGCAGTCATAGAAATGATTTCCTATCTAGGTGTTTCTATCTTAAATGACAGAGTGCTGGGCAGTGGCAAAGGAAGTGTAAGGTATCCTCATGTGCTTCTTCGTCGCTGCACCCCCTGCAAGGGTCGTCAGTACTGAGCCTCATTTTCTTTTTGTGGTATCTCAGTAGATTGTGTCCGGTGATTAGGTATGCTGACAAGGGAACGGAGATGTTTCTTGTTCATTTGCATAATTTTGTCTGTTCTCTGCTTATTGAAATTTGGCCATAACTTTCTAGTTGTGCCGCATGTTTCAAGTAGATTCCATCTTTCATTGGTTTTTTTCTGGTATTTTGTTACCAATATCCTGTTTAATGCTACAGGTTGCTCCTTTGATATGTTGTTCGACTTTACTTGAATCAAGTGACGAACCCGTTCTCGCCAGCTCATCAGCTCTTTCGTTTCCCTGCACATCGGAAACCCTGTGACCGGGAACCCAGCAGAGTCTAATGTTATGCTGCTTGCCAAGAACCCTTAGCTCTAGCTAAGCTTTGAATGTATCTCGCTGGCAAAAATTGTTTTTATTGCTTCTTGGCTATCAATAAAGAGGGTGATATCAGCTCGTGGTATCGCAATCATTGATATTTGTGTAGCAGCTTTTGTCAGTGCCAAGACCTCGGCTTGGAAGACGCTGCAAAAGTCTGGAAGTCTGAAGGAGCTAGCTAGTCCCAGAGTTTCTGAGAAAATTCCTGCACCAACTCCAGTGTCCATCTTCGAACCATCAGTTCATCAGATCAGATTCATTACTGAAAGGTTGGAAAGAGTGAAGGGTCTGTTGAAGTTTAATTGAGGTGCTGTGTAGACTTACTTAGAAATTACTTTAGGTAAGTATCGGTCTAACTATTGCCGTGTACACCCACCTGATAATTTTTGGGTTGGTTACCCAGGATTTTTCAAAGATGGGAATTTACCTGTCGCAAGTAGTAGTAGGTCATCTGCATAAGCTTCTTCTTTGACTCCACTATATTTTAATTTTACAAGAATTTCTATTAAACGTGATTCTCCAAGTTCTGTATGAATATGCCTGTTTTTCAACATGCGCAAAGACCAGTGATACCTACGTCCTACATATATTTGTAATGATTTTTCGCGGTGATTCGAGCTTTGATATCAGTTCTTACCAAAATGATAATGACGATAATGGTGTGAATCTGAGTTAAGTCGACTACGACGGTGGTCGGTGGGTGATAGCCGAGACAGAATTCTAACAGAAACAAATATTTTTAGAACAGGGTAGGTATAGCAAAAAAGAATGTTAAAATTATCACCATTATACCTGTACCAATTTCATTGAAATCACTTTAAGAACAACAAAGTTTCAAAATGCTGCCATATTTTTCAAACAAACTGTTTTTAAAATATTTTTTTTTCGGCTTTAATTTTTCTATCAACCATAACCTGTGTCAATTTTATTAAAATCGCTCAAAGAATAATGAAAATCCGAGGTTTTGGAAACCTATTTTTTCGCGAAACTTATTCCTTCGATACTTTATGTTGCGTAACTTTGGCTTTTCGAAACTTTCTCCTTTCATAAAATTTTATTGCTATTTCTTATTTGAACTGTTCTTGAATGTATCTTCAATAGTTTTCGCAAAATAAATTCAGTAAGACCGACGTACCAACTGTATTTTACTGTTCCTAGTAGATTTGATTCGATCGTGAAAATGAAAAAAACAAAAAATAAAATTCCCTTTTGAATATTTTTTCACGAAAGAACGAATCATTTTTAATCGTTTTAAGAGCCATCCTTAATAGGTTATTAAATAGACCCGGAAAATAAAGGGTATAAGAGAACAATTATCACTAGTTTACAAAATTTTGGGTCATGGTAGGGTCCTCAAGAAAAATATATTTTCTAGACTAATTTTGGGTTACTGAACACGAAAATGAATTTTTTTTCCAAAGAAGCGTTTTCGATATATGCGCAAGAAACATGTTCTCAGCTATTTTTTCAGATATTGCCATAAATCTCACTAACGGCTTAGCTTATTTACATAAAATGTGTTTTTTCTGAATGATCTGATCTGTCTCCATCCGAAAATGTACTAATATATAAGTCGGACTGAAATTTTATAAGTTACAGGCATTCAAAGTTTGAAAAACGAGTATTTTTGAAAAATTTTTAGTTTTTGGTTGCTCCATATGTATAGAAAAAAAAATATTTGAAATAATTTTAAAGACTCATGTGAAAAACAATCTTCTTGTCAAAGATTTGAGCCAAAGTTTTCCAAAATCGGTTGATAAATGTAGAAGGAATTAGATAATTAGTGAAAGGAGGCAATTTCAATTTTTTCAATAAAAGTCATATTATTCACCCAATTAGTTGGGTTCGCTTCGCATTTCAGACATTATAGTGTTTTTTGTTTCTATAGCGCTCCTATTACCCATCTTACTGGAAATAAATTCCTTATTGGAGCATTACTGATTCCGTAATAAATAGTTTCTCTCTATACTGCTCTTATGAAATGACGACGGAGCTTTCGGTTCTATAGTCAACCTGTATTATTATTTCACAATCTATATTTTAGTTTCGGTTACATGCTAAGTGCAGCCACAAACTATTTCTGCTATACTAGTGAAAATACAAACCACATCTGGTATGCTAAAGAGTATAGCCACAAATGAGCAGTGTGGAGAAAGTGCATAAGTTTTTTTTTCATCGTAAATATATTCTTCCAAGGCCGAGCGGTTAGCGTGGTGGAATTTTAGTGCGAGCGGACCATGGTTCGAGTCCGACAGAAACCTTGTAATTTTAATAATTTAAATAATATCTAATAAGTTCTTAGATTGCATTTTAGATAAAAACTTTCAAATAAAATATCAGCAAAAAAAATAAAATAAAATAAAAATATAAACCAATTACGAAATATTTTTTTTTTATTTTTCTACCTTTTTCTATAAGACCTCTAAATTGAGTCCAGTAAGTGTTTTTTGGGAAACTGAATTTACTCCATAAAGGTCCAATTGGACTATTATATAATGCTTATATGATTGCAAGAAATAATTATGAAAAGCTTCTGTGGATGATTATAGGGGCAAAATTGTTAGTTGGGTAATTTAACTTCTGCATTTACAGTCTGAATTTGGAAAACACTGGCTCAAATCTTTAGGAAGAATATTGTTTTTTACTTGAGTCCTACCGTTCCGAACCTCAAGGCTGCTCAGGGATATTAAGACCACTCAGAATCTCAAGGGCGTTCAGGGATCTCAAGACCATTCAAAATCTCAAAACCGCTCAGGAACCTCAAGACCGCTCAGAATCTCAAGACCGTTCAGAATCTCAAGGCCTCAAGGAATCTCAAGGACGCTTAGAGTCTCAAAACTGTTCAGATTCTCAAGGCCACTCGAGTCAATTCGAGTCGACTGTTTTCATACATGACTTTTTTTAGTCATGACTTATTTATTAGCAATGAGTTTTCTCAGTAATGACTTTTTGCAAGTCGTGACTTTTTTCAGTCGTGAATTTTTTCAGTCACGACTTTTTTCAGTCATGACTTTTTTCAATCATGACTTTTTTCAGTCATAACCTTATCCAGTCGTGACTTTTTTTCAGTGGTGACTTTTTTCATTCATGACTTTTTTCAGTCATAACTTTCTTCAGTCGTGACTTTCTTCAGTCGTGACTTTCTTCAGTCATGACATTTTTTAGGCATGACTTTTTTCAGTCATACATTTTTCAGTCATGACTTTAGGATGGTCCAAAGTAGTCATTTAAAATGATCATCTTTTACAAAAATATTGGACACTTTTGCGGGCCAATAAACACAGCTCTTACAAAACGCTTAAAATAAACTAACCAATTTGGCTGACCGTTGCGGTCTAGGTGTAAACTCTCATAAAATAGAACTTGTTCTATTCTCAAGGAATTATAAAATCCCTCCATCTATCATAGGCATCGCACTTACATTCACTAATCAAGCAAAATATTTGGGTCTTATTTTAGGTAAAAAGTTGAGCTGGTCAAAAAGGCCGAAGTAGCACTTTTTTCATGTAAAGAAAAAATGGAGTCTTCAATCGCGTGTCACTCAATGGGTTTATGTATACTTCGGTAATAAGACCGGTTTGCAGTATGGTGGACTGCTCTGGATAAAGTGGTTAATTGTGACAAACTAAGCAAAGTCTAGTGTTCGGCTTGAAAGTGCATAAGTGGATAAAAAATGGATCCAGAAAAATTAATTTCATAACCACAGTAGATAACCATTAAAACCATTTCCGAACAGTGGTTTTGGGAATGTTTGGACTAAGGCTATCGATTAGTGCCCTCTGTTTTTCAATAACCGCATGAGATACTTCTGGACGCCTCTCAGACCTAAAAGTTGTATCACGCTTTCAGTTCATTTTTTTTAATCCACGGGTATTGGGGCTTCGTTCTCATACCATGCGGCTCTTTTCCATATTTACCATCAAACCAATCTATTCATAGCATTAATCGGCATCATGGAAGCGGGAGTTTTGGGAGCTGAAAATGTCAGACTGCCTCGTGTCGTGAATAGTGAACTCAGAGGGTAGAGGACGATGGACATCGAGGCTGACAAGAGACTTGGCTAACCGAAAACACGATGAGTTCAACTACTTCATCACCCAATTCCTCATTGGGCGCCGAATTTTTAAAGCCTTCCTCAACATAATCAGCAGAACGAACAGTCTATAGCATGTGCCAGTACGGAGACACACATCATACTTTTTAAACCTGTAGCAGATGGGACGCCCAGCGTCAAATCTTGAAAGAAGTATTGGTATCTTCAACAACTCAGAAGATATAGTCGACAAGATGCTGGATAGCGAACTAAATTGGAGAAAAATCTGCTCCTATGTTGAAGAAATGTTCAACAAGAAAAAGAGAGAAGAAGAAATTTTCGGGAAAGAAAATAAACCTCATTTTACGCTTTAAGAACATAGAACACGAATTTCGAAAAATTATGTTTCATTGCTCGTGTTCATTACCTGCACCTGGCCTACAACTACAAAAATTCAAATTTGAAATAAGTACCTCACTCACTGCACTTTCAAAATGGTGGTATCTGTTACTACTGCTATGTGTTATCTTACAACTATGACTATTCCTCTCTTTCTGATACGTTCATAACTTAAACAACAACCGATGGCCTGTACGACCATGTCTATTAAAATTCGAAAATAAAACCATTTTCACTTGGCTTGATCTGAATCAATAACTTCAGCTTCGTGCTATTTGTCTCAAGTCATGCCTTGTCCAGGACAACACATATCAATGCCAAATTTGAGTCCTCTATTTTATAGGTACGTACCTATACACACATTTGCACAAAGTCATGGCGAATATAATAGAAAATACAAAACACGATACCTACCTTCATCCCATAAGTCAGTGTTCATGTGTGATTAAATCATCTCACTCATTTCCATCGAATTGGGATTAATTCTGTGCTGCACATTTTCTGGAGCAACAACGTTAGCAACAGAAATGGGTATAACAACCGACCGCACATCACCATCACATCAAGAACTCAAACATATACACGAAAACATCATTGATGATATACCTACAAAGTGGAGGTGGAGGAGCATTATCAGATGATGCTCACAACATTTTCCAAGCTCTGTCGCAACCCAATGTCCTTTTGATTATTGTGCTTGCAGTTAGCTATGTATGGATCCCTTGAGAAGTTATTGCACAGAAATACGTTTGTAGGCAGGGTTAGGGTAGGCAGTCCTACCTTGTACTTTCTGTCTACTTGGTTTGGTTTACTTAGAATGCTGCTTTGTGAAATTGCGGCAGGAAAATTTTGTTTAGAGAAGAAGTTAAACCCCAAGAGAAGGGAAGGAAAGTAAACAAATAATATGCATTTACGATTACCGTTTGATATCCTTCATAATATAATACGAATTGTTGAACTTCTGTTTGTGAGCAGTTCCATAAGGGTAAGCCAAATGAAATTTCTAATAAATTAGAACAAGGGGAATGGGAATTCTCAATGTATCTCCAAGACTACCCAATTATTAATTTACAAAATGAATAGAACATTTCTCTCTCTTTCTCTCTCTATTTATCTCCATTACTCCTTCCATATTATTTGAGATATCATTTTCATAGAACGTTAGAAGTCAAGTGATAACATTTTGGTAGGTTTACATATGGAAAAGATTTGAGAATCCCATATTCCCAGTCAATATATTTACAATAATTCTGAAGTAGGAAGTTCTCAAAACGGCTGGCATGCAGTCGAAATTAATTTAATTTTATGTCAGCAAGGAAGAATTTTTGATAGCTTTGCAAATAAAAGCTCACTTTGCATTTCACACAAAATTTGTGTATTTTGGATTTTATACCAATAACTCCGAGAGTCCAGTCCAGAGATAGTAATAGTTTATTTGGGTTTATTCTAGAGTTAAGGGTCTTATTCAAACGAATTAATAATAGAAATTGATGTAAATTCTGAGCCGCAGACTTCAGACTTATGTACATAGATTTGAGGGTGCCCATCAGCCTGGTGTTTAAGGATAAAAGGATAAATGAAGTGACTACTGGTGTTATCGTAAATTGAGAAATCAAGGAGAATGTTGAAAATTATACTTTCGGCCAACTTAGATTTTATTTTGGCTTAAAATAGTTAAAGCAGACCTAGTGTCTTGAGTATGTATTTTCTTTCAAAGTGGTATTCCAAATTTTGTAAAAATATGATGAACTTCAAAATTAAATTTGCTTTTTCAGGTCCTCTTTACATCAAGCGAATATAAGCACGTGAACTAATTTTGTTCAAAAACTGTCTAAAAACATTTTCATAAATATCCTTGCAACCCCCCTAGTGTCAAAATTCAACGCCACTTACCTCACTCATAAATCATAAAATTAAAGCTCATTCAGTTTCGAAGACAATCGGTTCACTCGTTTAGGATCTAGCTTGAAGTCAAATGGACGTGAAGAACCAGCTAATTTTTAGAGCTATCATGTTTGTACTAAACACCATCACACAAATTATATCAGCACATGGCATTGTGTGCTGATCACAAAACGGAACAAATAGCTAATTTTCATCATCATCATCAAGTCCTGTAACCCTGATTGAGGCATAGGGTGCCAACAAATCGTTTCCTTCCTTCTCGGTCTGCAACTAGATTTTTAACTGTGGCCAAGTCTTTCCCTGGGAGTCTGCTTCTACTAGAACTGTTAATTTCCATGTTGTTCTTGGTCTTCCAACCCACCGAACACCCTGATGATTCCATTCAAATGACTGCTTTGCAATTTCATCGTTGGGTTTTTCCAGTGTGTGACCAATCCATAGCCATTTACGCTTTCTTAAGTTGACGTGCAGCTGCTCTTGACTAGTTCTGCACCACAATTCTTCATTTGATATACATTGTGGCAAATTTTTAGAATATGGCATAGACAGCGATTGACAAAAACCTGCAATTTCAAATCAATGAGATTTAACTAGATTTCCAAATTTAGGCCAAAGAACTGGAGGCTGTGCGAGAGCTTTATTTATCCTACTTTGAGCGTCCAGATCATTTCCAACATTTACTGAAACAATACTTCCAAGGTAGTTAAATTGTGCAAATTCTTCCTCTGGCGTCTCCTGTAGAATAATACGCTGCTGTTTGGAGTGCCCTGTAAACATTATTTTTATCAAATTACCAATCGACTCCCCCTCCACTTACAGTGTTTGGCATCTGGTTATTTGCTGTATTCCAACGCTGGCCGTCAAAGCATCGTCTATCGCCAGTAGAAAGAAAAATAGGCTATAGTACATCCCCCTGTCTCACACCCTGTCGCACTTCGAATTCGAAAGAGTTGGATAGCTGCCCATTGTGTAAAACAAACATCTTGTGTTGTTATAAGACTCTTTTTTAATGGCAACATCACTGGGATAGATTTCTGTTTCCCACACAGCTAGTATCAACAGCTAGCTGTTCTGATGACGGGGTCAATTTTCAGGAATTTGGCTGGTATTCCGTCAAGTCGAGCTGCTTTGTTGTTTTTGAGAAGAGCTATCGAAAATTGGATTTCCAGTAGTGTAGGGGGCTTGGTGTCAATACCCCTATAAGATCTACGCATCTCGTTTAGCTGGGGCACTTCAGCATTCTGCTCAACGGAGCAAGGCACAAAAATTTTCCTGCCAACTGTGTAGCTGATCCTCAATTAATACCAAAAGTGTGCCATCCACATCAAGGAAGACAACGAGACAATTGTCAAAACCTTCAGGAAAACAAAAGTGGACATGTTAATGAACTTGGGACTGAAAGCCAAAAATCGATCAACTCTGAAGAAATCCATCCAAAGTGTCCTTGGAGAAAGGGCAATGGTTCGAAGCCTGGAAACAAAAACACTTTGGAAATAAGAGATCTTGACGAGGTCACTACAGAAGAAGAAGTGCAGGGAGCCATTAAAAAGAAAGTGGGTGACCAACCGGCTGATTTCAAAATCTCTGTCACCGGAAAAAACAGAAGTGCCTTCAAGATGGCAATAGTACAGATAGGCAAATGGACTGCGAGCAAAATCCTTCAAAACTCAATTATAATAATAGGATGGAACCATAATGTATGATCAAAAGAAGAATAGAGGTCCCCAAATGTTTCAGGTGTTTGGTTATGGACACCTGCAAGCAAAACTGCAATGGACCAGACAGGAGAAAGCAAGGAATGTGCTTCAACTGTGGGAATCAAAGCCATAAAAGGAAAGAGTGCACAGAATAACCAAAGTGCTATTTATGCGCGAGCCTGGAAAACCAACCATGCGCAATGGATTACGTACTAGGGTCGGGAAAGTGCCAGGTATTTAAACAGGCACTTTCGGCCTCCACAAAATGACCAAAATACTCCAAGCCAACGTCGAAGAAGTCGAACGGCGGGCAACCTCCTGTTCGAGCTTAAAAATGAACTAAAAGCAGACGTCGTCATACTAAGCGAACAATACGCCAATAAAGACGAGCAAACCTGGATCTCTTACTCACTTTAAACCGCCGCTTCATGGATCCTGAACAGAAACGTCGCCGTTAAAAGCAAATAACATAGAAGATTTCATATGTGAGACTGAAGGAGAAACACTACGCGAAAGCTACACAGGAAGTGATCACCAATAAATTATCTTTTTTATTGAAAGAAACCACCGGATCACAAATCGAAACCAAACCCAAGCGGTAAGATGGAATGCCAATAGACTTCAAGCTGAATTACTGAACAGGACGATCGAAGAAGGGAAGATTCCCGTACTCCGTACTGGAAGGGAATGGATGATTGGTGTTGCTTTTTTTTTTTTTTCCTGACAACTTCCCTGGATATTTGGTATAATTCCCTCATATCTCCTCTTCTTGCAGCGTTTTCCGCATTTTCTGTGAGACCGTCTAACCTCACCCTCCTTTCAGGTCTCAAACAGCAATAGACCATCTTGCAGCTTTTCGTTGAGCATCTGCTTCGGCATTTATTTCCATCTTCAACGATTTGCGAAGCTCGATTTTATCCCAGGTGTCTTGGGATATCCAAGAGTTTCTAACTCTCGCCTGTTTAGGTGGGTATACAGTTTCGGATCCAGCCTCCATAAAAACACTTTATATCAGCCCACATCTCATCAATTGTTGAATGTTGAACTACGTTTAATGACGAAGCTCTGTCGTTAAGGTTGGTGACATATGTCGGGATCACTTAAGGCATTCGTATTGAACTTTAAACTCCTTGCTGCATCCTGTGATTGTCGTTGTATAGCTGCGGTTCGTCTTCGTAGCTTGAGACTCATGAAAACCAAATGGTGGTCGCATCTCATGTCGGCATTTCTAATACATCGCTGCTGTTTGGTTTTCAGTTTGACTATCCGGATGTAACCAGGTGATTTTATTGCAATTCTCATGTTTAAACACAGTCCCACCCAGTACAAGACGATTAGCGCTACAAAAATCGACCAGCAAATCGTCATTTTCATTCCGCAACCCCAAGCCATTTTTCCCGTCACGCGTTCCAGACCGTAGTTGTTGTCTGATCCAACTTAGGAATTGAGATCTCCCATGACAATTATGATGTCGGCTCTCGCAACACCTCTGTAAGCTGAGTTAAAATGAGTGTAAAAAGTGGTTTTGTCTTCCTTGGTTATGCGTCATTTGTGGAGCGTAGCACTGAATTATTGCGTCGTTACAAATCCTTAAACGGAAACTTGCTGTCATTATTCGTCTTAAAATGGGTGCCTAAGAAATAAGACTACCATACAGACCATGCAGCCTTTGGCCACCCTCTCTTTCATCCTCCCCGAAACAGCATTGCGTTTGTTTGGTGTCAGATCTGTATTCAGCTCTTCCTCTCCACCTAATTTCGCTGATTTTCAGGTGAACAATTTTATGCTCAACCTGCTCGTGTCTACCTTCGCCGCACAAGGATCGAACGTTCTCTGCTCCGATTTTTTTTACGTAGGTATGCGGTAGCCAAAAGAGTATCATTTGCTCTTCTTGAAAGACTTCCTCTATTTGTTGCTAATTCATTTATTATTATGGCGTCTTGATTGACGCTATCATACATGGGGTTTTAAAACATCCCAAGGACGAGTTTGTGCCTTTACCAACATCGCTGATTTATCTGCTTAACCCGGCATCCCTTCTGTCTCTCTTGACGTTAGCCTTACACGTTACCCAACCCACACTCTACCTTGGGGAGGTGTTCATGGGAATTTTCGTTTCATTGAGCCTAGGGCCGAAGTGGCATCCTAGCGCTCTCCAGTACTTTTAGAGAACAAATCTTTACCCACACATATTTGTGTTCATATATAAAACGATCAAACAAAATATAAAGAAGGTACATTATTTACAAAAAAATGTAGTTCACTTTTCATAATTTCACTGTTAGTCAATTTGTGCCCAAAAAGGCTCTTCGCGACCAAATTGTGGGGTAGTTTAGATTTTTTCCCTCCTTTATATTTTCGGGGGTGCAGAATACGAATCTGAGGTTTGCTAACAAAATTTCGTGACGCAACATGGAAAAAAACGCAAAAAATGGTACAAAAATGCATTTCTTGGGAGATTTTCTCTAATGGCTCGAAAACTACCAACTATTCGAAAATTACATCAAACTACCATTGAAAGTATACACAATTTCCATTAAATCTATATTAAAGTTTTTTCTGCGACAACCCATTTGGACTCAAGCGCTAGTCGAAAAATGACGTATTTTTACTGTTTTCGAAAATCCACTTGAAAGCGCTAAGAAATTACTTTGTGTTGCAAAATTGTAGCTTTTGTCTGAAACACATGAACCAAGATATACTTTCCTGATGGTCTTTGATGTGCTGAGTTCGAATCGGGCCTTTGAATTGCTCTAGCACGTTACGTTTTTGAGATATTCGAATCAAAATATTATAAGAAAATGCATTTTTTTATGCAAATTTGAAGCTATATTTTTTTCTCGAGGTAATTTTTTTCGAAAAAATATTTATGGTCATTCCGAAGTTTTTATTTCAAAATTTTTTTGAATCCTTCAAATACCTCTATTCGTCTTCGAGAAATCGTTGGTTATCGTCTTGCTACCCAATTTGAAAAATCCTATAAATTTGTGCTCAAAAGGGCAAATTGTGGGATTTTTCGAATCAGGTAATAAGACGAAAACCAACGATTCCTCGAAGACGAATGGAAGTATTTGAAAGATTCAAAAAGAACTTTGAATTAAAATATTCATACTTCAAAATGACCACAAACATTTTTTTCGAAAAAAATTACCTCGAGAAAAAAGATAACCCCAAGTTTGTATAAAAAATGCACTTTTGTTTAACTTTTAGATTCGAATATCTGAAAAACGTGACGTGCTATAGAGCAATTTCAAGACCAGATACAAACTCAGCGCATCAAAGACCAAAAAAGTATATCTTGGTTCATGTTACAGACAAAAATTCAAATTTTGTCACCCAAAATAATTTCTTAGGGCTTTCGAGTGGATTTTCGAAAACAGTAAAAATACGTCAATTTTCGACTAGCGCTTGAGTCCAAATGGGTTTTCACCAAAAAAAAAAACTTAAAAAGGGAGTTATTGGAAATTGTGTATACTGTTAATGTTACTTTGATGTTATTTTCGAATATAGTTGGTAGTTTTCGAGCCATTAGTAAAAAACTCGCAAAAAATGCATTTTTTCATCATTTTTTGCATTTTTTTTTCCATGTTGCGTCACGAAAGTTTGTTGGCAAACCTCAGATTCGGATTCAGCACCCTTGAAAACAAAAAGGAGCGAACAAATCAAAACCACCCCACAATTTGCATATTGGTAAAAATACAATATGACTTCTACTATTTGGGTAAATTAATTCAAAATTATATCAAGTAAATTATTTAACTAAACAAATAATGGATTCTTAATTGGTTATAACTTTATAGTCCCGTCTTAGCCTTAAAATCAGCCAATTTAACGTGTGTAAAGTTGGCATATCATTTTTGAGCTAGACCAATGGGACCATGCATTTCTATTCCGGATTTTGCAATTCACCAAATAGTGGGTGTTACCGACTGTACTGCTAACTTTACTGTGAAGTTAGCAGTGCCTGTCCTTTTCTCAGCAGCCGGGCTAGCTAGGAATCTGAAATGAGGCTCTGAATTTGCAGTTTAATTTGCAGTTCAAGAAAAAGAAAAAAACAAATTTTTAAATCCTTACACAAAAAAAAATTTATACTGTACTGCTAACTTCTCTGTGAAGTTAGCATAAAAGTCCTTTTCTCAGCAACGGTGCTACTTAGAATTTTGCAGTAAGGCTCCAAATTTGCAGTT
The DNA here is from genome assembly GCA_963921185.1 of Dasysyrphus tricinctus. Classification (NCBI taxonomy): domain Eukaryota; kingdom Metazoa; phylum Arthropoda; class Insecta; order Diptera; family Syrphidae; genus Dasysyrphus; species Dasysyrphus tricinctus. The sequence continues at coordinate 50,954,168 of OY992531.1, forward strand.
TAGTTTACAGTTCAAGAAAAATTAATGTCCAAATTTTGAAGTCCAAATTTGAAAAAAAAATCGAATAAATTCATTTTTCACTGTTAACGTCATTGTGCAGTTAGCAATACATATCCTTTTCTCAGAAACTGAGCCAGCTAGAAAATTGCAGTTATGATCCAAATTTGCAGTTTCTTATGCACTTCAAGAAAAAATACAGTTCAAATTTTGAAGTCCAAATTTGGCAGAAAAATCGATAAATTCACTTTGCACTCTGACGTTAGCAGTACATATCCTTTTCTCAGCAACTGTGCTAGTTAGAAAATTGCAGTTAAGGTCCAAATTTACTTCGTGCACACAGAAACATAAAATCCACAACTCTACCGGTTGAATTATCTCAAAAACGGTTACTCTTATGAAAAAAAGGCTTAATATTTTGTATTGTAAATTTTCTAAGCTACAACCTTGTCATTGACATTTTTTCTGTTTCAGTTACCGTTCGGGAGATATTCCTTAAAAACCATTTGGGGTGGCCTTTGACCCCCCGTAAAATTTGTTAGGGGCGCTCATATCGATGGGGACTTCTAAAGGTTTCTTAAGAATGCTATGAGGAGGCTTTATACCAAAATTCACCTTTCTGCCATTTTTTTAGAAGCAAAAATCTTAAATGACTGGACTATTAACAGACCACAATATACCTATATCCACCTGTAATATTCATTGATTTGAGATACAACAAGCTTAGACAAATGTCTAATGTCTTAAGTCTTGAAATGTGTTTAAAGAATATTTATGAATCCTCCATTACTACCTAAGGCAAAAAAAAAAACAGAAACATGATTAATTTTTCCAGACAGTAAAAATGAAACAAAACAAAAGCTAAAAACGCCCTATTAAAAAAAAATCCATTTTAACATTTGCATACAAAAAAATAAACCTAAAACAATAGCTAAGTATAAGTACATTTACTTTGTAATTTCCCTTGAAATTAAACTTGTTTTATTTTTTTTTCTCTCTAAAACTTTTGTTGTCAGTCATTTTATTAGAGCTTAATTTAAACTTTTTAAATTAAAATGTTTATGAATTTTAATCGACCTTAAGAAAAAAACTCAATTTAAAAATGACAATGTTGATTTAAGTTTGAGTTTCTTGTACACAAAGTCTGTATAGAAAAAAAAATATTCTTGCCAACATTAAAATTAATTTCAAGTGCACATTATTAGCTAAGCTATTTATAGATAAGTTAGAGATAGAAAAAAATGCAAACTTGATCTGAAGATGATACTATAATGTCCGTTTGTTTAAAGAAGAAGATAGACAAAGAGAGTTTTTGTTATGATAATTGGAAATTATTAAAAATATTAATCAAATTTTAAATTGAAATTCAAGTCATAGACAATAATATAAAATTATGCATTATTGTGGTCTCCAAAAAGAAAATACCATATAAGATTGTGCTAAAAACAAGTTAAAAACTAGAAAAATAAATCAACATAAACATATTTGAGTCTTTTTTATTACCATCTTAAGGTTTTTTTAATTTTAAAAATTCCAATTATCAATATTTAAATTTGAGCCTTTCTTAATATATGTAAATTATTTAAATCAATTACAGAATTTCTTTCAGAATGAGACTTATTTTTTTGAAAAGTCAGCTTATTAGAATACCTATCAAAGTCCAGGAGATTTGAAACAGAAACAGTTTCAACTACATACATGTATGGAAACAATGAGCTAAGGAAGGGCCCTGTTTTATTTATGTGTAAAAAACAAAAGAACAATATTTGCCGATTTCTACTTTTGTTTTGTTTTTGGTCACCAATAAAACACACATGAGACATCACAAAATTCACCCATCCTTGATGTATCACCCAGATGACAGATCAGTTAGTTTGAAAATTATAGAAAAAGAAAATAGACAAAACTCAGTTGGGCTCTAATTCATGACTCTTTATTTTCCTTCGTCAAAAAAAAAAATAAAAAAAAAAATATCCTGTCAGAGTTTCTTGCAAAAAAGTTTGCTCACCTAAACAACTTTTTTGTTCTTAGAAGCTAAAAAAAAGCACTTTATTTTCATCCACACACATATCTATCGAACGAAGAAGCTTTATGGCGTTGACATTGACATCCTGTTTAAAGTATTTTCACAATATGTCTCCTCATGGTTGTCTTTCGCTTGTTCTTCTATTTTTTGCATTTTATTTTTTGTCTAACAAAAGTGATGAATAGTGTTGCCATAGTGTCATGAAGTTATATATTTTGAGGTTTTTATTTCCACTATTTTTAGTTATAACTTACAAATTTATAATTAGACAGCATCGGCTTCATAAAAATGTCATGTATCTCAAAAATTTCAAATTTTATAGGAAAGATGAAAATGTATCACGACGCTTAACTTTTACTTTCAGAGTTATGAAGTCTCTTCGTCAAAATACTGAAAATATGCAAAATATAATAATAAATATCCAACTCAGCTTAGTCTAATTTTTAAAAAATGAATCAAGAATAAGATATACGTTATGTATCTGTTGCAGAAAAAACTTTTCGTGCACTTAGAGAAAAACATCACGTAAATAATTAACAAGGCTCTTATTATTAAATTAACATTTGATTTTAATAAAACTAAATTCAACACTTTATTCTTGTAAGTAAGAAAATTTGACGAGAACACTGTGTTAATTTTAACCGAGATCGTGTTTTGTCAACACTGTTAAACCACAAATTAGGTTTAGTTAATTTACATATGTGGTTGTTTTTACAATTATCTGTTGAATTTAACGCGGCCTCCTGTTAAAGTAGCACTCTGTCAGTTAATTTCAACGTGACACCAGTGTTTGAACACACACACACCACACAGCCATCCAAATAAAAAGAGTTTTAACTATGTAATTGATTTTTGGCACCAGTTTTTTTGTGCAGCGAATTGGCCAAGTGTATGAGTTCTACCAATCTCCGTCTGTGGAAGGTAGCCAGTTCAAAACAAAATTAAGTATAACAAAGTATTTTCAATTTAAATTAATATATAATTAATTTCTATACTATCACTAGATTTGTATGTTATACTAACCAGATTCTACTGTTAAATATAGCATTTAACATAGAGTCATAATAAGGTAACATGATGTTCATGTACAAATTACAGGGCTACTTTTTTAAGGTAGTGTTAAATTTTCAAGGTGCCATGCAGATTCTATCTGCAACCTATGTTGATTCAACACGACACTAATACTAGGTATTGGGCTAAACAGTTAACCTGATCAACCGTATGTTGAAAAATAACAACCTGAAAATCTGGTATAATTAACCAGAAATTTGTCTTAGTGTATGATATCTATCCAAATGGTCGCTTAAATGTCAAAGATCCACTACAAATACATAATGTTTACTTATACCAACTCAACAGAAATGTGTCATATAAGAAAATGAAGTACTCTCATTGATCTTTCCAATGACGTATGACAAATTTCTGTTGAGTTGGTAGACCAAGTGCCAATCAAGAACTGCATTATTGTTATATTTGGGATTTTTCATGTCCATGTAGCTCTTGAACCCCGGGGTCTACGGCTTAACGGCTATATACAAAAACGTAGTACATGCAATAACCTTTCCAACGATATATAACACATAAATGTTGAGCGGGTCATCCAAGTACCAATTAAGAAATGCATTATTATTGTTTTTGGTGTTTTAAAGCCGAATATCTTTTGAACCCCATGGTTTACAACTTAACGGCAATATAATAAAATGAAGTATTTGCAATGACCTTTTCATTGATGTATCACACATCTCTGTTGAGTAGGTAGACCAATTTGCCCATTCTCCTTTGTTTTCTAATTTTTTAACCAAAATTATAATCAGAATAAAACCTCAAATAAAAAAGAATATTTTTCTATTAATTCGCTGTTAAAACTTTTTAAAACGTCAAAAAATTCCAATAAAGCTACATTTGTGTGTAGATCTGTATACCTACATATATTGATGGCTTGAACATTTCGTTAAAAACATCCTATTTTTGGCTTAAGATCTGAATTTTTACTTGCGATATAGGTACTATTGGGCAAATTTTAGATTCGTAAAAAAGAAAAATTTTGAGATAACAATCAAACATGACATTAAGAAGGTAGAGAACGCGAAAAAAGTGGGTGGCACAATTCTGTCTGTCTGTCTGTACCTCAACCTACAGCCTAAGCCAGTGAAACGATTTTCATCAAATTTTGAATTTAAAGATTTTTGTAACTCTCCAGAGGGAAAATAATTTTTTTTTTAGCTCCAAAAATAACGGTAATTGCCATACACCCGTAAAGAAAAAGCTAATTCATCTCGAAAACGGCTCTAACGATTTTGATAAAAAAAATCATATTGTAATAAAAAAATCACCATGTGTATACAATGGTGTACTTTTAAGTATACAAACAAATTTCCAAAAACTATTATTAACGGTACCTGCCATGTTACGGTTTTTTTGATTTTCTATTTTCTCTTTAACGGCTCACCCTACTTCAATAATTTTTTTATACAAAACTTCCTTTAAAATGTCAATAGTATTGCATATCAAAATTTTGAAAAAAGTAAATTTTGGATTTTTTAGAAAATATTAAAATTTTTTTTTGAAAATTCAATATTTTGAAAACGGGTTGATGAATTTTTTTGAAAATAATTTCGTAATGCGTAAATTCATATGAATAAGTACTCAAAACTGGCATCCCAAAATTTTGTTTTAAAAATATAACCTAAATTTTATATACATATAGGTACAAAATTAGTTTTTAATAAAACCGCTCCAACGATTTTTTATTTTTTTTTGCATATATCAAAGGGCACGGTAGTGCCCAGCCAAGTTCGCGGCACTACACCCTTTTTACAGGAACAAACTCAGGCGATTTTCAACCCCCCTCTAACTTCAGTACCAATAAAGTCAGAAGCTTCAAATTCGCAGTACTTGCTAGGCTGATCAAACACAGGTGGCTCACCAAATTTCAACTCTATAGCACTAGTAGTTCTCAAGATATAGGACTTCAAAAATCGCAAAAACCGTAACTGACTGACTGATTCACTGACTCACTGACTCACTGACTCACTGGCTCACTGACTCACTGACTCACTGACTCACTGACAGATCATCAAAATTATTTAGCACTTCCCGACATCGTAGAAACTTGAAATTTCGCACAACGGTAGGCCTTGTAGTACAAACAAAGGAAAAAATAGAAAATCTGCAATTTTCTATTCAGGGGGCGTGGCATCCACCCACTTTCTTAAATATTCTATAAATTATATGGAGCTTTTTCGATTGTTCCAGAACAATGAAAATTGGTAAGTTGGTAGGGTTTGAGGTACTTAGAAAGAAAAAAATTGAAAAATAAGTGGGTTCACTGGTCAAGTTTTCATACATTTTAAATTTGTGATTAAGTAAGTATTTAAGAGAAAACTTGCCAAGTAAATCCACCAAATTTTAATCAGTAATCATTAATTACCAAATTTCTGTCATGATTTGGAATTGTTTCGATATTACTCTACTTAAGATATTTGATATTGAACTTCATGAACTTAAAACTTGGCATATATTTTAGATCTCATTTCTTTTTTTGGCTGACTTTTTACGCACAGGTTTCTTATGCACATAACAACTTGGCTCCTTTTTTAACATTTATGTTTTTGTTGTGATTCCTATATAATGGTATACTTGATTTTGAGCATTAAGCTATTTTACTAGTTGTTTATACATTTAAATTGCTTTTTTATGTATTTTTCTAATTTTTTTTGTTTAATTCTTAAGTTCCCAGCAACTTGAACATAAGAGTAAGTACGTGTGATCCAGTCGTTGAAATGTCTCCAATAATAATAAGCTTTTTTTTTAAAAGCTTCAAGCTAAAAATAGTGTTTTCTTCATTAAAAAACTAGCTCTCTAGATTTCGACAAAGCTTGAATCTAGTGTAAGGCTTTGATTTGATATCTTAAGAATGTTTTTGAGAGAACACTTGAACCATAATGCTTTTTATTCAAGCCTACCTAACAGTTCCCGTGCGAAAAAAATATGTGCAAATATTTTCGCATGTCAAAATATTGAGTTGAAATACAAACAAAAATAAAAATAAATTTTTGCATGATTGGTTTACAACTTCATGCAAAAAAAAAAAAAAAAACAAAAAACAATTGTTTTGCATGATGCGAAAATAGTGTGGTGAATAAAATATATTTTTTTTTTTTTTTTTGAAGGGTGTTAACTTACAAAAAAAAATTTACCCCATGGCATTATTTGAATGCAAATTGTTTTTGCATCCAAAAATATTTGTTATCGATTTTTATGCCTAAAGTTTATTAATTAATTACTCAATTTGTGGCTTAGGCCAAGGCAAACATTTTTCGCCTTGAATATTATACAATAAGGTGCACAGAATAGGTGGGAAGGCTTTAGTGGGTGAAGGGAAAAAGATCATATTTTTATTAATAACTTTCTCGAAATCTATGTCGTCATTCTTCAATCGAATCTTTCAAGTCAATTTTAATTTTGCGATCTATTAGGCTACATTTCTGAAATAACTTTTCTAGCGACACAAATTTAATTCGAACTTAATCTAAGTCGAATTTCCTTGAAGTTTTTTGCAATATTTTTTTGCAACCGAACGCGAAGTATTGCATTAAAATCCCGCTTTTGCAGAATTTTTGGGAATTCAAAGTCTATAAAACTTTACTGGTTTAAGTTGTACATAATATAATATTTTGATGACCACATTTCTCAAACAAACGAAGCAACGCAAGCACGGGTCTGCTAGTTCCTCCGTATATTAAATTTTATGAAAAAGCATTGCCATTTTTTTTTTATTTTTTGTTGTATAGTTAAAATTGACGATATGAGACATTTTATGTTTGTATATGTTTTTCAAATTTCTATCAAAAAATAGTTCATCAACTTTCTTATGCGTCACAGAGGGATTGTAGGCTTCCTCAAGACATTAAGCAACTTAAATAAGTACAAGTGAATATTTGCACAATAATTTTTTTACTAACAGGTTCTTTTCTTAATTTTATCTAACAAGTTACAAGAAATCATTGTTAACTTTTTTACTTAGCTGTTCAAGCCTTCCTTCTGACCAGCGATTGTAAAATTTTAATAACAACGGCAACACCGATAAGCAAACAAAAAACTTTTCTAACAAAAAGTGAGAACAAACAAAAATTATTAGAAATTTATTTTTTCCAAACAAATAATAAATCGCATTTTGAAGAGAGAACAATGAATAAGCAGAAAAAGAAAAATGATGAATCGTGAAAGGTGCTAACTCATAGTGAAAAGCAAAAATAAAGTCACCACGACGACAATGACGACGACGACGCATGGGGAATTATAGGGGGTGAAGCAGAAGCTACCAAAGATATGACATAAAACAATGCGTGGCGTGTTTTGTTCCTGACGGGTGGGTTGGGTGGTGTCATCCGTCGGGGGTAGATTTTGAGTTGTGAAATAGTGTTCGAGAATTCATAGCTAGATAGAAACAGAAAGTGCTGATAGGTGGGCGCACCCCAGCACCACCCCATTGTGATTCGTGTGTGTGCCGCAAGCAACCAACAGATTTATGAATCGATTCGTTTCGGGGTTAGGATTTTTTTTTGTGTGTGCCTCTTTGTTCATTTATTGGCTTTGTGGTATTCACTAGGATTTTTTATGACCTGTGACTATGCTAGGATATATGATACAATCAAACGAGCTACTCCCTCTGCCATCATAATATAGGGCCCCTGCACTGAGAGGGGTTTGTTTGATAACAACAACGCAGTTCTCTGTATGTTTTGTATTTTTATTGTATTTTTTCTTCCATTTTTATTTTTTCTTTGATATATGTGCGGTAGTTTCAGTTTTATTGCAAACAATTTCACGTGAGTGATTTTATTTTAGGGTCAACAAAAAGTAATGCCACACACGTTTCTATTAGAGGCAACCCACAATTTACTTCACACGAACAAATTATTGCCTTCATCCTGCCTGAGCTGTTGGCATGGCTGGGGTATGTGGATATAGGGAGGGTGCCCTTTTAAAAAGCAATAAACTTAACTATCAAATTACATCTCATCGTTGTTAGTACCTACGTTGTTGTAGCGGTATACAGTTTGTTTGAGTTTTTTTTTTTGTAGGAACTTATAGGTACATATAAATCTACATGCTTGATAATAAAATCCACATTTACATAGGGCTTCGTTAGGATATTATTTGCCAGCTTTTTGCATATTAAAGAGAGATAGTAAATGGGAATATAAATGTCAAGTTGATGGTTTTAAAAATTGGTAGGTATACTCAATTTTTTGTTCATCCCAGCTTGTTATGATTTCAGATTTAATTTTGTTTAGATCGTTTATAATAGCTTTCGTGGGATTTAATTTGCACTCCATCTACATAACTAAAGCATGAAGTAGGTACCTACATAAATCATTTTATTTAAAAAAAAAAAAATTCCACATGAGATAGCTACATAATGCGAACAAATTTTTGAAAATCGGTGGAGTCGTTTATTATAAAATTAATTTTTATTTATCAATTTTTCAAAACATTTTTCACGAAACATTTTGGTATGCAAGTTTTTATTAGTAGGTATCTATCTATGCAGATAAAAATTTCATTTCAAAAAAAGTATTATGAACCTGATTTTCAAATATGTTCATATGTGGATATCGAGTTTTCAAAACAAAAAAATATTTTTATTTTTTGTTTTAAATTCACAAAATATTTTTTGAGAACTTTTTGATTTATGCAATATTATTTAAACCTATACACTTTTTGGAAGTTTTTGTACACACAAATTGATTTAAAAATTGAAAATATAACACAAAATGGAAAAACAAAAATATCATTTTAGAGGAGGTACCTATGTAGGTATTTTATAGTATGTATTTAAAAAAAACTTAAAAAAACGTAGTAGTCATTTTCTTCAATGGTTTTTATGATTTTTATGGAAGATATTTTTATTTTTGCATTAAAGTAAAACATTTGCAAATATTCTAGAAATTTTTAAAATTCCATTTGGTTATAAATCAACTGGGTCATTTTCGAAAAAATGTAGGTACTGTTTTTAAACTCTTTTTAAATCCAAAAAATCCTTTTTTGGAACTTTTGGTAGGTACACAATAGGTCCTTTTTGGGAACTTCTGTACATGAAAGTACACACTGTTTACATGATAATCGGAAATAAAAGAAATGGTTCCTTGGGGGGGGGGGGGGGGGGGGGAATATTAATATTAATTTTTTGACAAAAAAAAAATTAACAGCAATTTATACATTTTTTCTAAGAAACGTTTTTGAGCCGTTTTGGAGTCGTTTTTGAGAAAAGTCGGATGGCAGGTAGGTATCATTAATTTTGGTTCTAAAAAAAAAATTATGTGAAGGAAATGACTAAAAACTACTACACACAAAGTATGAAAAAAATCGTTCTTGCAGCTTATGTTGTAGCCGAACAGACAGACGAACAGAATTGTGAGACCCACTTTTCTCCTCATATTTTTTTACGAATGCATAAATTGATAAATGCATGTATGTATGTCTATTAGAATCAAAAGCAACTTATTCCACTTTTTGTTTTTTAAAATAAAGAGACATTATTTGGTTCAAATTTTATTTTTAATTTTATAGAAATCATTTAAAAAATATAATACATCGGCTGTTTTGAAAATCTGCCTTTTTTGAGCACCCACCTCTAGGGTCGCATGTGGGTATTGTTGGCAATTTTGTGTTTTTGTACCGAATTTGGAATTCATTCGTTTTGATTCAAACTGACGAAAAAAAAATGGAATTGACATTGGACTACCGCTGATTTGATTTTAAAATGGACTAGAGTTCTTTTGATCCAAAAAGGTCGAAGGAATACCTACGTTGCTTTTGATTCAAACCCTTATATGCAATTTAAAATATCTCTGGAACTGGTAGACTTTTGAAACTTTTGAAACTTTTGAATACAGCCAAGGATAGGATTTAATAAATAGAGTAATAGCCTATTGAATAGACCGGAAAATGAGAGGTATAAAGGAACAATTACGTGCAAGGGTTTTTATTATTGAATATGTTTGTTTGGCCCATAACCATGCTTAAAACCAAAAATGCTACTAAATTCACCCATGCGTTTCTGAGAGAATGGTTACACTGGTCACTTTTCAGTATTTTTGGTATAACTCGAAAACTAAGCCAAATTTGACAATTTTACATACAATACTTTTTGTTCAAAATTAAATTTTCTATTGGAATGGATAGTTCAAAAAATTTTACGAAAAAATTTAAGCAGGAAAAGTTAACAAAAACCAACTTAAAAAAAATTAAAAAATCAAGGATATCTAAATTTTTAAATAAATTGTGCATAACTTTTTTTGAAGCAAAGATAGGGTCTAGACATGCACAGACAAAACAAAGTAGAGACTAAAGGCCTGAATATGGCATGTTTAAAAATTAATATTTGTTCAAAATTGTTGAGATATTCCCATTCAAACCTTATCATTTCTTATAATTTTTCTCAGTTTTGGCCCGAAAGTCCCTTTTTCGGTACAATATTGCAAATTTCACTTTCGTAAAAATGTTCGAAATCAAAATTTTGATATAATATGACATTAGAACTATAGAGAATTTATAAAAAGGATGTAAGTTCGCAATTTCGTTGTTTTTAAATGCGTTCAGATCTACAGACCGAACGGCTGGTCCGATTAATATAAGATTTGGTATTATGTGCTAGGAACGTTAAATTTGTCATAAAGTACCAAAAAATAGCCGTAAGACTCCAGTTTTCTTTGTTCATGAATGTCTTGAGCGTATCTTTGCTCCGAAAGAAGTTATGCGCAATTTAGAAAAAAATTTAAAAATCTTTGATTTTTTTTTTTTTTTATGTTGGTTTTTGTTCACTTTTTCTGCTTAAATTTTTTTAAGAAATTTTCCAAACTATCCATTTCGATTGAAAATTTAATTTTGAACAAAAAGTATTATACGTAAAATTGTTATACCAAAAATACTGAAAAGTGGCCAGTGTGACCATTCTCTCAGAAACGCATGGGTGAAATTAGTAGCATTTTCGGTTTTAAGCATGCCTATGGGCCAAACAAACATATTCAATAATAAAAACCCTTGCACGTAATTGTTCCTTTTTAAAAGGTCTATTCAATAGGCTATAAAGCCGCATTATTAAATCTTTTTTTTTTTTTTTTAAGTGGAATACGTTGTTTTTGATTCTAGTGGATACATGACATATATTCCTACATTTAGGGTGATCGTTAAAAACAAGATCATTTTGATCAATGGACCTAAATCGGCTCAAATGAACAAAAATTTTACTAATTTTTCAGATTTTTATTTTCATCCCCTATAGATCCCTAGTTGCTGTAGGGGTAAGTTAAATTCCATTTTTTTACATAATAGATTATTTGCGTTAAATCTGCCAAAAAATCCCACGGGCGAGGGGTGATATTTCCACCTCGCTCAGTTGAGGAAATTTTATAAAAAAATACATAAAATAGATAAAAACATTAATTAAAAAAGCAACGGCAACACTTAGTGTTTTTTTTTTTAGGTTTTTGGAAGTCCAGAAGTCCATTCTGATGGTTTATTTTATGGTTTATGTAGGTATTTCTTATAATAGAGGCCATTCTTTTTACCTTTGTAGTCATAAAACGTAAATTTAAAATATTATAGAATTAAACTGTTCAAGAATATGCTGATTTGATACCATCCTCTTCAGTATCTTAAATGATTATTCCCATTATTTAACCAAAAACGACAGAGATTATAGAGCACAAGAGCTGGTGACCACAAAGATGAACTGGTTGCTCTGCCGCAAAACCCGGTTTATCCTTCTGGAAAGATGCCAATCAATATGGAAAAGATGAATAATATAAACAAAACTTAAATTGTACCTACCAGGAGAAAATACGTCATTGATACATTAGCAGGATATCGTTTGTCATTTTGTCTGATAATTTTCAGGAGACTTAAACCAACTATTTTACCATAAAATTGTAAAAAAAAAAACAATTATACAATAATTTTAATTTTTTCAAACATATTACATAAATCATACAAATAAAATACAAGTTGAAAGTAAAACTGTTTATATATTGTTCTCCTGAAAATTAACAATAAAGTGACACACTACAACCGTGTTCGAAAACATTATCTGCGTCAAAAATGCAACCGCAGAATGTTCTTAAACGCAAACTGCAAACATTTTCCATTCGAAAATGTAAATACAATGCATATGCTCATGCTTTGTGTTCGATAATGCAGTCACATTTTTTAAATCATTAGGACTGATCCTTTACTTTGGGTTTCTGTGATTTTTAGTCCAAACTTGTGTCAAAATTTTTTTTTTATATGAACTTTGACACAACTTTGGACTAAAATGCGCAGAAATGCACAGAAAATCACAGAAATTCAAAGTAAAGGAACAGACCTATTATCTGCAGTGCAATTCTAAAGAAAAGAAGCTAGAATATTTGTTGGTAATCGTCAAATGTGTAGATATATGCGTACCATCACACACAGTGATGGGAACGTTTTCCTAACCTACCCGGTAGGTATTTACTAATGGGTAAATACCGGCAGCCAAATTTAAAAACGCGGAATAGCGAAAGGTTAGCCTGATTCCATGGATTAAGTGCAAAATGTTACTAATAAAACAAAATTTCTGCTATGTGACGTTTACTATTACATATAAACCACCGAAGCAGACGGTTTAGCGAAGGAATAAGCAGCAAACTCTTTTTTTTTATTGGCGTTGGTATCAAAATATTTACATAACATTTTGTTTCTATGCACAATGATTTCATTAGGTTCTGAAGAATATAAAGCAAAAGGTTATTTATAAATGGTTTGGTTAATTTTTATGAACTTACTTTGTCTTTGGTGCTCCAACTCTCGCTTCTCTTCCTCTTTTTAATTAAATTTTCCCTAATATCTTATAATAATTTAGATAGACATAAACAAGAAAATTCTTGGGTATATGTTTGGTAACTTTAATTAAAACTTAACTTTAAATGTCAAAGCCCATACGAAAAAAAACCCAAGCTTCCGAGACTTGGGACAAATTTCAAGATACAGGCCTCGTACAGTAAACGTCACTTTACTATTCCACGAACATAAACTTTTTTTTAATGAGAAATTTTAACCTGTGGCTTAACTCTTATTCCATGGTTTAGTAAAATCGTGGAATAAAGATAGAATAAGCGTTTTTTATTAATAGCGCTGCGGGTATTTATCGGGTATATACCCAAAATGGGTAAAAACGTATCGTACGTCGGGTATATAAAATTATAAAGTTGTTTTTAAGTTTTATCTTATTAATGAGTGAACAGAAAAGTTTGAAATTTTAAGATCTGCAAGAGCTTATGAATTTTGATGTTGAGTTTCGGATTTTTAAAATACAATTAGCCGGAGATAATGGAATCTGAAATTTTTTTGAAAAATGCTTGTTTTGTGGTTTTTTCGAGATTATATTTTTAATGGACGAGTGTCAGGTGTTGATAAATGTCATATCTGATAAGTATTTGATTTTAATCAAAATTAAGTATTTCCCAGGTGCCGTTAAGTGGAAATAACGTTCTGAGGTATATGTGCTCATACTCCTCAGTGTATTCATGGATTAATTTAATTTTTCATAAATTCAATATTCAATTAAATTTGTATTATTTTGATACATCATTTATTATCAATACAAAAATTAGTAAAATTGCATTGAAATTACCTGCTGGGACCATTGTCATCGGCAATCCACCAGCCCAGCGTGAAAGATCCCGTTATCTACATCGAATGTTTTTATTATAATTTGGTATGGTTGGCTTTAAAAAATTATGTCTCCTGTTCTACTGATCGGATCTTCAAGGTTAAGGTCTTTAAAGAAAGCTGACATAACAGGCTACGTACTAAAAAGGCGAAAAAATCCCCCCAAAACAAGATTTATTAAATTCTAAATTCAAAGATTGATGAATATTTTTTAGAATTTTGAAAATCTTACATCGCACATTTTTTGCCTCACTCCTCTTTTTCAATTGTATTGTACCATGTTGTATCATCAATCCAAAACAGAGGTGCCATAGCTTTTTTAAAACATTTTTACAAATAAGATGGATTTTAATAAAAAAATTTCGAAATTACTTTTTTAAAAAATCATAGCTCCCATTCTACCTATCGAATCTTCAAGGTTAAGGTCTTTAAATAAAGCCAAGATAGCATGCTATATTGTGTAAAAAATCTTTTCGATTTGTGAAACAAGATTAAAAATTTTTGCATTAAAAAATATAAATACCCTTATATTTCCCCGTTTCCGTAAATACCAGGTATATAACCCAGGGTATATACCCTCAAATGGTATATACCTGGTAGTTACCCATCACTGTTATTACCATCACAAGAATTTCTAAAAACTTTGCATATTCATTGAAATAAAGTTTGGAAATAAAGCCCAAAATTGAGGAAATATCGCCTAAATTCTACAAAAATAATTTACATGCTAAATATTTGGGCGATATTTTCATTTTATTATTTGGGTTCGAAATGGTTTTGGGTGATACAAATTTTTTTGGGCAATGTTTTCAAATCGATTTGGGCGCTATTTCATTGGGCGCTAATTCCTAACCACCACCAATGACCTCAACTAAATCTTCACAGCCTCATGTCATCTTACCATCTGTTATCAGTATTTTTTACTTGCGATTATAGGTACTATAAGGCAAGTTTTGGATTCGTGCAAAAAATAATTTTGAGATAACAATCAAACATGATATTACGATGATAGAGAACACCAAAAAAGTGGGTGGCAGAATTCTGTCTGTCTGTCTGTCTGTCTGTCTGCCTGTCTGTTCGTCTACAGCTTAAACGGCTCGATCGATTTTCTTCAAAATTGGTACATAGTGGTTTTTGGTGATTATGCCGACACATTTTTTTCATTTTTTTTTAGAATCAAAAATAACGGTACCTGCCATACAATTTTTTTTAGCAATTTTACATAATCGTATTTTCCTCAAAAAAGGCTTGACAACTTTTCTTAAAAAAAATTTAATAAATTTATTTTAGTAAAGGCTTTCTTTTGGTGGAATACCATTTTTCAGAAATGGTTATTAATGGTAACTCCCAAAGAACAATTTTTTTGATTTTTGGCTCCTACGATTTTGATTAAACTTTTTTCATATACTAAAATTAGTACGATCTACTACCAAAAATTATAAAATTTTACACTTAGCAACTATTAATAGTACCTGTCATAGAACGTTTTTTTTATTTTGAATTTTCTCGTTATCGGCTAAACGGATTTAGATGAATTTTTGTATGTACAAAATGCAGATAAGATCAAATAATATTGCATATCAAAATTTTCAAAAAAAAAGTTTTTGGATTTTTAAAAAAAGTTTCAAAATTTTTTTTTTGAAAATTCGATATCGCAAAAACGGGTTAACAATTTTTTTTTTCAAATTTTGTTTTTATATACACATAAATATATACTTTAGATTTGCATACCAAGATTTGTTCTTAAAAATGTTTTAAGAATTTTATATATACAAAATTAATTTTTTTAAAAACCGCTCCAACGATTTTAAATTTTTTTTCCCATACAATCATATTCAATCAAGAATTAAGTTGGCATTCTTTTTTTCCACATCAAACTGTAAAAAGAGTTGTTTTATCCAATTTAAAAGTCGTATTTCATGCTTCTCTACATTTTTCAATCATAATTTCTATGTTTTTACATACAATTTTCTTAAGCCCACAGCAGCGTTGCCCCCCTACTACAGTTGTAGTGTTTTTACTACATTTTATTTTCCAAAAAAGTCACTACGTACAATCCTAAAATATTCACAAAACACTACAATTTTAGAATTTCACAAAACATAAAATCTTAACAAAAAAATTGATTAAAGTTCTGTTCGCATACTTCCCAAAACTACGTATTTCTACGAATCAAGCCCTGAGTTTTGTCAAAGTTCATATATAAAAAAAATTGTACTAAAATTCGTAGAGATTCATAGTTTGCGGAAGTAAACGAAAAGACTGATTGTTTGGAATAAAATATCTACGTAAGGATTATTGAAAATTGGGGGAAAAATTAAATTATGATTTGATTAGAAAATCGCAAAAAACAGTCAATTCCCCTTCGCTTCGCTAAAACACTAAATAAGAATGGGGTATTTTTAGATTATAAACGATGTCAAACCCACTTTATATTTAAACACTTTCATTAAAGTAAAAATCGTCAAAGCCTGATTTTAATTTTTAAGTATAACACTAGCTCGTATGACATATCTGTCACATTTTTTCTCAGGAACTGTCATTGATTTAGGCGAGTTTAACTTTAACTTGTTGAAAAAACGGCTTTAACGCTCGTGTTTATAGTTAAGGAAAAGTTAGAGAGCTGCTTCACAGTTGAAAATTGTTAATTAGTGTCACGTTTATGCCCTTAAATTAGAGTGTTTATAATTTTGCGCCACTTATTCTAAGGAAATGATAAAAATCTGCAATATCTATCCTAATTTTGAACTGATTTTATAGTTACATAGGTTATAAAAGTAAAAAATTTGAATTGTTTGATAGTTAATTTATATTAAAATTTCTAAAATTCGATAGGTTTAAATAATTCAGTTTGTGTTTTCTTTAGGTTTTCAAGTAAACTAAATCAGCAACGCTCACGCTACATTTTCAACCAGTAGGGGGGGGCAACACTGGCCCACAGTGTCTTGAACATAAGAGCAAGTACGTGCGACCCAGTCGTGCATTTTATTTTTTATTACTTCCGAACTTAAAATATCTCTCTTCAGTTAAGTAATTTTAAATTTGGTTGTATTCTTGTATTGTATATTGTTCAAACTGAAAGGATTTATTCTCTTTATCAACCTTCGTTCCTCGATCAAATTAAGAGAAGCAGCTTTAAGAGAATTCTGCAAATTACCCAACCAATCAAGGAGTGTGTACCTCTTTTTTTGGAAGGACGTTAAAAAAACGAAAGAAAACATCGGTAGGTCAAGTGGGTCTGTTGATAAAATTAATTTCATATTGAATTTGAACGTTTTAATTGTTAACGAAGAAATTATAATATCATTAATTTAGTTTTTCTAAACTTACATAATGTAATTAAATTTTTAAGAGACAGAGAGAGATGAGACAAAGAGTCTCAAAATTTAACGAAAAGTATCCAAGAGCCTTTCATACCACCAAATTATATGTCAATGTCACCCCATTTTTTTTCAATTAAAGAGTATTAAACAGAGACAAAAAAATATATTTGTATCGTATTAAAAATCTCTCGTCCATAGATTATTTTTTGTTTAATTTTTTGATTTTTGGTATGAATCTGGGCTCTACAGTTGAAATTTAAAAAAACTTAAAGTATCTTTGAAAACCATTAATATTATTATTTTAATAAACTTAACTTACAATAAATAATATATGTAGATTTATTTTTATGAAAACTGTTTCTGTTTTTATTTACATGATTTCGAAACAATATTTTTAATGATTTTCTGGTTTTATCATGACTGGGTGATTACGCTTTAATAGGGAAGGTGAGAATGGCGAAGAGTATAGCGGCAGAGGTTTGAGTGGGCGGTGAGTCCACCATATATAGCACTTAAAGGGTTATCTTTAATATTTTTGTACAGGAGTCTTTCGGTAACCAAGGAGTTTGTCGCTTTCAACTGATAAACCGTGGGAGCGACACCCCAGGGACCTTCGGCAGTTGCGAACATGCCTGCATGCACCTAGTTGGCTGAACGCCCATATTCACAGCCCATCTGCTATTCAGAGAATCCTGTTGTTCTGAGTGGACGTTGGGAAGGCAGATCATCGTCCTTGTGTGTAGTTGGACCATCTAACGTTACGTTAAGGCTTAGCGTTTCCAAGAGAATTGCCTGACGTTGATCAAAATTGTTGACTGACATTTTTGAGAACAGCCCACTTCTTGCAGTATCAACAAAAAAAAAAGGCATTCAGCATTGTGATGATGGCATTTTTGCCTGGCCAGCTTCTGAAAGTAATTCCAATCAAATAGAAACAGGTCAATAAAATTATTTCTATGTTTTTGTTAGCAAAAGCTCGTTTATTTTATATAACGACATACATAAGTCTAACAATTTTCAAGGCTTAAAAACCTATGAAGACTTAAAAAACGGGACACATTTTAATGATTTTTAAATGCACCTTAAACCAAATTATAATTTGGCCTACTCAAAATTTCAAGTGCTGTGGAGTTTTTTCGTTCACAAAACAGTTTTTTGTTGCTCTCGAAAAGTTTACGTTCATTGTTGTTTCTGAAATAAAGGATAAAGATATTTTGCTTCATTCGCAAATGATATACCCAATTCGATTTTTTTTTTTCTAACAAAGGATTCGTGCCTTTGGTCCCTGGATTATCTTCGTGGCTCGTGATCCGAAGATAAACTCACAAGTTACGGTCATTAATGTTCAAGAATATGAGGATAAAATAATTTGTCGCACTTTGCAACTAAAATGTTCAATGATGGTTGTCAATGGAAGCTAAAACTGGTGCCTTTAGTATGAATTTTTTTCGTAATAAAAAAATTACAAGCTAATAGGAATCTACGAGTATTAAAAAAGTTATGACTACATTAACTAACATGTATTTTAGATATGGAATGGTTCAATGAAAATATGAAAATGGGAGTGCTACTGGTGTGCTGGATTTGAAAGCAATAACTCCAACACAAGCTTCTACTTAAAGCCATTATTTTAATGCGATTACTACTTATTACTATCAAAATCCTTCCCTTTGTAAAGCTTAAATAAGCTTTGTATGTGGTTTAATAAACCATTAGCACAGCAAGCCTTTGAAAATCTTGCAAATTATATAAGAAAACCACATTCATTACCAATCAACACTCGATTCGATTTATGATGAGAGCTCATTTCTCCTCTCACTTAACACAAAATCATTTTAACCTCTTTTTTTTTGTTAAGGTTAAGTGGAATCCATTTCCCTCTTTGTGGTCAAGACCGAAGAAACCATAATATACCAAGAATAACCGAAGCAAACTAAACCAAACCAGACCAAACCGAGAATACCAAATCGAGAACGTCTTTTTCAAGTAGATTTCAATTTTCACCCGCATCCGATTAAGCGCCCACAATCAACATAGCGTTGGAATTGCTTTTCCAGGTCAGCAGTAGGTAGGTATGATGATGATGATGATGATGATGATGGTACCTACCGTTAGAGACATAGCAATGCCGAAAGGATGAAGATGGAAGGTACACTTCAAATATACAACATAAGCTTTCAATTACATTCCAAATGCCTCTATGTGCACTTCAACGAGCAAACTTGTCCGAAAAGGTATGTTTGGTACCTGCCTTATACCTATACCTTCCTATACTCTCTAGGTCCATCTCCATCATTTCAAAATTAAACCATCTTCTTTGTGTGTTCTTTTTTTTTGTGATTTTTTGTGATGAGCATGGGATTTTTCAGCCAATTGCAAGAAAAAATAAAAAAAGGTTTTTTGTCTGATAAAAGGACGAGGAACGGAGAAAAAATAGAATAAATAAACGCTCAGGAAAAAGCTAGCTTGCAAATCCTTAAACACACTTTTAGGCTGACACAAATTTAGGTGAGGTCGACAAGAAGTCGCAGGGGAAAAAACAAATTATTCAAAAAAAAACTCAGGTCTAGGTACCTTCATTTTTCTCAATTGGTTGAACAAAAAAGATACACAAAATGGATACGGTAGAAGAAGGTATCTAAAATAAACGAAGGTATGTAATGAAGGTATACGTATGTCTTCTATTAGAACAAAAAATAAGGTCACATTTAAAAAAAAAAAACATATAACAAGTTGGCCCAAACGTCTCTATATTGTTCATCGATTTAAGTTCTCGTCCTTTTGCCTGTACCTATACCAACCTTACACCTGATATGCTGGTTCTGGTATTGATATGACATGACAATAAATTTCTACCAAGGAACCGTGTTCTTTACATTTTGTCCACTTAGGCACGTCTCGTCCAATACTCTATATACCCATACCTCGTCGATATATAGAATTATAGACATTCTCGTTCAACACGATGAGGACTGGAAGCAGAGATGGAGTTCAGCACAGTGTTCTTTTTGTTTTACTTTCCGCACACTAAATATGAAAGAAGTTGGAAATATCAGAGACTATGAGCAATGCAGAAAGATAGGCCAAGGCAGAAGAATTAAATATGAGGACTAAGGACCTCAAGCAGAGAGAGAGAACACAGCAGAATTCTGGCCCAGAGACAATGGCAGAAGACACACAATACAAAGTCAATTATTTATCCATAATCCACCAGATGTAGGTGTACGGTTAATTTATCACTCAAAAACAGAGGGCGCTTTTAGAGATATGTATACGATGGTATTTCCACCAACATCCTGCAAAGGTATTCAGTCGAAGAATAAAGGAACTCCGAACGGAACTCTCTGTGGGACATTGATATTATACCAAATGAGGTGAATGAGAGGTAAGACAAAATCCTATGTTACAAATAGGCCATAAGCACTCCTCCGGATGCTGGATTTCAATGCAATTTCGATGGAAATGACGATAGATTTGTGAGGTTGAAAGAGTGTCATCATAGCCGACCAAATAGAGAATATATTGGTATAATGTCGGAATATTCTTTGGAATGAAGTAGGGAATTAGGAACCGAATGTAACAAAATAAAAGAAGGAAATAATTTAAGGATAACATTGGGTGCTTAGATTTGGAATGTGAATTTCTGTGGAAATATCTGATACTGAATTTGAGATTCGGGGGAAATGTAGTTCTATTATGGTTAGATATGAGAAACATCCTATTTATAAACAACACCATACGGATACTTAATTGGAATATTTTGTTGATTTGGAGGAGAAACAAAAAATTTGGAATCTGATTTTTGTTCATTAATAGGAGATCTGATGTTTCTTCTTTGGGGCATGGCTGGGTCGTATGTGCTTGCTCCTTTTAATGACTACACTGTGATTTTAAGGTTTCGTTAAAAAATTTACTTCAAAAAAATTGATAGCAAATTTTCTTATCGAAAAATTTGTTCAAAATTATACGCACCGTTATTGAAGGAAATATAATTTCTTCTACGGCTATAAAAATTCAAAGTTTGATTAAACATTTTACAAATTGCTAGTCTAGTGTCTAGTCAAGTGGTGTTCAAAAAGCCTTGAAGTGGGCAAGTTCTGGTGTAATTACTTTGGGTTGTTTTGAGGTCGCTGAAGACGAATCTGAAGTTGCAACAAATTTTTGTATGGCAAATGTGAGATATCGTAAAAAATGTCAAAAGTTTCGTCATTTTGATTTTTTGCCTCATTGCTTAAAAACTGAGTTTGTTATGCAAAAATTAGTTATGCAGATATAAGGAAAATGTAATAACTACATTGTGTGTTGAAATCATTTTTTTGTACGACTTATAGTTTACACAAAAATGGACGTCAAAAAAACAACCCAAAATCAGTAATTTTTGAAAAATTATAGAATCGATTTTTTTAGATTTTGTTCTTTACTACACGAAATAAGACCATTGTAGATCGTTGTTCGTCTTTTTTAGTTTAAGTTGTTGACTTTCTATGTTTTTGTATTTTGGTTTCCTCTGTAGGTACAAGGTAGGCAAAAGGAATGAGTTCCTTTTAAAATATTTGAAGGGTCCCAGGCAAAACGGCTTTTGTCCACATTTTAAAAAACCAAAACTAATGATGACATTAATTTTAGATTCTTACGAGTACTTTCTGATGTGGTCTAGATGTTTCTACAAAAGACTTTCGCAAAATGACAAACTTTCTAAAACAATTTCTCAAAAGTTTGTTTTTTTGCTCCAAAAATTAAACAAACCGATATAAAGAAAAAAAAAAAACTTGTGGTAGGCCTCGTGACATGCGTGCCAAACAAAAAAAAAATTACATTGTCGAAGTCTTTCAAATCAAATTGAATTTCGAAAATCGGGCCAATGTCATGCTTCTGAAAATTATTTTATTTTCAAACTAATATTTTGAAAATTGAAAGAAGTCCGAATAAAAAGCAAAAATCCATTCCCAATTATCATGTCCAGTTCTTCCAAAAGAAATTTTCAAAAAATACATTCGAAATATGAGCTTAAGCTGTTTTTGACCTGGATCCTTTATTCGTGAAGAAATAAAAAAGATGCTTAGAGTGTAGAGTGTTTGGGTTACAATTCTTGAGTTCAAAACAATAAATGAAGGTGATAAAAGCAAGGATCAATAGATATAGAAGTGTTTCAATAAATCTGACTGGTGTACAACATTACCGCTTTTATTGTTGTCCAAGGCATTTTGTCACTAAGCACTAGTATTGTAAACGATGAATTGGTTAGGAGTATGCACCAGCTCATCTGTAAAATATGGTCGGAAGAAAGCATGCCCGATGAATGGAACCTCAGTATTGTTTGCCCGATCCTCAAGAAAGGTGATCCTCTGGACTGCACCAACTACAGAGGCATCAGTCTTCTTAATATCGCCTACAAGATCTTCTCTGCCGTACTTTGTGAACGCCTGAAGCCATTCGTCAACAACCTGATAGGTCCATATCAGTGTGGCTTTAGGCCAGGGAAGTCCACCATCGACCAAATATTCGCACTACGGCAGATCTTGGAGAAAACCCAGGAGTTCCAAATCGATACCCACCACCTTTTTATCGATTTCAAGGCCGCGTATGACAGCATCTATAGAGACGAGCTATATAGAGCAATGTCTAGTTTTGGCATCCCTGCCAAACTCGTCCGTTTGTGCAGGATGACGATGGAGAATGCACGCTGCTCCATCAAGGTCGGCAAAGACCTCACCGACACCTTTGATGTCAAAAAAGGTTTTAGGCAAGGCGACGCGCTGTCATGCGACTTCTTCAACATCGTTCTTGAAAGAATAGTGCAAAACTCTCACGTCAACACCAGAGGCACAATCTTTCAAAAGTCCGTCCAATTACTCGCTTACGCTGACGACATTGACATAATCGGACGAACAAAGCGTGATGTCAGTGGTGCTTTTGTGAGCATTGAGAAGGAAGCCAAGAAGATGGGTTTAACGGTGAATGAAAGCAAAACAAAATATATGCTGTCCACAAGAAAGGACACCCAACACCGACGTCTCGGACAGAACGTCACTATAGACAGCTATAATTTTGAGGTAGTCAGAGATTTTGTCTACCTAGGATCCGCTATAAACTCAGCGAACGACACCAGCGCTGAGATCAAACGAAGAATTACTCTTGCCAATCGCTGTTTCTTTGGGCTAAGAAGGCAATTGAGAAGCAAAGCCCTCTCTCGAGCAACTAAACTGTCCCTGTATAAGACGCTTATCATCCCGGTCCTGATGTATGGTGCAGAGGCATGGACACTGCTAACAGTGGATGAGAACGCGTTAGGCTGTTTTGAGAGGAAAATTCTCCGGGTGATTTTTGGTCCCGTCTGCATAGATGGGGAATGGAGAAGAAGATACAACAACCAACTGTATGGGCTGTACAGCGACACCAACCTAGCCACAAAAGTGAAAAGCCAACGACTGAGATGGCTGGGTCATCTAGAGCGAATGGACACCAATGCTCCGGCCCGGAAAGTCTTTGAATCCAACCCCGTGGGACAACGCAGTAGAGGTGGACAGCGTAAAAGGTGGCGCACGCAAGTGGAAGAGGACCTCAACCAACTTGGCGTGCGAAACTGGAGACAGCTAGCTAGAAACCGAGCCGGCTGGAAGAAGCTTGTTGGTTGAGGCCCTGGTCCACCCCGGACTGTAGCGCCACCTTAAGTAAGTAAGTAAGTATAAATTATGGTTGGTGGACCATTTGCGTAGACTTTATCTTTGAGATAACCTCAATGTACAAAGTCTAATGGTATTAAATCGCCTGATCTTTAAAGCCAATTGAAGTCTCCATTTCAAAAAATCGGTCGTTCGAAAAATTAGTCACGCAATAGAGGCATTGATTCACGAGATGTCTGTGCATGTGGCGTGCGTCGCATTGCAACGTCTTGCGGAATATAAACTTCACTGGCGTACATAGCATTCAATTCGAGCAAAAGAATTAGGTGCTTAGTAGTTTTGGATAACCCCAATTCCTGAAATTGTCTTGAAATGGGTTTTCAGCCTCAATCTAAGCTACAGCGACAATATTTTCACTTGAGCTTTCTGAACGAACTAAACATGTGGTCTGCATAAGCATAACCTGCCCAAAAGTAAATTTATCGTCCTCGTTCAATGAATGCTCTCGGAGTCAATTTTCCTCGCAACTAATAAAAATCCAAAATATACAAATTTTAGTTTTGTAAATGGTGTCTAAATCTTAAATGTTCGTCTTGTTTTAAAGAAAAATTGTCTCTAAATCAAACATTTTCGAATTCAGGTGAGTAGAAACCCAAAGTAAAGATGATCCAAAACTAAAAAAATAAAATGGACAGGGAGTTTTCCTTGAAGGACGATGATACATTTCTTTTTTCAGTTTGATTTATTTTGTAAATATTTTGAAGATTTTATCATGTTTCTTTTAATTTTATTTTGAAAACATCATGTGAATACAAAATCTTTAAAATTTGCGACTGTTTTAAACTTTTATTTTAACCCTTTGCTTCTCTTAATTCTGTTTTTTTTTTTTTAAATCTTGCGTCAGCCAAAGATTCCCAAACATCAGCAATCTTTTTTTCTATAGACATAGAAATTCCTTCTAAAGAGCAAAAATTTTAGCGATATAGTTATTCGTTTAAAAGTTATGATATTTTTGTAACAAAAAATTTTATTTTGTACCACAGTGGGACGCTAAATTGTGACGAAAATTAGTAAGACAAAAAAACCGATGCCCAGCATCTGTCATTCGGGAGCTAAGCCATTCGGGATTTGGTCCATTAGGGATTTTTGTCTATTCAGAAATAAGCATTCGGGATTTTTTGAATTTTCGGGATTTTGGCTTTCGGAATTTTGTACCCAACCCAACAGGTGCATCAAATGTGTTTGGGATTTTTCGTCATTCGATACTTTGTCCTATCGGCATTTTGGCGTTATGGATTTTGTCCATTCGGGATTTTGGCATTCAGGATATTGGGTATTGGGGATTAGGTACCTATAGCATTCGGGATTCTCATTTTTTTTTCAGTCGGGATTTTAGCATTCGGAAATTTGTACCATTCCCACAGCTGTCACCAAATAAAGGGTTTTTTTTTTAGAGGTATAGACCTTTAAGTTGGCAACACTATTTTAAATGGCGGCCATTTTATCAGCTGTTAAGTGATTTATTTGTAGTTAGACTTGGCATTTCAACATGAATAGACTGCCGCCTGAACAACGCTTTCAAATTGTGCAAATTTATTTTGAAACTCATATGGTTCTGCCAGAATTGATTTATTGAAGGAAACGTTTGGTAACCGCATAGTTTCACGTTACGGACCCATGAATTGGCCTCCAAGATCTTGCGATCTAACGCCGCTTAACTATTTTCTGTGGGGATTTGTGAAGTCGCTAGTCTACACCGATAAGCCCGAAACGATTGACCACTTGGAGGACAACATTCGCCGCGTTATGGCGATATACAGCCACAAATGTTGGAAAAAGTCATAGAAAATTGGACCTCCAGATTAGACTACATCTGAGCCAGACGTGGCGGTCATAAGCCAGCAATAATATTTAAATTATAATGCCAGAAGATTATCATTCGTATAAAGTACATTTTTATATCAATTTAAAAAATCATATTTGTTTTATTCTAGTTCAAAGTTCTATACCTCTAAAAAAACACCGTTTACAACACTTACTTACTTACTTAAGGTGGCGCTACAGTCCGGGGTGGACCAGGGCCTCAACCAACAAGCTTCTTCCAGCCGGCTCGGTTTCTAGCTAGCTGTCTCCAGTTTCGCACGCCAAGTTGGTTGAGGTCCTCTTCCACTTGCGTGCGCCACCTTTTACGCTGTCCACCTCTACTGCGTTGTCCCACGGGGTTGGATTCAAAGACTTTCCGGGCCGGAGCATTGGTGTCCATTCGCTCTAGATGACCCAGCCATCTCAGTCGTTGGCTTTTCACTTTTGTGGCTAGGTTGGTGTCGCTGTACAGCCCATACAGTTGGTTGTTGTATCTTCTTCTCCATTCCCCATCTATGCAGACGGGACCAAAAATCACCCGGAGAATTTTCCTCTCAAAACAGCCTAACGCGTTCTCATCCACTGTTAGCAGTGTCCATGCCTCTGCACCATACATCAGGACCGGGATGATAAGCGTCTTATACAGGGACAGTTTAGTTGCTCGAGAGAGGGCTTTGCTTCTCAATTGCCTTCTTAGCCCAAAGAAACAGCGATTGGCAAGAGTAATTCTTCGTTTGATCTCAGCGCTGGTGTCGTTCGCTGAGTTTATAGCGGATCCTAGGTAGACAAAATCTCTGACTACCTCAAAATTATAGCTGTCTATAGTGACGTTCTGTCCGAGACGTCGGTGTTGGGTGTCCTTTCTTGTGGACAGCATATATTTTGTTTTGCTTTCATTCACCGTTAAACCCATCTTCTTGGCTTCCTTCTCAATGCTCACAAAAGCACCACTGACATCACGCTTTGTTCGTCCGATTATGTCAATGTCGTCAGCGTAAGCGAGTAATTGGACGGACTTTTGAAAGATTGTGCCTCTGGTGTTGACGTGAGAGTTTTGCACTATTCTTTCAAGAACGATGTTGAAGAAGTCGCATGACAGCGCGTCGCCTTGCCTAAAACCTTTTTTGACATCAAAGGTGTCGGTGAGGTCTTTGCCGACCTTGATGGAGCAGCGTGCATTCTCCATCGTCATCCTGCACAAACGGACGAGTTTGGCAGGGATGCCAAAACTAGACATTGCTCTATATAGCTCGTCTCTATAGATGCTGTCATACGCGGCCTTGAAATCGATAAAAAGGTGGTGGGTATCGATTTGGAACTCCTGGGTTTTCTCCAAGATCTGCCGTAGTGCGAATATTTGGTCGATGGTGGACTTCCCTGGCCTAAAGCCACACTGATATGGACCTATCAGGTTGTTGACGAATGGCTTCAGGCGTTCACAAAGTACGGCAGAGAAGATCTTGTAGGCGATATTAAGAAGACTGATGCCTCTGTAGTTGGTGCAGTCCAGAGGACCGCCTTTCTTGAGGATCGGGCAAACAATACTGAGGTTCCATTCATCGGGCATGCTTTCTTCCGACCATATTTTACAGATGAGCTGGTGCATACTCCTAACCAATTCATCGCCAGCCGCTTTGAATAGCTCAGCCGCAAGGCCATCAGCTCCAGCAGCTTTATTGGACTTAAGTTTAGATATGGCTATCCTCACTTCGTCAAGATCGGGTGAACGGAATTGTTGGCCTACGTCGTCCAGGTTGAATGGTGCAATTTGCATGGTAGCGGAATTCGGTTCGTCATCGCCGTTATACAATTTGCAGAAATGATTTTTCCATATCCTCAGCACCGACTGCGTTTCCACCACGATGTTCCCCTGATCGTCCTTGCAGGCTTCGGTTCGGGGTTTGTAACCTTGGGAGGTTCTTTTTACTTTTTGGTAAAACTTCCGAACTTCATTCCTGCAGTGGCATCCCTCTAATTCCTCGATCGCGCGCTTCTCATGCTCTTTCTTTTTCTTTCTGAGAAGCTTGTGTTCCTCTTTCCTCTTCTGCTCGTAGAGCTCGCGAGCAGCTCTGGTCCTTCTATGCAGCGCCGCTTTGTATGCCTGTTGTTTGGCTGCATGTACTTGCCGGCATTCCTCGTCGAACCAGGGGTTTCGCTGTGGTGGTCGTGCGAAGCCCAGCACGTCAGAGGCGGCATCTCTGATGGCTTCCTGGCAGTTTTTCCACTGGTTCTCGATGTTTGCAGTTGGCGGCAAAGGACTAGTTAAGAGGGCGCGAGAGACTCGATCGGAAAAGGACCTGGCGATTTCTTGCGACTGTAGCCGTCCGACGTTGAACTTCCTGACAGTATTTCCTTGTTTTGGCTTTGGTCTGGATATCCGTAGCATTACCTTTGCTACAACGAGGTAGTGGTCCGAGTCAACGTTGGCTCCTCGGAACGTTCGGACATCCTTGATACTGGAGGAGTGCCTTGCGTCGATCGCAATGTGGTCAATTTGGTTGGCGGTTGATTGACCAGGAATTCGCCATGTCCCCTTATGAATATCGAGATGCGGGAACTGCGTACTAGCTACCACAACGTTTCGCCCCGCAGCAAAGTCGATTAGCCTGAGTCCGTTATCGGAGGTGGTGTCGTGCAGGCTGTATCTTCCGATTGTGCCACCAAAGACGTCTTCTCTTCCTAGTTTGGCATTAAAATCACCCAAGACAATTTTAATGTCATAGCTAGGGCATTGCTCATATGTCTTGTCCAGGAGCTCGTAGAACTCGTCCTTGGTGTCGTCATCTTTCTCCTCTGTGGGGGCATGCGCGCATATCAGGCTGATGTTGGCGAATTTAGCCTTGATGCGAATTGTCGTGAGGCGCTCGTTCACATAATTGAAACTCAAGACCTCTTGCCTCAGTCTGCCTCTAACAACAAATCCACATCCAAAAAGACGCTGCCCTTGTGGTCGGTAACAGTCACCGTAGTATACATCGCAGTCTTTCAGTTTTCTTTTGCCCGGCCCATCCCATCGCACTTCTTGGATGGCGGTGATGTCTGCTTTGTAGCAGTCTAGGGCCTCCGCTAAATGTTCGGCTGCACGTGGTCTATAGAGAGACAGAACATTCCACGTGCAGATTCGAAGTTCGTTGTCCTTATTTCGTTTGCTAGGTTCGTCAACAGTAAATCCGTCCGTATCCGAGGCTTGTTGATGCTTCGCAACCATAACTTATACACATAAGGAAAACATCAGAGCTGCTATTTGTGAAATACAGTCACTAATATGGGTACCACAAGATTATGCAAAATTTTATCAGAAGGAGCAAAATGGAATTTTAGTATTAACCTCTAGTTGAAACACCTCTTAATAATAAACAAATGCATTATAATATCTTCAATAGCTTAAACACGTTAAGGCCTTTAGCATCAAGAGCAAGTTTGTGCAATTATCTAAATTATTATCTAAAATGTATTTAATCGCAACATTGTGTGGTTTAAGAAAAAAAACAATTTTTTTTGATTGAATTGTTATGCAAAATTCAAGTTTGAATAAAATAAGGAAAGAAAAATTCCTTCCGATATCGCATGATTATTCTTATAGTTGAATAGAGATCCATCAGACCAAACAAAGTTTAACAACATGTAGGCATTTAAAGTCAAGAAACTCGATCTTATACTTACACAAAAATCAAAAATGTCATCATAAAATATTTAAGCTTATTTATCACAGAAAAAATAGCTCTTGAAATTACTTCTCTTCTTTTTTGAAAACTCACTAAATCTAAAAGAAAATCTGATTTAAAACTAAAAAATGACCAGTTTATGTACAAGATTTAAATTTATTCATCCATTTGGTTGGATTTATAATCTGCTTAAGCCCAACCAAATAAGATCCTTAAATTTCCGAAGAAGTATACTTTATTAGAACGTGCTCAAACAATCCAAGCTCCTTCTTTCTTTATTATATAGTATCTATATCTTCCTTTGTTTGGTTGATTTGGGAAATAAGCCTCCCATAATAATTTCTAACAAAGCCATTCCAGGCTCCCTGCTATATTGTAAGAAGATACAAAAGGACGACTTCGAGGCTAAAAAGTACCTATGTACATCCAAAAATATTGTTTATTTTTTTTCCGTTGACGTACAATGTGCCTATACTCTTGATTTATTGATTTTAAACAAAGTAAGTGGGCGGGATATGGTCCTTTGTCCTTTGTATCAGGAGTAATGTAGATAGGTAGGTTAGGTTGGTTGGATGGCGAAAATATGAAGAGCGCATATCAAATTTCGGTTTTGTTTGCTCTTGTTAGGTATACGAAATATTTTCGACAGAAAACTTTAACTGAAATGAAAGATGATTTAGGGTGGCAAATGTTAACAATGCACGTTTTCGCCATCAGAGTATACAAGTTAATAATGTTCCATTGTTAGAAAATTGAGAAAACCCAATGATTTTGTTTTTAGGAAGCCTTCAAAAGTTTAAATCAACTAGGTATGTAGGTAGGTATTATAGCATAATTGCAATTGAAGCAAAGGCATTCTTGTTAAATATGGCAGTTTTGGGAAAATATTTTAATAAGGAGTTAAGCGCGGTTTGAATTGATGTTTTAAAATATCATACTCAAGTGGATTACAATAACAACAATAAGCTTATTTTTTGTTCTCTAGCATTTTTCTCTGTAAGAAAGGCGCTCCCACTGATAATGACTAAGCTAGTATAACTGCAGTAATGCGTCTTCTGCAGCTAGGCTTATACAGTTCACAGAAATTCACCTAAGAGCTTTCTGTTGCAAATTTTAAAATTTACAAGAAATTCCACCCAATCTCGCTGCCTTACTATTGACAGTTCGATACTTCATGATACTTTTCTGTCATGATAGTTTTCTATCGTGATAGCTTTCTATCATGATAGTTTTTATCATGATTTTTTTCTATCTTGATAGTTTTCTATCATGATAGTTTTTGTCATGATATTTTTCTGTCATGACAGATTTCTATCATGATAGTTTTCGGTGATGATAGATTTCTATCGTGATAGACAGTTGACTTGGTAGTTTTCTACAATGATATTTTCCCATCATAATGGTTTTCTGTTATGGTAGCTTTATATCGCGAAAGATTTCTGTTATGATAGATTTTTATCATGATTGTTTTCTGTCATGATAGATTTCTATCTTGATAGACACTTGGCATGCCAGTTGTCTATCATAATAGTTATCTAACATGATAGTTTTCTGTCGTGATAGTTTTCGATCTTGCTAATTTTCTGTCATGATCGACTTCTATCAGGACAGTTTTCTATTATAATAGTTTTATATCATGATAGTTTGCTATCATGATAGTTTTCTATCATGATAGTTTTCTATCATGATAGTAGTCCATCGTGACAGTTACCTATCATGATAGTTTTCAGTCAAGATAGTTTTCAGTCATGATAGAAAAGTGTCATGATAGAAATCTGTCATCACAGAAAACTATTATGACAGAAAACTCACCTCCCCGTGGTGAACACCGGGTGCCTTGCCTAGTACCTTTAACTGAAGATGGGGTTCCAATCCCTGTGGACGGTCTTAGGTGGCAGCAAATGAGAAAGGGGGGAGGAGTGTTCCCACTAAAGCACTTCTCCTTTATCCAGGTGGCAACGGAAGAAGTCCTCAGATGGAATCAACGATGGCGTCTACAGTTCTAGTAAGGCTGAACTTCTTTGTGAACACCTTATATGGGCTACTACATATTCGTAGCTCAGGCCTATAAGAAGCAGTTTATCCAGCTCCCCACCCATGGAGTTATATTAAGGGTCTGGTCCTCCAGGTCGGGGTTTGTGCGTCGGGGTAACTTCTCTTCCACGGAAAACAACAATATGATTCCGAAACAACAATAAGCCTCGGATATGGATGATTTTAATGTTGACGACCCCAACAAACGAAACAAGGACAATGAATTTCGGATCTGCACGTGAAATGTCCGGACCTTAAGCAGACCACGTGCAGTCCGACAATTATTGGAGAACCTGGATAGGTTAAAGGCTTATAACAGCCACCCAAGAAGTGCTATGGGGTGGATAGGGCATACGGAGGATGAAGTCGTGTTACATCTTCTTCGGCGAGTGCTGCAAGGAGCAGGGTCAGCGGCTCTTTGGTTGTGGTTTTGTGGTAAGGGGAAGACTTAGGCAAGAAGTCTTGGGCTTCAGAAATGTAAGCGAGTGCCTGGTCACAATCCGCATCAAAGCAAAATTAAAAAAAAAATCGTTAATCTGTGCCCACGCCCCAACGGAAGACAAAGATGACTCAACCAAGGAAGACTTCTATGATCTTCTCGAGAGTACGTATAATAGGTGCCCCAAGCACGACGTCAAGATCATTCTTGGCGACTTCAATGCCAAAATCGGAAAAGATGACATCTTTGGTTCGATGGTCGGAGGACACAGTCTGCATGACAACAGTTCCGGTAACGGAATCAGGCTGATTGACTTTGCGTAGGGGTGTAACATCATCATAGCCAGCACACGGTTCCCACACCTCAATATAGACAAAGGGACTTGGCGGTCTCCTGATCAACGAACCGTCAAATAGATTGATCATGTTGCGATAGACGCCAGACATGCTTCCAGTATTCTGGATGTCGGAACGTTCCGACGGGCCAATATTGATTCGGACCATTACTTGATTGTAGCTGAAGTATGTATGCGGATATCTATGACGCCACAGCGCCAAGCGGATGCTGTGAAAAGATTTGATGTGGAGAGGTTAAAATCACAAGAGATCGCCAGGTCTATTGCTGACTAAGTCCCTTTTAACCTTTCAGCAATTCTACTACCAGCATCAACTGCAGAGGACCAGTGGCAGTGGCATTAGAAGTGCCGCCACTGATGTGCTGGGTTTCACTAGGCAACCACAAAAAAAACCTCTGGTTCGAAGCCAAAGCTACCAATCAATTCTGCAAACTAGAACCAGACCTTCTGAGGGAACAGCCCGGGTTAAGGGAGGAGTGCCGACTGCTCAGGAGGAAAAAGAGAGAGCATGCGAGGGGGCGGTCGAGTCTATTGAGGACTATTTCGGTAGGGGGGATGTTTGAAAGTTCTATCAAAGGGGGAGGCAATATACCCGGTCTACAAGGCCAGAACGGAAGCCTGCCGAGACGAGAGTGGGAATATGGTAGTAGACACACAGTCGGTGCTGGGGATCTGGAAACCACACTTTTCTAGACTGCTAAACGGCGAAGGTGACCAAAATTCCGCTGTTAGACAGAATAATCCATTCAACCTGGACGATTATGGTCAAAATTTCCATCCACCCGACCTAAATGAAGGGCGGTTAGCGATAGCCAAGCTTAAGGCATTCAAGGCTGCTGGGGCAGATGGCCTTCCAACCAAGCTATTCAAAGCGGGGGAAGATGACTTGGTAGGGAGTATCCACCAAATTATCTCCAAAATTTGGTCGGATGAAAGTATGCCCGATGAATGGATCCCGGTATAATGTGCCCCATCCACAAGAAACGAGATGCTCCAACTTGTGCCAACTACAGAGGTATAAGTCTCCTCAACGTCACATACAAAATCCTCTCATATGTACTGTGTTATCGCTTAAAACCGTTTGTCAACGATCTGATCGGCCCCTATCAGTGTGGTCTTAGGCCCGGCAAATCAACCGTTGATCAAATGTTCACACTCCGATAGATTCTGGAAAAAACCAAGAAGTTTCAAATCGATACACAACATCTCTTTATTGATTCCAAAACGCGTATGAAAGCGTAGATAGAGACGAGCTATATACAAAGCCTTGTCGCATTTCGGCATCCCTGCCAAACTCGTCCGCTTGTCCAGGATGACGATGGAAAAATCTCGCTGCTCCGTCAAAGTCGGCAAGAACACCACCGAACCTTTTGATTTCGAGAAAGGTTTGAAACAAGGTGATGCGTTATCATGCAACCTGTTTAACATCGTACTTGAAGCAATTGTACACAACTCGAAAGTCAACATTTGAGGTACAATTTGTTCAAAAGTCAGTTCAACTACTTGCTTATGCAGATGATATTGAAATCATTGGAAGAACGAAGCGAGCTGTTATCGGCGCGTTTGCAAGTATTGAATCGAAGGCGATGAAAATTAGTTTGGTTGTTAAAGAGGACAAGACGAAGTATATGCTATTATCGAGAAAGGAATCTCAACATTGTTGACTCGGGCAAAACTTCACGATGGATAGGTACAACTTCGAAGTCGTCAAGGACTTTGTTTACCTGGGCTCCACTATTACATCGAAAAATTACATCATCAGTGCAGAGATCAAACGAAGAATTACTCTTGTCAACCGCTGTTTCTTCGGGCTAAGAAGGCATTTGAGTAGTAAAAGCCCTCTTTCAAAGAACCAAGGAGACCTTATAAAGGGTCCGCCAAATAACTTTTTTTTTTTGAAAATGCTATAACAAAAAACTACTGAATACTTTCTCAAATTTCTTTTTTTATTTGAAAGTCCGGGTAATAATGGAAAATAATTTCATTCAAATGGCTGCTTCGCTAAGTGAGCCTGCGATCGACTTAGAGAAGATGCCGATTTTGCCAAAAGAAAATCATCTTTTCAGATGAAGCTCATTTTGATCTTGGCGGGTATGTTAACAAGCAAAATTGTCGCATTTGGGGCACATAAGACCCCCACGCCATTAAAAAGCCGATACACCCAAAACGAGTCACTTTTTGGTGCGGATTTTGGTCCAGAGGCATAATTGGGCCATTTTTTTTCGAGTGGCCGTTACATTCAATGGCGATCGTTATCGGGACATGTTGAACGAATTTTTGTTCACAAAAATTGAAAAGGAGGATATTGACAACATTTGGTTTCAACAGAACGGCGCTACGTGCCACACAGCCGAAGCTACACTCCATGTAGTAGTAGCATTTTCAAAAAAAAAAAGTTATTTGGCGGACCCTTTATAAGACCCTAACCATCCCGGTCCTGTTTGGGTGCTTTGAAAGGAAAATTCTTCGGGTGATCTTCGGTCCAGTATGCATCGATGGAGTATGGAGCAGAAGATTTAACAATGAGCTTTACGGGCTTTTCAGCGACATCGACCTGAACAAAAAGCTAAAAATACAGCGGCTGAGATGGCTGGGACACGTGGAGCCTATGGACACCGACGCACCAGCCAAACGAGTCTACCCCAGATGGTCTACGCAACAGAGGAAGACCCCACCTTAGGTGGCGCACACAAGTGGAGAACGACCTCCACCAACTTGGAGGGCGTAAGTGGAGGCAGCTAGCTAGGGACCCAGCTGGCTGGAGGGACTTGTTAGTTGAGGCCGTATTCAACCCTGGACTGTAAGCGCCACCTAAAGTAAAGTAAGTAAGTGATAGAAAACTATCATGATAGAAAAGTATTATTAAAGAAAACTATCATGAGCGCAAACTATACTGCGAGAGCCTTGAACCTTGTAGGATCTTGTCATGCATTTTTTAACTCAATTTTCTTGGCTATTGATGAAATTCATGACGACCCAATGTTGAAAAAAAAAAAACAATCTAACCAAAAAGTATATGTCACCTATTGTTCCTTAGCTCGTCATTTATATAAGTAGATCTTATTCAAGTCAAAATCTATTTTCATCTCTAAAATAAAGTATAGAAATCATGAAAATAATATCAATCATTAAGTCAAAAATCTGTAATACGCAACAAAAAAATAAACCAAAAAGGAGCTTATCAATTATAACATCTTATATTTCGACAACATTATCAAAGCAACAAATAAAAACAAAATCAACTATAGACTCTAAGATCTTCAGTAGCTATTTTGATGCTAAATCAATAAGTTCTATGTGGGCTTGCATGTATATAATTGATTTTCATAGAATTTGTGCAATAATTTCTTTGTTGATGACTAAAATTATTTTCATAAGCCCTTTCATCAATTCAATCAATTAATTAAAAAAAAAAAAACAAAATATAATACTTTATTTTTGCCATTCCCTTCGTGTACCCTGCGCCGCATATCTACCATCCATGACCCAATTTATTCCAAACCATGAGTTGTCATCAATTAATGAAATGGAACAAATGAGTATTAATGATTGCGCAAAGGGTGGCAGAAAATATTCAGCCAATTTCAAACAAATATACATATGTAGGTAGCTACAGACAAATAGATATAAATAAACTGTAAAGCCTTATAAAGGACATTTTGCAAATGTATACATTTTGTATACCTAGCACTCCCCCTTCCCATTCCATCTCCATACTCTCTTTACAAACTCATTCGTTACCTTCGTATTATGATTAATAACTTAAGCCCTATAGCCCCCTCTATTGGGATTTAACCTAATTAGCAATGTATTCAATTAAGTAAAATTATTTGATGCAATAAATATATTCATACTCGTATGTGTATGTATGTATGTATGTATACAGTATCATCAGACAGATATGGATGAATTAAAGAAATACGCATAACATAACCTATAATAAAGTTTATAAACAAAAATAGGGAGAATTCCCAGTGTACCTACTCATTTTTTGTTGTATTTTTTTTCAAACTCAGACAAAACATTTTCCTGTTAGTCCTTTCAACCAGGATCTCCAACTCCCACAATCACCGCTCGTTATTTCTGTTGTTGTTGGTGTTCGTGCACGTGAGGTTTCTTTCAACATAATTGCACGCAATTTTCTACATATTCCCTAGATACCTTTCTTGCTTCCCGTTTGAAAAATAGTTTTCAATAAATCCCTATAGTCATCATCAGTGTATATGTAGAGGTACGTAAGTTGCAAAGAAAAGTTACCTTTGCTGATGATATACTTAAATACATAGACAAAGACTCTTTGGTGTTCGGAGGAAATGGCAAAGTTCGTAAGGAATGAATATCGTTTCTAGAAAATGCCATAAGGGGCTTACTTCTTCGTGGTATCTTTATATTTTCATTATAACGATGAATGAAATTTTAAAGTTAGTTTACCAAATCTCACTATGAACATTGATGATAAAATGTTCTACTTTAAGGACGACCATGAGACGCGCCGTTTCCACTTGAAATTTAATTAAAAAGTTTAAAAGGAGAATATAAGCTCAGGATTTTCATAAACAGGGTTGCCAATAGCATAAAAGTTATGAATAGATCCAATTCAAATTTTTGTCCACTATCAATTTTTATAAAAAGTTGCATATCTATACCTCCAAGCTTAATGTGGTTTTCATTGTTTTGATGATCATCAAAGTGAAAATCACATTCATCATACATCATCATCATAAGACATAGAAATTAATGATAACGAATTTCAATTCTTCACAATAAAGGAACAAGGAAGGGCCTTAACCCACCATATTGCAATCAATATATCGCAATCATCAATAGATTAATGTGTTATGATTCTGAAAGTATAGGCTGGTTTGAAAGGAATGGGAGTTTTCTCCAACCTTAAAAAAAACAAATTCTAAGCCTTTTTTTTAATTTCCAACTAGAAAAGCTGCTCTCAAAAGATTTAAAAGTTTTTGCGTGTGTGTGTATGTGTTTGTGTGTGGAAATTACAAAGAAAAGCAAAAAAAAAAACCCGAGGTCATACATAACATAACCAAAATAAATCATAAAAGAAAACCACATAAACCCTGCTCCGAATATTTATTACATTCAGGAAAAAGTTGTGTGCTTCTTCTTTTATTTGGAAAATATAATAATTTATATGAAAGGTCATTATTTTTTTTTTTTTCAAAGGAAAAAGAGCGTGTTAAAAGGGTTTCTTCCTTTTTGGAGATTTTTTTTTGTTTCAATTAAAGAAATTCTTCCTTTTGAGACTTGATAAGAGGGCTGATGAAATTGGAAAGACCTCTATAGTGCCTATTCACCAGAATTTTATTAAAACTGTTTTAATTAACTCAATGCAAAAATATATGGCCGTTGCATATTTTGTTGAAATGATGAGAGTGATTAACAAAGAAAACTCCTTATGGAGATTTTTTTGGGAAATGTTTTTTTTTTTTTTATTTTGCTTACCAGTCTTTGCAGGGGATTTCCTCAAAGAGTTTCTGAATATAATATAACCTATAATTTAAGTATGTATATATTTCCTTTCAAACCTGGTTTTGGCTGTTACTTTTTAACACACACACACACACAATATTATTTTTCAAGCTTGGAAAATCGAAAATGAAAATGTTATATTACTTTCTGATGTGGTACTTTGATATCCCTGGAAAAGCGATTTATTAAATGATTCTCGGTGGAAAGTTTTCATTTACCGTCGTCAGATTTATATTAAATAACTAAGGTAAATAAAACTTCCTTTCCAATAAATTTTGTTATTGTATCATTACACGCAAGCAAATTTACATGAGAATGAATGAATGAGAGTATGAAAGTGTTTGGTTCTTCAAAAGGTATTCTATTGATGTAATAAGGAATAATAATTTCAATCAGCATTATTTTATTTTAAACTTGATTCACACGTTGAAGCCTAAAAGTTGGTTGAAGCAATTAAATTATAATTTTTGGTTTATTAAGTTTATTAATAGGTAAACATAATAATGATCTACATAATTAAAGTTCAGTCATATTGGGTTTTTACCATACAAATTGTGGGGCAATTTTGATTTTATTCCTGCTTGATGTTTTCAGAGGTACTGAATCTGAATCTGAGGTTTGCGACTTAAATTTCGTGATGCAACATTGAAAAAATGCCAAAAATGATGCAAAAATGATTTTTTATTTTAGTTTTTTTTTTTCACTTATGGCTCAAAAACTATCAATTATTCGTAAATTTCATGAAAGTACAATAATTGAAAGAACAACAAATTTTCAACAAATCTCTGTTTAAGGGTTTTTTCTGCAACAAACCCATTTGGACTCAAGCGCCAATTTAAAATTGCCGTAATTTTATTGATTAATTACTTTGTGGACAAATTTGAATTTTTTTCTCTAGCATGAAATTTGAGTGTAGGCCCTTTGGCCCAGGCCAACCAGAAATGGCCCAAAAATTTTGATTTCCTGTTTTCATACGGACAAATTTTGAATAGGAGAAATAATTAGATGATACGGTTAAAAAGCTCAAAAGTATAGCTGAATTGGGAGGTAATTAGTTCTTGTTTTCAAATCTTCTTGAAAACGGTTAACAATTATTAAAACTTCGTCACTTTTTGCTTCACTGAACATC
The DNA here is from genome assembly GCA_963921185.1 of Dasysyrphus tricinctus. NCBI lineage: Eukaryota > Metazoa > Arthropoda > Insecta > Diptera > Syrphidae > Dasysyrphus > Dasysyrphus tricinctus. The sequence goes on from OY992531.1 coordinate 50,992,809, forward strand.
AATTTTATTCAAAATCTTTTTTTGACAGAATCTGGTCTGGACTTTTTGAAAATGGCCCCCAAAATGGCCCTCATTGTTTTTGGATCGTGGCAATGCTGATGATGAGTTACTTCACATTTTGGGAGCCAATGAAACCTGCGAAATTTGTGTGGTGAATATGAATATGTCTGACATATCAATAAAAAGTAGCGAAACCAAATATCTTCGCTTTAACATTGACAAGAGTCTTATTTGTTCCTTGAAGCTATTTATGAAATGTAATTTTTCAAAAATATCGAATAAATAACTCACAAATTCCATCAACTGCTTCCAGATTTTTGTTACGGTTTTTCATTAAGAAAATAAAAAAGTTCCTTAAATCTTGTCAAACTGTTTTGAAAACCATCTTACTACAGTGTGAAGTTAAAGTCTCTCAAGGTCTTAATTTTGTTTAGTTTGAACAAGCCAAGATTTAGTCCGGACTTTTTTCGAAATAAATGAGTGCGAAAGTTTCCTGCGCTATATTTTCAGGGGTGCTGAATCTGAATCTGATATTCGTGACGTAACAATTAAAATAGCTATAACTGCAGCTTATATACTTGTTGGTGACACACAAAAGGTTGTTGCTTTTTTCACAGCATGCACTGCACCTGTGTGGATTTCCATCTACTTACAAAAACCCCATTTAAATGTTATTTTCTTCTTATTTTTTGTTTTAATGAAATTCAGTAGAGTTGTTGAATAAATGCCAAATCACCTTGTTTTTCAAAATAGTGGCCTGCTCTTTACCCCGGCTACCCAAAAAACTTGGTTTTATAATGAGGAGATGAAATCAAACACAAATCCCACAAAAAATGTTGCCCAACAATTAATAAAATTTTAATAAATTTGTTGACTAAATTTTCTACACCATGAACTTCTTGCACAGTTTCTCTGAAAAAAATGTTAATCTTTGCTGGGTAGAATTAAATACAGTAGACGCTCGATATAGTGAAGTAATAAAACCAGGCCTGTTCACTCTGTCGAGATTGTTCACTTTTTCGAGCGAGAGTTTTCTAAGGCTTTCCAAAGGTGAATTTGATCCAAAATGCACATTTCTTTCGATGTGAATGTTTTTAATTTTAATTAACCATTAAACAAGGCTTTCACTCAGGTTAAAACAAAAACAGAAACACTTCCTCAGAGCACTCAAACTATGTAAAATGTGTGTTCACTATTGTGGATAGTTCACTATTTCGAGATTCACTAAATCGACCGTCTACTGTAAGCATAAATTTGTATTTTCACATTAAAAAATAAACTAATAGTTTTTGAGAAATTATACAAAAAAATAGTTCTACCCCTTTTCACCACCCCTGAAAAATTTCGCCTAGTCCCGAATTTAAGGTCCTTTTTGGAAAATGCTTAAGTCGTCAAAACAAAGTTCTCCACTCAAATTCCTTTGTCGGATTTTTTTCGAAGTTTTTTTTATTTGTTTGTCTAATTTTCCTCGGCTAAAAGGGAGTCAGTGCAATTTTGTTATTTTTTTTTATAAATTTTTGTTTCTCCACTTTATCCATAGACAACCCTAAAGTAAGCATTGACACGGGATCTCTCGGAGATTTTTAGAGTAGGTATTTAATGGAGCAAATAAGTATTACGTGTCAAAGCCTTATTAAAAGTGGTTCATGAGGGATTTATTTACTCATAATGTTGTGTAACATGAATATCTAAAAAATATCATTTGAGCACTGAACAACAATAAAAAACTATTTGAACGAAAAACTTAAATTTCTGAAACTAAATAAAAATCAGGTTATTATAAATAAGAAATTGCAATTAATTTTCACAAACATAAGTTTCACAGATAAAAAATTTAAAAAAGTTTTAAAATAAAATTCTTTAACAAAAAAGTAAGTATACGCCAAAGTGACCCATTATTTGATTAATTCTTCTTATGGGAATCAAATTGGGGGCTATCGTGGATAAAATTTCCCACGGAATTTCTCCCGTCTTCTAAAATTGGAATTACCAACAACTTTCCACTGTTCCTTACAGGTTCAAATTTCGTCGATCAAAATGGTAACCCGGAATATTCATTTTCGATGCCAATAAATGCCGAGAGAAAGTGCGACCACAATTCCAATTCCCAGTTTTCAACGTTGGGAAAAATTCCGTGGGAAATTTTATTCACGATAGCCCCCATTATCATTTTGTATTACGAATTCCTTAAGAATATATTTTTTAGTTATTTTTGTAAATAATGATAATAATTATTATGATCATTATCAGAATTTAACTCGAACTCGAGATTTTCATCAGAATTGACATTGCCATGATAGCGAATACCTCAATTCTGAATTTATATGTTTGTGAATCTGTCAATCTATGTCTATATACCTCGACTTGCAGCCTTAGCCGCTAAAGCGATTTCCTTCAAATTTTGGAATAATGGTTATTGTCTTAAATGCCGGATTTTTTGGTAGTTTCGACTCGTTTTTAACAGTTCGTCCATAAAAAATTTTAGAAAAACCGAAAAATTATTTATTTCACAAAATGAATTTTCACGAATAGACTTAAAAATTTGTATTTCATTAAAATTTTCTTCGGGGCACTCGATTTCTAAACGGGGTAGGACAGAATAATCAATCGACAGATGTGCTTCGTAATAGTCCAAGAGTGCCAGCGCCAAAAAATGATCTGAATTTATTAAAGCTGATATTTGGCCAGTTGGTTAGAGAGGTTAGAGGTTGTGTACACCTACATACTGCGGTCAGTCAAGCGAACTGTAAAACAGGCGTCTTAAATATGTTATCAAACGTGTATCACCACGATGGTGGTGCAATGAACGAACTTATTAAGGCTGAAAATTGTTATACAAATTATATATTACAACAGTACCACCGCCGGTCAGTCAGTCCATCGTTAGAACAGGACTGGTCAGTCAGCGCTAATTTGTCAAAAAATGGCATGAGTACGATAATTCAGGAGACAAGAAACAATAACGGAGTTTTGTAGAACATCCAGAAACAAGCATTTTTTACTATGGGATAGCTAATCTATCTCCCCCAATTTCAGCGGGAAAAAAATATTTAAAAAATAACGGTAATAACTACAATTAAGTATTATACGTTTTTTTAAATATAGAAGTCTCTTCTATCGAATTCTATCTATGTGCCTTGTTTTTAAATCAAGAAATTTCTATGAATAGTTTTTGAAAAAACTAATTTCAAACTCAAAATTTTGGAAAAAAAATTGAAACAAAATACGTTATATTGTTTCTTGTCTCCTGATTTATCGTACTCATGCCATTTTTCGACAAATTAGCGCAGACTGACCAGCCCTGCTCTAACGATGGACTGACTGACCAGCGGTATTGTTATTTATGTGTAACATATAACAATTTTCAGCCTCAATAAATTCGTTGCACCACTATCGTGGTGATACAAGTTTGATAACATATTTAAGACGCCTGTTCTATACAGTTCGTTTGACTGACCGCAGTGTGAGGGTGTACACAACCTCTTACCTTTCTAACCAACTGGCCAAATATCAGCTTAAAAAATTCAGAGCAATTTTTTGGCACTGGCTCTCCGTCTATAAGATATGCACTCGTACTCACATTAAAATTTATTTGCGATTTTCTTATTATTAAGGTAAACACCTAAAACTAATAGCAGATTTCAAAACTCTTGCAGATACTTTTCGATCAGAAAATACACAACGCCCGGTATAAATTAAAATCGTTTTTGATTGAAAAAATAAGCTCCGGTGAAAATTTTGGTATGTTTTTCCATCGAGTTTGGAATTATTTGGGGTGTTAAATAAAAACGAGAACGTGGTATTGTCTGCACTGAATCGAAATTAAATTTCCAAAAATTACACTGAAAAGTGGGGTATTTTTTGTATTTTAAATGCAATGTAGGTGCACAAAATACCCCAAACATTTTGGCATATTTTTGACTTTTGTACTACTTGAGAAAAAAACAAATTTAATTTTCCTTCTCTCACGATGATAAATAAAATTGAATTCATGATATGTACAATGTACATCGTCGGCTTTCTTTCCAAACATCGTTAGACCAAATTTATGCTTGAATGTACATATTTCATATAAAAAATCAATTTACAGTGATATTTTGGCTTCTATTAACCAATTTTAAATTCTTCATTTCATTCAAACTTCATGTTATTCTTTTATAAATCGTTGTTTTATGTTTCCTTAAAAACAAATTTCATTTTCAATTTACGATGTTCAAAAAGAAAAACAACGATAAATATACTCGTATATGTTAAAATATTTTTTCTATTTCAGTTTATTTATTTTGACATCAGACCTAAGTAGAGAAAAGGTATTTTAAATCTTCATCTCAAAAATAAATATTTACATAAAAAAGCGCTATACAAATAGAAAACTTCCCCACTCAAGGCAGTGAAAAGTTTATTTTGCCGAGATTTTCTAGGAAGTTTTAGTTATGCTATAGCTTTCAAGAGAAAAAACAAATATTTGGATAAAATAACTTACGGCTGTTATTTTTGATGTCAAATCGAACTTCTGAAAAAAATAAGAAGAAAAGAACATTAAGTTAATTAATAAAAATCGATTGATGAAATTAAATCGTATATTAGATGAAAAAAGTATCAATAATAAGAACAATTTGCTTAAGAATAAACAACTATTATGTATGTATGTCCTTACAACAACCAGCCTAAGAGGTAATAGCAAAAAATCCTTTTACCTTTTTCTTTTTATTTTAATTTAAGAAAAACACCTTCACTTCTAGCTAAAGGATGAAAAAGAATCCTCAATATAGGAAGCTATGAAACATCTTTCGGAAAGCCTCATCCCATTCAAGTTCATCGCTCCCTGTATTTTTTTGTTTCTATACCATTATTCACAGTACAACAGGGAAACCTATATGAAGCTTGATTGATTTTTTCCTAGAACCAAATAATATTAAACAAAACATATCCAGTCGTTTCGATGGAACGTGTTTTATGGCTGAATACTTGCTCTTCTGCATTGCCTTAGGCAAAGATACTCCGCATATACCGATAATATAACGGAGTAGATAACCATTCACCTGGGTGTTAAGGTACACTGATGAGAAAAAAAATTCAAATAAAAACATAGAGGCTCTACCTACCCAAAGGACTTTCAGATAACGTTGATTTCGTATTCCCATGCCGAACATCAGACCAGTTGACGAATTTACGAGTTTTCTGATTCGATTTCTATTTCTGATTGTATTCTTCGAATACCTACCGTAACATTCAGGCACAGAGTGAAACAGTCTATAAATGGATATTTTAGCGAATAAAGGAGTGCTGATACATATACTACACACAACACACATATATCTTTGTCAATATAGCTGAACCTATATATCCTTACAATTTCGTTCCGAAATCATTTGACATTTAATCACATCACAGCCAGCAGGATATCCACCATGAGTCGATGCTGTAGCTCATGATGAATGCTGATGCTGAGCTAGGAGTTGGTCGTGTGGAGTGGAGTGAAGTTGAACACCACCATTAACAAAAAAAAAAAAAAACAATACAAACAAAAAACCAGACACGATGTTCAGCGAATATACATTGGTAAGCAAAAATCGAAGTGATCAAACGAAAATGAATTGAAGAGACAAGAAGTAATCAATGATACGCATTGGTATGGCAATATGGGGATACAAAAAAAGGGAGAAGATATTTCGTTTTCCAAGATGATTTGTTGGCATTTCTTTCAATAAATTTTCTTGCCCATCATAATGGCATCGAAATTCAGTTTTAATCTTGAGATAAGAAAAAAAATCAAATTTCACTACAAACAGAGGAGAATGTGGGAGGGGTGGAGGAAGAAAAGAAATTTATCTGACTTTTGGTAAGTTGATCCCTTCACAGAATATAATAATTTAAAAACATTTATACGAGTCGACGGTTTTGCAACGATAAGGATCATTTGGAAGATTTTCAAAGAGAATTAATTATTGAAGAGTATGGGCGTATGGCCTTGGGATCGACTAAAACGTAAACGATTTGAAATCAACTTTTAGACATTCACATAAAATAGATCCCTTGCGGGTTTTGAAAATATTACAGTTGCCACAAATTTTATACTCATACCAGAACTATGTATGAATTATGCCAACAATTTTATCAAATTTTGGGCAATTCAAATAGTCAAATTTTCCTTTTTGCAAAAGATAATAACACGTGAAAACAGAACACATATTGACATCGCCCTGATATTGGACCGCCCGCCGTAAACGCCATTTTAATGTTTTTGAGAAAACGCATTCAGCCTAGGTACTGCATGAAAATCATCCGTTACTATTTTTGTTTCATTTCTAATACTTCTTTTCACGATATCTATATCGAAATCCTATTGCAAAAAATGTTATAAGATAAACTATAAAGCACTTCTAATTCAGCGTTTTTTGATAGCGTACGTTTTAGAATAATTGAACCCGGGCGTATCTATGTAAACTTCAAAGCAATTCCAAACAAAAAATTGCGTAAAATATAATGCTGAATTTTGACATTTACCTACTTATTAAAATAATACGTGAACTTTTTGAATTTGGTGGATATACGTCAAAACCATTCTTGTATATCAAAGCCAAGAAAAGGGATAGAGAAATAAAAATTTCAAATATTATTTGCCTACGAAAAAGATAAAACAAAAAGAAAACATTAAAATGCATGAAACTACCGAACAGAAAAAAATTATAACATCAGGATTCTTAGTTTAACTTATATGAAATTTTGTTGTTTTTTTTTCTAAGCTTTTTAGTCTAGTCAATTTGTGCTCAAAAAGGCTCTTTCGAGCAAATTGTGGGGTAGTTTGATTTTTCCTTCATTAACGTTTTTGGGGTTGCTGAATCCGAATCTGAGGTTTGCCAACAAAATTTCATGACGCAACATGGAAAAAAAACGCCAAAAAAATTATGCAAAAATGCATTTCTTGAAAGTTTTTCACTAATGGTTCGAAAACTACCAACTATTCAAAAATTACATCAAAATACGATTGAAAGTATACACAATATCCAATAAATCTCTATTCAAGGTTTTTTCTGCGACATCCAATTTGGCCTCAAGCGCTAGTCGAAAATTGACGTATTTTTACTGTTTTCGAAAATCCACTCGAAAGCTCTAAGAAATAACTTTACGTGACAAACTTTGAATTTTTGTATGTAACATAAACCAAGATATACTTTTCTGATGGTTTTTGATGCGTTGAGTTCGAATCTGGCTTTGAAATTGCTCTATCACGTTACGTTTTTGAGATATTCGAATCTTAAAACTTAAAAAAAATTGAATTTTGTATACAAATTTAGGGTTATTTTTTTTTCTCGAGCTAGTTTTTTTTTGAAAAAATGTTTATGGTTATTCCGAATGTATGAACATTTTACGTCAAAATTTTTTGAATCTTTCAAATACCTCCATTTGTCTTCGAGAAATCGTTGGTTTTCGTCTTACTACCTAATTCGAAAAATTCCACAATTTGCCCTTTTGAGCACAAATTGACTGGATTTTTCGAATTAGGTAGTAAGACGAAAACAAACGATTTTCGAAGCCAAATGGAGGTATTTGAAAGATTCGAAAAGAATTTTGAAGTGAAATGTCCATACTTCAGAATGACCATAAACATTTTTTCGAAAAAATTACCTCGAGAAAAAAAAAATAGCCCCAAACTTGTATAAAAAATGCATTTTTTTTTTACATTCGAATATCTCGAAAACGTGACGTGATAGAGCAATTTCAAGGCCTGATTCGAACTCAGCGCATCAAATACCATCAGAAAAGTATATCTTAATCATGTTACATACAAAAATTCAAAGTTTGTCACGTAAAGTTATTTCCTAGAGCTTTCGAGTGGATTTTCGAAAACAGTAAAAATACGTCAATTTTCGACTTGCGCTTGAGTCCAAATGGGTTATAGCAGAAAAACCTTAAATAAGCATTTATTGGAAATTATGTATACTTTTAATGGTACCTACTTTGAAGTAATTTTCGAATAGTTGGTAGTTTTTGAGACATTAGTGATAAACTCATTTTTTGCATTTTTTCCATGCTGCATCAGGAAATGTTGTTGCCAAACCACAAACTTCAGATTCGGATTCAGCATGCCCAAAACATAAAGGAGCAAACAAATCAAAACTACCCCACAATTTGCATGGTAGAAATACAATATGACTGGACTATTTTGGCAGTTTTTGAATGAAAATCTTATTTTCTTAAATCCATTCAGCTGATGATAATGAGACGATTGATAATCAAAAATTACAGTTCTTTGGTAGAATCTTAATCGTACTAATTTAAGCACACATGAAACATTTTACCGAAATGAGTAGATCCGTGTTCGAGAAAATGAGATCACAACAAACACATAAATGTTAAAAATGTGAAATGCCAACAAAAACATAAATATTAAAAAAGAGCCAAGTTCTTATATGTGCAAGAAACTTGTGCGTAAAAATTCAATCAAAAAAGTAATGAGATCTAAAATATATGCCAAATTTTAAGTACATGAAGTTTAATACCAAATATCTTAAGAAGAGTAATATCGAAACATTTCCAAATTATGACAGAAATTTGGTAATGATTACTGATTAAAATTTGTGTGTCTGTCTGTCCGTTGAGCTACAGATTAAACGGCTGAATCGATGTTCTTCAAACTTAGTTCACAGCGTTTTTTGGTCATTCCCCCACAAATTTTTTTCATATTTTTGTAAGAACCAAAAATAAAGGTACTTGTCATAAAATGTTTTTTAGAAATTTTAAATATGTAATCGTATTTTTCTCAAAAATGGCTTCACAACTTTTCTTGAAAAAAAAATTAATAAATTACTTTTAGTAAAGGCTACCTTAAGGTGGGAAACATTTTTTCAAAAAAAGATTATCATAGGTACTTCCCAAAAAGAGGATTTTTTTGATTTTTGCTTTTCTTCAAAATGGTAAGACTGATCTCAATAATTTTATTAACACAGAAGTTTCCAGAAAATATTAAAAAAATTGTGTACATAAATTAAAAAAAAAAATATTTTTGAATTTTTAAAAAAAGCGGCCTCTGAATCGCAAGGTTCATGGTTCGCTCCCATATGACGGCAAAAAGTTTTTCAATTAATACGAGCATAATCAGACTAAGCACCACTAAAGGAGTCTGATGATTGAGGTGGCTCTCGTGAAATAGCTATAACTCCAGCCTATATATCGGGTTTTTCAATAAGAGCGCTACAAAAGTTTTTTAAATAAAACAAAAATTGTTTTAGATATCAATGAAATTCTTTATTCCTGTGAAAGTACGTTTGATGAAATTATGTACGGAGCTCGATTTCTTCGGCATGGCCACGACGGGCACGCTTGCAGAAGTCCAGACGCTGAACCCAATTTTCGACGGTTTTCAAGCATAAATCGGCCGATACTGCTGCAATTTCACGTTTGATATTCGTACGAAGTTCATAAATCGTCACTGGCTTGTTGGCATAGACCATAGACTTGACGTAGCCCCACAGGGAAAAGTCTAAAGGCGTCAAATCGCACGACCGAGGCGGCCAAGCGACTGGACCATTTCGTGAGATAACAATTTCTCCAAACTTGGTTTCCAATAAATTGATTGTGACATTCGATGTGTGGCTTGTGGCGCCGTCCTGTTAGAACCACATGTCGTCCAAGCCCATATCATCCAATTGGGGCCAAAAATGTTCGGTTATCATTGAACGGTAGCGATCCCCATTCACAGTAACGTGCCGGTCTTGATCATCACGGAAGAAGTACGGCCCAATGACGCCGCTGGCCCATAAACCACACCAAACCGTAATTTTTTCGGGATGCAATGATGACTCATGGAGTACGTGTGGATTGCTGCCTGACCAATACCGCATATTTTGTTTATTGACGAAGCCATTCAGCCAGAAATGAGCCTCATCGCTGAAGATGATTTTTCGATGAAAATGCGAGTCATTTTGAAGTTGTTGCTCCGCCTAATTCACGAACATACCACGCTGTTGGTGGTCCAGCGGCTTTAGTTCTTGCGTCAATTTAATCTTGTAAGGATGTAGGCCAAGATTTTTTCGCAAAATTCGCCACAACGACGTCACAGATATGCCCAACGCTTGAGAACGACGTGTGAGAGACACATTTGGGCTCTCTGCAACTGAAGCCTCAGCGGCAGCAATATTCTCGACACTACGGGCACTTCTTTGTCTCACTGGCACGGGACCATTTTGTACTGTGCCTGTGGATTCAAATTTTTCCACAAGACGTTCAATTGTTGATCTGCTTGGACGATTATAACGACCATTAATTGGACGTAGCGCTCTTAACGTTGAGGCCACTGACTCCGAATTTCGGTAGTAAGTTCTAATAATTTCAACTCGTTGTTGGCTCGTATATATTTCCATCATAAAATGGCAAATCTTACTGAAGAGAAATGTCAAAAGAGCGGCAAGAAATATGGCGTCGTTTGCTGTCCCTGTCGCTCTACTTTTGTAGCGTCCCTGTTGAAAAACCCGTTACTTGGTGGTAACACACACAAGTTGTTGTTGTTCATTCAAAATTTATTCAAAAAATTCTAATATTTTTTAAAAAATCCAAGATTTACTTTTTTAAAAATTTTAATATGCAACATTATTGACATTAAAGGAGCTTTTGTATAAAAAAAATTATTGAAATAGGTTTAGTCGTTAAAGAGAACATAGAAAAGTTGACCATATATAGTTACAATATCTAATACCCTGATTTTTTAATCAAAATCGTTAGAGCCGTTTTTGTGATAAATTATCTTTTTCTTAACGGTTGTATGGCAAGTACCGTTATTTTTGGAGCTAAAAAAATATCAATTTCCCCTCTGGAAAGTTACAAAAAAACTTTAAGTTCAAAATTTGAAGAAAATCGCTTCAGTGGTTTAAGCTGTAGGTTGAGGTACAACCAGACAGACAAACAGACAGACAGACAGAATTTTGCCAACAATTTTTTCGTGTTCTCTATCATCGTAATGTCATGTTTGATTGCTAATATTTATATCTCAATTTTTTTTTTGCACGAATCCAAAACTTGCCCTACAGTACCTATATCGCAAGTAAAAAGGTACATGGATGCACTCTGCCACACGACACACATACATTGAAATATTAGAATTTGAAAACTCGTTGGTGTCTCTGACACTGACGGTGGTAGGTGGGGTAAGGGTTAAGCCTATTATATATAAGAGCAATTAGATGCAACCCAAGTAGTGCTATTTGTTTTGAAACCTTCTATGTGTGTTGCTCATAAGTGAACATTTCAGCAATTTCACTTAAAATTAGCTTTGTATATAAAAACCATAGTACTATCATGGGCAATTTTTTTTAGGAGGACGCACAGCCGTCGAAGGCGCCACATTCAACCGCAAATGTGTTGTCATGTTGTTGTGTAGACATTAAAAGAAGGGAAATGTCAAGAATCGAAGACAAGTAGTAAGAGCAAGGGGATTGTATTATTTCCATTCTGGTAAGAAATAAAGGGAGTAAGTGAGATAAGGAAATCAGCTGTCAAAAAGTAGAAAAATGTGAAGAAAATGACAAAATGTTTCTCGTCTCCTCTTTGAATTCTACTATTTGGTGTTTTGTATAGGAAATATATTTTGTATGCAGCCAGAGGAAGCAAGGAAAAATAGAACAAGAGGGTAAAAGAGATACCTGAGTGAGCTGCTTGCGTCGTCGCCTCTTCGGTGTCGTAGGTCATAGCAACGAGGATAAAAACTTTTGTATACAGATTTTGTTATAGAATAGACTGGAGACGATGCGAAAAGAAGCATACATACATAATGTAGGTATGAATGTAGTTATATTTTCTCATATTATTTAGGGTGGGTTTTGTTGTTGTGATTTGAGTAGCAATTTTCGACGATAGGTAGGTATGTATATATCTTTTGGTAGGTATTTAAATTGAAATTTTCTCATATTATGATTTCGATGGTTTTGGTGGGTTTTATAAATTTAAATTGTTAGGTATCTATTTTTGCGAGGGTGGTTAGGTCGTAGGTATATCTTATGGTATTATTAATAAATTTTTGTTATTAATTATTTTGAGGATAGGTAGTTTGGTAGGTTATTTAAATTAAATTTTCTTTTGCAAAATTCGGTTTTGGTGATCTTAAATCTTTTGGTAGTAGGTACCTACCTAAGGTATTTTTGAAGATTTTAATGCAAAATTCGGGGGTGGGTTTTCGTATAGGTACACAAATAGGAAGATACATATGTATGTATTTCTTTTCCTTGGTTGGTACCTAGGTAGGTACCTATTTAAATTAAAGTTTTGATTTGAAAAATTCTAAGTGCGTATTTCTTTGAGTACCCATTTGACCTATATTTTAATTTAAATAATTTATTTTAGTTAGAAAAGTAAAGAAAGAATTTAGTGAAATCTTTGTAATTTTTCAGTGTCTGTAAGTGGGAATCCCTATGCTTTTAGATGTGTATACATAAATGTATACATACCTACATAATAAACTTTTTATCTAAATAACTTTACAGATTTATTTTGAATAAGTTGGTAGGTAGGTAGCGAGAGTGACCTTGTTACTCAAAATAAATTTGTAAAAATATGTAGTAAAATGTAGCTCAATCATAAGCAGGTATGTACCTATGTAAGTGGATGCATGTAGCTACATACATACATGCATAGGTAGGTAGCACAGCAATAATTTTGGAAATGATTGCTGCACTTCTTGGACAAACATTATTTTAGAGAAGGGCTCATTTCACCGTGTTTATGTGGAGGGAACATTTTGTAAAACATTGGAAAAAAATTGAAAGGTAGGTAGGTACCTATAGATAGGTACTAATAGAGGGTGATTATTTGGTATCGAAAAAAATTTCTTTTTAATAAAAAAGAAATTTCTACTTACTATTGGAAGTGATTGGTGCGATTTGTCGAATCGAAAATTTTGACATATTTTTACGTTTCGAGCTCCTTCAAATCAGAATCAATAATTTTTAGAAAGATGTATATGTTTATACATATAGGTACCTATCGATTTCGGATAGATAAGAATTTCAAAAAAATTGAACTAGTAACTTTTTTAATATATGTATGTAAGTATCCAATTAAAAAAAAAAAAACTTGTTAAATTTCATTACTCTTGAATAGGTAGGTTTATCTCGAGAACAAAAATGATGCTATCGACTTCGGGCTAATTTTATTTAACGCATATTGGCGTATTTTAGAATTTGTATAAATATAAAAACATCAACTTGCTGCTTTTTATACCTAGGTACCTATACAGGGTGTCCCGTAATGAGTGGATAATACTGTAACTGGTGATAGCAGGCCTTATGACTGCTCAGAAAAAAAAATATAAAAAAAATATTTTTCTTGTGGTCTCCATGGTATAATTTATTTTCGAAATATGTTAAAAAGTTCAGGGTCTCCTAAAATACCTAATTACAACGGCCACCCATAAAGGATTCTTATTATTATTGTATTTTTATAATATTCTTTAATAACCGTTCTAAGTGATGGGTAGTAAATTTTAACACCAGCTGATGCATTTTTTGTGTTATAATTTTTTTAAATTATTTTTTTATTCAAAAATAATTCAATATTTTTTTCACCAAAGTTTGAAAAATAATAAAAGGAAAAAAATGTATGAGAACATAAGTGGCAAATTTGGTAAAAATTGGCCTGTTTAATGTACTTTTCAAAATGGTAAAACACATGTTTGTGTCTACAACCATAACCAATAAAATTGGCATTTAATCTACTAAAGTAGTTTTTTAACATTTTATCAGATGAAATTAAGTTACAAAGTTAAGTAAACACTACGACGACGAATGAATAACTAAATTGTTTTTTTAATTTTTATTGCATTTAAAAATAACCGTTCTTAAAAAAAGGCAGTAACATTTAACAATTATTGTTGCTGGATTTATTTTTATAAATTCACTAGCTTAAATAGCTAAATTCACTAGCTTAAATAATAGTATGCACTTTCAAAAAGGTTTTGACTTAGGTATGGGAAATGCGATAAATAAAAACAACAGTGTTAAAAGTTATGATTTATTTGTATTTTTAAATAAATTTATATCAAGTATTCAAACTGTCCCCCATTCACTGTGATACAGGCTCTGCATCTTCTAATGAAGGACCTCTCAATAAAACGAGCTTACTGGCGCTCATTTATTTTCATTACAGCGTTTTGGAAAAATGTACTTTTTACTTCATTTTAATTCAACAAAGTATCTAACTAATGCAAAACTGTGAAAAAATCCCCTGGAATTACGGTTTTCTTGTCATTTTGATGACGACTACGCATTGCTTAGGAACAACACAATTTGTTCCTTTACCTGGTTTGTAAGACTTGAAGTTTTGGTGAGGAAAAACGGTTCGATGAATCAATTTGAAATTTACAAGAATATTGATTAATTAAAAGTCTATAAATTTGCATACCAACGCAAGCCATGCAATCAATATTTGCAAAGAAAAAAAAAAGATTTACGAAAAGACCACAAAACGTCGGTTTTTAGTACTAACGGTGAACGGTAAAAAAAATAATTTCTACAAAATCTTAAAAAAATCTTGTAAAACGCTTCCTCAAATTTCCAAAACTGTCTTTGAATTTTTTATAACATCATTATTTGCTGAGATATTGGTAATCAAGGCTAAAAGTATCTTTGTTCATTCACAGTCAGATAAACCATCTCAAAAAAAATCGTACGACAACAGCAAAAAAACTGAATTGAAGCTGAATAAGCAAGGTATCTGATCATGACATTTAATTGACTAAAAAAAATTATCCATAGAAATGAGGACCTTCAAGAAAAATAAAAAAAAATGTTGTTGTTGTCTCGTCTCATTTTTTGACATTACGCAATAACGGTACTTCAAAAAATCAAATTTTACACATTATATGTGAATCTATATAATCTATCTCCGGTATGAATTTGAGATTTTTAAAAGCAACCGTTAAAAAGATAAAAAATAATAACTGTGAAAAATCGATCAACAAAAATTATATAAAATACATATGTATATAAAATAGAAAAAAAAATACTAGGTATCAAAATTTCCTGAAACAAAAAAAATTTGTTATTTATTATCTTTCTTATACTATACAATTTAGTACAGCTTTAACCCTGATGTGTAGCATTTGTGAACCATCTATTTTTGAACTTTGAACAATCATTAGGTAATATCTCACTTTGTAGATTTTTTGAAATTTCAAAATAAATGTACAAAATTGTTATATTAAACTTAACCATCGATAAACAAAAAAAATATTACTCTGGCACATCTCATTTGTGTTTTTTTTTTGTTCGTCCATTTCACATAAAAACCATATTTTAAATTCCTTACAGCTCGAATTTAAAAAAAAAACCCGTCATATTGCACCTCTACATTATTTTCTTATCATAAACATTTTTCAAAAAATTTCCAACGCTTAGATTTAGTTTTAGAAGCACAATGCACTGCTGAGTGCTGACTGCACTAGCTCTTGCATTTTATAATTATAGCAATATGTATAGTTAAAACTTATATTGTTCATTTTAGAAGCACCAACCAAAAATTCAACCGTACCCTCCCTATCCGCCTGCAATCATCTTCTATACATATTTGTTCATTCCAAAATGAATGGTAACACCACCAAAAATTCGATCTTACCCCCCATATACGCCAGCGTTCATCTCAAATACACATTTGTTCACTTTATTCATTTTAGTAACACCATAATTTACTCAAAACGACCCTATAAACATTTCCAATGTTAAAAACACCTACATTTGTACAAACTAACCCACATATGTATATGAGAATATAGAACCTACCCTTCCTCTTCCACCGCAAAACCCAAAAATCCAACACACTTTCCTATGTTTACGAACCCCTTCCTCATGCAACAGAAAAAAATCCTACAAGCCAAAGAGAATATCCAAAATTGTTTTCTTTTGTGTCTCTTGGCTTTATCTTCATATTAAAAAAATGTAAACAAAACCAATAACAACCCAAAGCAAAATTGAATATTTTCTTCATTGTGTTCTTTATCAAGTCCTTCATTATATCAATATAATCATAATCTGACGTTTCTGATTCTCAGCCATTCGCTGTAGTCTCCAAAAATGCTCGCAACGAATTCGTTCTCTCCACAACGGGTTCCGCGTATTTTGCCTAGATGTCGCCCCCTTCGTAGGCGACGATAATAGTACTATGGTTTTTATATACAAAGGTTTATACTCACTCTACAAGAACTAATTTCTTTGTATATAAAAACCATAGTACTATTATCGTCGCCTACGAAGGGGGCGACATCTAGGCAAAATACGCGGAACCCGTTGTGGAGAGAACGAATTCGTTGCGAGCATTTTTGGAGACTACAGCGAATGGCTGAGAATCAGAAACGTCAGATTATGATTATATTGATATAATGAAGGACTTGATAAAGAACACAATGAAGAAAATATTCAATTTTGCTTTGGGTTGTTATTGGTTTTGTTTACATTTTTTTAATATGAAGATAAAGCCAAGAGACACAAAAGAAAACAATTTTGGATATTCTCTTTGGCTTGTAGGATTTTTTTCTGTTGCATGAGGAAGGGGTTCGTAAACATAGGAAAGTGTGTTGGATTTTTGGGTTTTGCGGTGGAAGAGGAAGGGTAGGTTCTATATTCTCATATACATATGTGGGTTAGTTTGTACAAATGTAGGTGTTTTTAACATTGAAAATGTTTATAGGGTCGTTTTGAGTAAATTATGGTGTTACTAAAATGAATAAAGTGAACAAATGTGTATTTGAGATGAACGCTGGCGTATATGGGGGGTAAGATCGAATTTTTGGTGGTGTTACCATTCATTTTGGAATGAACAAATATGTATAGAAGATGATTGCAGGCGGATAGGGAGGGTACGGTTGAATTTTTGGTTGGTGCTTCTAAAATGAACAATATAAGTTTTAACTATACATATTGCTATAATTATAAAATGCAAGAGCTAGTGCAGTCAGCACTCAGCAGTGCATTGTGCTTCTAAAACTAAATCTAAGCGTTGGAAATTTTTTGAAAAATGTTTATGATAAGAAAATAATGTAGAGGTGCAATATGACGGGTTTTTTTTTTAAATTCGAGCTGTAAGGAATTTAAAATATGGTTTTTATGTGAAATGGACGAACAAAAAAAAAACACAAATGAGATGTGCCAGAGTAATATTTTTTTTGTTTATCGATGGTTAAGTTTAATATAACAATTTTGTACATTTATTTTGAAATTTCAAAAAATCTACAAAGTGAGATATTACCTAATGATTGTTCAAAGTTCAAAAATAGATGGTTCACAAATGCTACACATCAGGGTTAAAGCTGTACTAAATTGTATAGTATAAGAAAGATAATAAATAACAAATTTTTTTTGTTTCAGGAAATTTTGATACCTAGTATTTTTTTTTCTATTTTATATACATATGTATTTTATATAATTTTTGTTGATCGATTTTTCACAGTTATTATTTTTTATCTTTTTAACGGTTGCTTTTAAAAATCTCAAATTCATACCGGAGATAGATTATATAGATTCACATATAATGTGTAAAATTTGATTTTTTGAAGTACCGTTATTGCGTAATGTCAAAAAATGAGACGAGACAACAACAACATTTTTTTTTATTTTTCTTGAAGGTCCTCATTTCTATGGATAATTTTTTTTAGTCAATTAAATGTCATGATCAGATACCTTGCTTATTCAGCTTCAATTCAGTTTTTTTGCTGTTGTCGTACGATTTTTTTTGAGATGGTTTATCTGACTGTGAATGAACAAAGATACTTTTAGCCTTGATTACCAATATCTCAGCAAATAATGATGTTATAAAAAATTCAAAGACAGTTTTGGAAATTTGAGGAAGCGTTTTACAAGATTTTTTTAAGATTTTGTAGAAATTATTTTTTTTACCGTTCACCGTTAGTACTAAAAACCGACGTTTTGTGGTCTTTTCGTAAATCTTTTTTTTTTCTTTGCAAATATTGATTGCATGGCTTGCGTTGGTATGCAAATTTATAGACTTTTAATTAATCAATATTCTTGTAAATTTCAAATTGATTCATCGAACCGTTTTTCCTCACCAAAACTTCAAGTCTTACAAACCAGGTAAAGGAACAAATTGTGTTGTTCCTAAGCAATGCGTAGTCGTCATCAAAATGACAAGAAAACCGTAATTCCAGGGGATTTTTTTCACAGTTTTGCATTAGTTAGATACTTTGTTGAATTAAAATGAAGTAAAAAGTACATTTTTCCAAAACGCTGTAATGAAAATAAATGAGCGCCAGTAAGCTCGTTTTATTGAGAGGTCCTTCATTAGAAGATGCAGAGCCTGTATCACAGTGAATGGGGGACAGTTTGAATACTTGATATAAATTTATTTAAAAATACAAATAAATCATAACTTTTAACACTGTTGTTTTTATTTATCGCATTTCCCATACCTAAGTCAAAACCTTTTTGAAAGTGCATACTATTATTTAAGCTAGTGAATTTAGCTATTTAAGCTAGTGAATTTATAAAAATAAATCCAGCAACAATAATTGTTAAATGTTACTGCCTTTTTTTAAGAACGGTTATTTTTAAATGCAATAAAAATTAAAAAAACAATTTAGTTATTCATTCGTCGTCGTAGTGTTTACTTAACTTTGTAACTTAATTTCATCTGATAAAATGTTAAAAAACTACTTTAGTAGATTAAATGCCAATTTTATTGGTTATGGTTGTAGACACAAACATGTGTTTTACCATTTTGAAAAGTACATTAAACAGGCCAATTTTTACCAAATTTGCCACTTATGTTCTCATACATTTTTTTCCTTTTATTATTTTTCAAACTTTGGTGAAAAAAATATTGAATTATTTTTGAATAAAAAAATAATTTAAAAAAATTATAACACAAAAAATGCATCAGCTGGTGTTAAAATTTACTACCCATCACTTAGAACGGTTATTAAAGAATATTATAAAAATACAATAATAATAAGAATCCTTTATGGGTGGCCGTTGTAATTAGGTATTTTAGGAGACCCTGAACTTTTTAACATATTTCGAAAATAAATTATACCATGGAGACCACAAGAAAAATATTTTTTTTATATTTTTTTTTCTGAGCAGTCATAAGGCCTGCTATCACCAGTTACAGTATTATCCACTCATTACGGGACACCCTGTATAGGTACCTAGGTATAAAAAGCAGCAAGTTGATGTTTTTATATTTATACAAATTCTAAAATACGCCAATATGCGTTAAATAAAATTAGCCCGAAGTCGATAGCATCATTTTTGTTCTCGAGATAAACCTACCTATTCAAGAGTAATGAAATTTAACAAGTTTTTTTTTTTTTAATTGGATACTTACATACATATATTAAAAAAGTTACTAGTTCAATTTTTTTGAAATTCTTATCTATCCGAAATCGATAGGTACCTATATGTATAAACATATACATCTTTCTAAAAATTATTGATTCTGATTTGAAGGAGCTCGAAACGTAAAAATATGTCAAAATTTTCGATTCGACAAATCGCACCAATCACTTCCAATAGTAAGTAGAAATTTCTTTTTTATTAAAAAGAAATTTTTTTCGATACCAAATAATCACCCTCTATTAGTACCTATCTATAGGTACCTACCTACCTTTCAATTTTTTTCCAATGTTTTACAAAATGTTCCCTCCACATAAACACGGTGAAATGAGCCCTTCTCTAAAATAATGTTTGTCCAAGAAGTGCAGCAATCATTTCCAAAATTATTGCTGTGCTACCTACCTATGCATGTATGTATGTAGCTACATGCATCCACTTACATAGGTACATACCTGCTTATGATTGAGCTACATTTTACTACATATTTTTACAAATTTATTTTGAGTAACAAGGTCACTCTCGCTACCTACCTACCAACTTATTCAAAATAAATCTGTAAAGTTATTTAGATAAAAAGTTTATTATGTAGGTATGTATACATTTATGTATACACATCTAAAAGCATAGGGATTCCCACTTACAGACACTGAAAAATTACAAAGATTTCACTAAATTCTTTCTTTACTTTTCTAACTAAAATAAATTATTTAAATTAAAATATAGGTCAAATGGGTACTCAAAGAAATACGCACTTAGAATTTTTCAAATCAAAACTTTAATTTAAATAGGTACCTACCTAGGTACCAACCAAGGAAAAGAAATACATACATATGTATCTTCCTATTTGTGTACCTATACGAAAACCCACCCCCGAATTTTGCATTAAAATCTTCAAAAATACCTTAGGTAGGTACCTACTACCAAAAGATTTAAGATCACCAAAACCGAATTTTGCAAAAGAAAATTTAATTTAAATAACCTACCAAACTACCTATCCTCAAAATAATTAATAACAAAAATTTATTAATAATACCATAAGATATACCTACGACCTAACCACCCTCGCAAAAATAGATACCTAACAATTTAAATTTATAAAACCCACCAAAACCATCGAAATCATAATATGAGAAAATTTCAATTTAAATACCTACCAAAAGATATATACATACCTACCTATCGTCGAAAATTGCTACTCAAATCACAACAACAAAACCCACCCTAAATAATATGAGAAAATATAACTACATTCATACCTACATTATGTATGTATGCTTCTTTTCGCATCGTCTCCAGTCTATTCTATAACAAAATCTGTATACAAAAGTTTTTATCCTCGTTGCTATGACCTACGACACCGAAGAGGCGACGACGCAAGCAGCTCACTCAGGTATCTCTTTTACCCTCTTGTTCTATTTTTCCTTGCTTCCTCTGGCTGCATACAAAATATATTTCCTATACAAAACACCAAATAGTAGAATTCAAAGAGGAGACGAGAAACATTTTGTCATTTTCTTCACATTTTTCTACTTTTTGACAGCTGATTTCCTTATCTCACTTACTCCCTTTATTTCTTACCAGAATGGAAATAATACAATCCCCTTGCTCTTACTACTTGTCTTCGATTCTTGACATTTCCCTTCTTTTAATGTCTACACAACAACATGACAACACATTTGCGGTTGAATGTGGCGCCTTCGACGGCTGTGCGTCCTCCTAAAAAAAATTGCCCATGATAGTACTATGGTTTTTATATACAAAGGTATAAACGCATTAAAGTTCTCATAGAATTTTAAGAACACCATAGGTACTGTGTTACCAACCCTTTTATTCTCATATTTATTTTTAAATGGAACTGCATTTTTATACTCATCAACCTGACGACCACATAAGCTGCGTTTTATTATTTCCAGGTCTCGGTCGAGGCTTTGTATTGGCGAATGGAGTCACGGCACCTAGCAGTCAGCACGTGAACCCTATGTGGGGGATACATTTTTTTTCATTTTGACATTCAATGTATTTCCCATAAGAGAAAACCAAAAAAAGGCCTGAAAAACATTACTTTTGCTAATTAATTTTCTATGAACACGTATTTATTTTATAGTTGCAATAGAAAAAAAATGTATGTGAGTTAGTTAATCAAGAAGAATATGTATCAAAACTTATGTATAACTTCCTATATTTTGCAGATGAAAAATGTAAACAAACCTGTATTGTTGTTGTTGCTTTCCAAAATGGATTCATTTCGTAAGCAAAATTGGTGTCACGTGCGTAGTCAGGGAAGGGGTTTGATAGACAAGAGTCAATTATGAAGATTTTTATATTATATATTTTACTACTGTTTTCTAATAAGTAAAAGCTTACGTCACCGAAACTTTGCAGTAATGTTTTTATGCAGATGTAGGTATAAAGTATTTCTATATATTTATGTATTGCGTTTGTGAATTTGTATTCTTGAGAAAAAAGGAGTACAAATATTTGTACACTGTTTGTGCAACAGGTCAATACAATATATTTGGTGTTTAGAAACTAGCGAAGCTCATGGGGTCAATAACACCCTTTATTGAATAAATAAAATTTTGCGTTTAAAGCCTAGTTTACAGTTCCATTGCGCAAACAAAAAATCTATGTTAATATTCTCGCATGTCAAAAATAATTGAGGTGAAATGCAAAATTAATTGTTTGCACGATTGGTTTGCAGTTTCATGCAAAAAAAAAAACCGTTGCTGTCATGGAATGTCATGCAAAACAATGGACCGGCATTTGTTTTGCATGCGAAAAAAGTGTGGTGAATAAAATATTTTTTTTTTTGATGGTCGGTTTATACTTCCGAAAAAAAAAATATATTCACCTCAAGGCATTATTTGCATGCAAATGGTTTTCGCATCCAAAAATAATTATTTTCCATTTTTAGGCCTATAGCTTGTCTGTTAAGGGTAAATTAATGACTCAATGGGTGGTTTAGGCCAAAGCAAACGTTTTTCACCGTGAATATTATTCAACTTAGTGCGCAGAATAGGTAGAAAATCGTTTTGAAAATTTTGATTTTTTTTTCGCATCGGAACTGTAAACTATGCTTAATTTTTTAAAATTCTTATTTTCAAAATATGTACCCTCCAAAAACATCAGGAAATAATAACACTTCAATCGTGCCTGCGTCTTTTGTTAATGCCGCATTTACACGATTGGAGAACTGGCAATATAATGACCAAAACAATAACAGAAGAATGGACACATTCATTATTTTTGTCATTATACCGGCAGCTTTTCACCAGTCGTGTAAATTCGGTATAACGAAGAAGCATTTAAAATACTTACATACTTCCAAACCAAAACATTCTGTACGTAGGTAAAAATACTTCAACATTTTTTTTTTGTAATTAAATTGGTAAATATATATGCAAGAAATTTTCAATCCAAACAAAAACACATGTATTTGAAAATCTTCATTTTCAATACAAACATAATTAACAAAGAAAAAAAAAAACTGTTCATGTTTTAAATAATCTTGGCTACGTCTCTGCGCTGCTTTTTTCTCAAACGAGTATTGGTGTTGTTGTTTCTCGTTGTAGAGGTAGTTTGTTTACATTTTTCATCTTAAATTTAAAACATTTGAGGCGTCAGTTTTGATTTAGTTTTTGCTAGATTTGTAAACTAACATGTTTTGTTATTCTATTGCAATCATAAAAGTTGTATCCGTTTATATAAAAGTTATTAGAAAATGTAACATGAATATGACTCTCTTTTGCTTTTCTCTTATGGGAAATACATTGAACGTCAAATTGGAAAAAATTCTATCCCCCAGATAGGGTTCATGTGCTGAAATGCAGGTGGTGTGGAAAGCAACTTACCAGGTGTCAATATACAAAGGTATGTATTTCAAAAACAGCATGGGATCCAGGTTTCTACCGAGGATACAGGTTTTCACTCTGACCGGCAGAGGGCTATTTACCATTGTGAATGATGTCAGCGATTTATCAGTAATGTTAGGAATAGAGAGGAAAAGAGACAAGCCTTACATGTAAAACAAATAAACATAAGAATAAGAGACTGACATACAGCGCTGTTTTTGAACTAACCTGCATCGTTCTATTTTCACGAGGTGAACCATATGGGTTATGAGCGATAATCAAACGTGACTATAGATTAATTTTAAGTGAGGTTGACCCCATAAATATAATCAACCCGATGACACCGATTTTTTTTTATCAGTTACCCGCTAAGTGGTAATTAAGTCAATTTTTTGAATGTTTTGATAGCATTTGCTTTTTTTATTAAGTGTCTATAAATTTTATACAATTTGTCTTATGGTCCTGCTTTGTTCACAATTAATGAAGCTTTTAACCAAACCACATGACCTTTTGTTAACAAAACCACTTACATTAAGGCATATCTTCTTCTAGTTAATAAAAAGAAAACCTGATAAAAATGTCCAATTATTTCCTCGTTAAATTAATTTTCACTGCCATGTTCTCTCAGTGATGTTATGGCGGACTATATAGACCATCACGCATTTTTATATAATTATCACACAATATAATTTATCATACCTTACTTAACCTTCTTCTATTAACAAAAAAAAAAGGATGTATACTATAAAGAAAAGGAACTCAAACTGCCCGATCATTAAATGACTCTGCAGGTTGTAGGTCATATGCTTCAAAAATTTTATAGCCCTCGCACGCATTGGCTTTATTAAATCTCCATGTGGCGACATTTTCATTACTCACTTCACCCTCAACCCCATTAGCAAAGAATCTTCAAGAGCGTGGTTAACACTTCCACTCGAACAAAGAAACCACTTGATTAGAATAATAATATAATCGTAAAATATTAACTACCATGCAAAAAATTTGAGTCTTTAAATTCAAGTTAGGGACGCAAAAATTTAGCTATCACATACACGACACAGTTATGATGATGGTATTATAGAGCCTTGGAAATTTGACGCAACAGCTTATAGGGAACGGCTTCGTGTCTCCAGGGAATAATCATTTTCGATCAAAACGCGAGCCTGCCATTCCCATCCGTTACTTGGCCCATACTATCATGTATCAGGTTCGCAGGCCACTTCCACACCGCTGTCGTCTCCCTAAGGACCTGTCCTTTTGATATACACCTTCCGAGGAAAGAACAGGATACATTTTCGTGTCAAAATGACATTAAAAACATTAAACCGTTACGCACACTGGTTGCTAAGTTGGCCAGAACGTCCAGGCAATGGCGCAAAAAAAAGTTTCCATTACGAAAATTGAAGTTCCCTTTTAACGACGACGATTACTAATGTACTAAGCTATATACCGATCCCCTTCATTAAAGTATGACCTTGTTGCCATCATATTCTTAGAAAAAGTTAAGTATATTTTTTTTTGTAATTAAATGGAAGAGGGAATTCCTTAGATAGAGGATGTTATGCGTACTTGAAGGATAAAAATGTCAACCACGAAAACCCACAGGTTCACTGGGCTGGGCAGGGAGGAGGGTGGAGAAAGAAAAGATTCATCAACAAAATTCCGGCAAGTGTAACGGAGTTTGTCGCAGGATCTTGTTGTTGACAAAAAAAAAAGATTCATTTGATATTTTAAATACAAGGAAATTGTGTGTCTGTGCGTGGCGTGGGGGAATGCTTGTTATATTAATACTTAAATTTACTAACACCATTATCTGGATAGAAAGTTACGAGCTTGAACGATAAGGAAAATCAGAAATATTTACCCAACCTAACCGAATTAATATTTATTACTTCCGGTTTGGTGAAATGAATATACAAAAAAGAAGCCTTAATCATGAGGGATGGATGGATGGAAAAAACAGCCAACGACGACGAAGGAAATCGTATAAAAAGAAGCAAAACAAACCTTGAACACGCAAGCACTAATCAATCAGCAAAAGTGGTTGGAACTGTTGTTGATGTTATTTTTTTTCGTTTGTTAAGATCCAGCAGCTTTGTATTTACGCCCGACTTGGAATAGTATTATTGGTTTTGAATAAATATTAGGGGTCAAAGGAAATGAGAAAAAAAATGTTTCTTTTTTATTCATGGAAAGGAATTTATTTAACATAACTTTGATACTATAAATGGCAGTTCATGAGCTAGCTGAATAGGGTTTGATTAGTATGTCTCTGCACTCTTTTGACATTTTGCGGATATTTTCGAAAACTTTTTTTTTTAGCTATCCAACTTGATCTATTTTTAGTTGCTTTGAAGGGTTCTTGCTGTCCTTGCTGTCCTTACTGTCCTTACTGTCCTTGCTGTCATCACTGTCCTTGCCATGTAACTTCCAAGAGTTCTGAATGCGTGAATCTGCGGGGCCTTTTGGGTCAAAAATGAGTTTTCTTGCATCCTCTTCACGCTTGAAATACCTTATCGTTGATGACATAGCATCCACGAAATAAGTACAAACTCTAGTCTAAAGAAAACCTGGTTTTTGAATCCCTGTATCTGTCCGATTACGTGGTGTTTGTAAAGGAAATTTTAGTTTTTGGCATAATTTCAAAGTTGAACATTTTCGGATGAACGAAATTTCGTAAGAACTGTTGGAGACTTTCGTGTTTGTCTACATACCGAATCAACATTGAAAAAGCGTCCATAAATAAGGCTTCTTATGTTACATTATTTATTTATAGTGACAGTTTTATAAAAGAGGGATGAGTCATCAAATTTTTTTGAATTTTGTTTTACAAATTCTTAAATATTTCATCAGCTTTTGTATTTGGAAATGTTAAAATCAATTAAATGTGGGAAAGGACCTTAACTTAATTGTCAGATATTGGTTCGCAGGGCAAGTGCGATTATTGTCGTGATTGCTGATTGCATAGATAGCTGAAGTCTCCCCCTTATAAAACGCGATATCATAGGAAAGGTGAATATAGTCGGTCTCGTCACTCTGTCTTTTTTCAAAGTGATGGTAGCTCACATTCTATGTTTTAATAAATTTTACAAAATCTTATTTTTCTCCAAAACGGCTCCGCAAATTTTCTAACAAAACAGAAATCAATAAATAACTTTTCGTAAAAGTTGGAAAACCGTTCTTTAACAAATATTTGATATTTTATTTTATTTTATTTTATTTTTTTTTTTTTATTTTTTTTTTATTTTATTTTATTTTATTTTATTTTTTTTATTTTTTTTATTTTATTTTATTTTATTTTATTTTATTTTATTTTATTTTATTTTATCTTATTTCATTTTATTTTAGTTTATTTAATTTTATTTTTTTTTATTGGATTTAAGAGTCAGGTACCTGCCAAGTCCTGTGAAGTCAGCAAAAAAATTGTATAATATTGAATAAAAAATGAGAGTTCCCGGTAGCAAACAAAGAGTTCTAGAGTTCCTCATACCTTTTTTCAATAGTTCTGGCGAGTGGAGTGTTAAAATTAAAAAAAAAAGTTTTTTTTTGCTAACTTCACGCAGCAAGGACTTTTTTGAGAAAAAGAGTTCTGAGCATGTTTTTCACATTAAAATCAAGAGTTCTAGAGTTCCTGATGGGTTTGAGAAAGAGATCTACAATTGGAAAAGTTAGGGCAATTTAAGGTGCCCATTGACTTAGAACCAAAAATTTTCAAAATCCGAAAAAATAAAAAAAGGAGTTCTGATTAGAGTTCCCAATAGCAAACAAAGCGTTCTGAACATTTTGTTAATAATTTTTTTTTCTAAAACTAATTTTCAAAAGTTATTTGCAAATTTAGGTGCCCATTGACTCAGAACCAAAAATTTTCAAAATCCACAAAAAATAAAAAAAAGGAGGAAAATGTTCAGAACTCTTTATTTGCTACCGGGAACTCTAGTCAGAACTCCTTTTTTTCGATTTTTGTGGATTTTGAAAATTTTTGGTTCTAAGTCAATGGGCACCTTAAATTGCCCTAACTCTTCCAATTTTGTAGAACTCTTTCTAAAATCCATCAGGAACTCTAAAACTCTTGATTTTAAGGTGAAAAACATGCTCAGAGAACTCCTTTTCTCAAAAAAGTACTTGCTGCGTGAAGTTAGTAAAAAAAAATTTTGTTTCTAATTTTAACACTCCATTCGCCAGAACTATTGAAAAAAAGTATGATGAACTCTCATTTTTTATTCAATTTTAAACAATTTTTTTGCTAACTTCACAAGACTCTAGTTCTTTGCCTTTTCTATTTTCTTGAAAGCTGTACGATTGGGTTTAAAAATAATTTTTGTATGCAGAAAGCTTCAAAAAAAAAAATATATAAAAAAATTTGTGCACCAAAATTTTCGAACGAACACTCATATGATTTTTTTTAAACTGTTTAAATTTATTGTTTGAAACTTGATATTTTAAAAACAAAATGAAATGAAAACAATATGATCGATTCTTTTAAAACTTTGTACCTCACGGTTTTTTAATATTTTTAGAATATCAAATATAAAATATTTTGCTTTTATGAAAAAAAGGCCACTACAATAATCGTTAAAAAACCGTAAAGCAAAATTTATGTTCGCAAGAACCATTCCTACGATTTAAATCAATTGTTTTCAGTATGCTTAAATTAGTGTGATTTACTTCTTTTTTTTTTTATTTCAAATAAGTTTAAAATTTTTGCAAATAAAAAAAATTACAAATTTTGCATATTAAATACTATACAATGCTGGGTAGGTTAAGATAAACACCTCACCGGTGTTTATTCTTGGCTTAAATTTCTAATAAATCCTTACAAAAATTAATAATAACTAACTGAACGGAATGTGAGACGGAGCTGGAGTAACTTTTCTAAGAACTATGCAATGGCACAGTTTTCTCTCTTTCAATTCAATATCTCAAAAGAGGGGTGACATTTTTTATTTAATTTTATCTGCATGATTTTTCTATGCCTATTAATAAATACTTAAAATTTGCATACCAAAATTTCTTCTTAAACATATAAAAATAATTTTTTTACAAAACCGCTCCAAAGATTTTTTTAAATTTTGTTCCAAACATTCATATAGAAGATAACAATCATTTTTTTCATCTCAAACTTACTATACTAAAGAGTTAGCGATTTAAAATAAAATGCACGACTGGGTCGCACGTAGGTACTTGCTCCTATAGTGCAAGTTGCCTGGAACGTTGAAGTTAGCACCGATATTTTCAATAATCGAAAAAAAGTTGTCAAATTTTACGAATAAATTTTTTTTTAATTTCGCAATTTCTTAAAAATGAAAGTTGTTCTATTTTGTTCTAAAATAGAGCTGCCACGTGCTGAAGAGATAAAAAAATCGCATATTCGAAACTTTAGGACCAAAAACTTATTTATGAATTTTGTTTAAAGTTTTACATTTTTCTTAAGGAATAAATTGTGCTATTTTATGCTCAGTTTTGGCTGCTATATTCCAAGGAGACAAACAAAAATTAAATAAAAACAGTTTTGCAAAGTGTGAATTTAGCACCGTCATTTTTGATTTTCAAAAAAAAATGTGTTGTATTATTGTACTCAACTTGTGCTGCCTTGTGCTGTAAATATTTTTAAAAAACTCGCAAATTTGCAAATTTGTCGAATGAAAATTTTTCCGATATTTCAATTTTGTAAAAATAAAATTTGGGCTGTTTGTGCTGTCATATTCCGAAGAGATACAAACAAATTTCCATATTTGTAACTTTAACGGTCAGAAAACAATTTTGCGAAGTATAAAGTTGACACCTCCATTTTGTTCACTTTATGCTTCCATGAGCAGAGCGGATGAACACAATTTTCGGGTAAAATTAATATTTTATGCGTTTAGTTTAAAATTTTCAAACGGTCTGGCAGAGTTCCGGCCTCGACCAAATGGTCTTGGACACACATTTTTGTGATCAAGAGAGCATTACCTAGGGATGTGTGAACAAAAATTAAAAATTTGTGTTCATACAATTCCCAAATTTGATTGTTTTGCATTTTTGACTGACTATAAAGCTTCGAATATGGACTGCAAAACTTTAATTTCTCTCGAAAACCTTAATACATCTTTCGACACATGACTCATGTGCTATATTTTTGACTAATTTTCAAACCCAAAAAATTGCTATGGGTATTTAGACTATTTTGGTTGCTATAAGCATCGTATCGCATAGGGTAAAGTCGGGTGATATGGCACCCATTTTCAGTTTTCTTTATAACTCACAAAGTAAAAATGGTTTTTATTTTAAACGTTTATATATGTGTTCTGTAGTTAATTTTAAAACAAAAAAAAATAGGTTGATTGCGAAAGCTTTTATAAAAACACTTATTTTTTAAAGAAATAAAAATACCTTAAAAAAAAGACATGTGAAAAAATGGCAGGTGGTATGGCACCTGGTAGAGGGTGATATGGAACTTTACTTTTTGTATGGATTTTTGCCACACTCAAGACTCAACGCAGTTCAATATCAAATGCATATGCAATGAGAAAAGTCAAATAATGCACTTTTTGGCTCAAATGTAATACAAAAAACGGTCCTAGAAAGTCAATGAAAAATTAGCAAAATGTAGTAGTGGGTGAAATGGCACCATTGCAATTTGTACTAAACTTAAGGGGTGCCATATCTCCCTTTTGATATAACCACTATTTTTTCAAATTACTCAGACAAAACAAGTATGCTTACAGATTGCGATAATTAAAAACAAATAAACACGTATCACTCATCTTATTTTCGTTAAAGCGAGCACCTGGTGCAAATAATTCCGTTGCTGCACTTTGTTATGTTATGCACAAAAAATAAATTGACTTAAATATAGTCACTATTATTTTACTTTCGGTTGTGGTTTTAAAGTTAAGAAAGCTACTTCAGTTTTAACAGCATCATTTGAGAGTTAAAGTTAATCTTTATGAGAAATTGTGAACTTAATTTAATAAACTTGAATTTTTCAGGGAGGTAAGTGATATGAAATCTCCAACTCTTGTTTATCTGATACAAGGTCAGTTACAAAATATCTTTGAAAATGAAAATACTTTCATTACTCCAACAGCCAGAGCAAAAAAAATAGGTTCATGATGCAATTTATTACTGAGCTGATTTTCTTCATGGAATAAGTTCAGGAGTGCCCTCCGAATGTAAATCCAAGTAGGCGAGACTGGTGCTGAGCGCAAGCGTCAGCCACTATCTTGGAAAACGGGTTTTATGAAATATCTCGTGAACCGTACATCGTACAAATATAATAATATTTTTTTTCTGATTTTGATGTATATGACAATATGATTATTAAGAATACTTAAAAAGTAGTTAGTCCCGAAAAGTTAGTTTTCCACTGCTTCCAGATCTAGAAACTGAACATCTGGCCCAATTAATATAATATTTGATACTAGGTGCAAGGATTGTTAAATGTATCTGTAGTACCATAAACTGGGGTTTCGGGCCGAAAATGAAAGAAATAATAAGAAATTGTTAAGTTTTTGTTTGTTAAGTTAAGTACTGTCTCTGTTAATTTAAAAAAAAAATAATTTTTGAACCTGTTTTTTGTTAAAGTATGCCTTGAGCCTTTCTCTGCTCCGAAAAAAGTTATGCGCGATTTCGAAAAAGATTAAAAAATCTTTGGTTTTGAAGAAAAAGTATTTTTTTTTTTTTTTCAAAATTTCAGGTTTCAAAACAGTTTAGACTGAAATTATTAGTTCAAAGAACTTTATTTGAAAATAAACTATGAAAATTGACATCTGGTTTTTCAAACAGCTACAAAACATTACAGTTAGTATTGCTGTTGTTTTTTAACTATTTTTTTTCTATTTAATGCAAAAAATTTATGAAAAAATTATTTTCTCTTCAAAATTTTGAGTTTGAAACAATTTTTTGCCAAAAAAACACCGCAAGAATGGATTTCTGGCTTTCCAAAAAGCCACAAAACATTACTGGAAGTGTTGCCGTTGTTTTTTAATTATTTTTTCCATTTTATGCTATTATTTTATTAAATTGCCCCTCCCGTCCAAGCGGGGGGAGATACTACCCCCCACCAATAGGATTTTTTTCTTGTCTACTTCCCACCTACATGCTCTGAATTTTTTGGCAGTAGTATGCAAAAACGAAAGTGGATATTTAATTTACCCTTACAGAGACTATACAGGATGACAACAAAAATCTGAACAAAATTAGGGATTTTTTTTTTTCTTCATTTAGAGCCGATTTAGGCCCATCCGCGATGATCTTTTTCTTAACGACCACCCTAATGTATATACTTCGATATCGAATTTTGAACAAAAAGTTTTAAGAGTGAAATTGTCAAATTTGATAAGTGGCCAGTATGACCATTCTCTGATAAACGCATGGGTGAATTTAGTATTTCGGTTTTAAGCATGCTTATGGGCCCAACAAAAATATGCAATAATAAAAACCCTTGCACGTAATTTTTCCTTTTAAAAAGGTACATTCAATAGCCTTTTAAATAAAACCTCGTTCTTAAAAAAGTTTTTTTACTATTAGGTAAATATTTTATATTCCTCCTGTTAGTGCATGTTTTTAAAAATGTTTTTATTCTCAGCTAATCCTTTCATTTAATACCCACATAATAGTAGGGGAGCCCACGATGCTAAATGTGGATTTACTCGAGCGTGTCGTGGAGACCGATTGGATTTTGAAGATTTGATGATAGAGAGAAAAAATGTTAGTAAAGTATACTGTTTCATCGGTGGGGGAGCGTCTACAGGCGATCAAAAATGTTAAAAACAACAGTCACACGGACATATTCGAGCGCGTCGGATATTGATAGTGTGTATGGCCTGTGTCTTTCTAATAACGGAGTTTGCGTGGTGGGGGTGGCTGTGTGGGAGGGTAGAAATTGGAAAACAAATGGATTTACTCGAGCGCGTCAGATATTAAGAGGGGATGTTAAGTGGACCCCCAAGGATGCTCACATTCAAAAGACTGACTATTCGGATGTGACGCAAGCTTGTGGGAGCTTCTTGAAGATGCAAAACAAAAATCGCCATTTTGAAATACCTACTCGACGGCGTCAGATTTTGATATATGTGGTTCAACTTGATGTTCTACATGTGTTGAACTTTAATCTGATGATTATCTGGAGGGATTAAATGGAAAAATAAATATTAAAAATCAGCGACAATACTTAAAATTCAAAAGAAAAGGGTTTTAACGGCCAAAGATTTGTTCTTTTATCTTACATTTAAATTAAATTATTTATGTTAATAGTTTCAAAAGATTTTTGGCTTTTAAAACCGTTATTGTTTTGCATTTTAGGTATTGTCGTTTATTTTTAATATTTATTTTTCCATCTAAGTCGCTTTTTTCGAAAATCACTTCTACCTCCTAAACAAGACGCGAAAAACGGAAGATTACACTGATCCCGTTATCCTAGAATTATTTGCTTCACAATTAAAAAAAATTCAACAGCGCTCGAGAATGTCCAGTTGACGATTTTTTTTTTGCAAATTTGTATCCCGCTACCTTAGGTCACACTCAAATCGTCAGATTATTGAAATACACACTTTTCAGCATGTAAATAACCTACCCTATCTTAATCTGTAGCGCTCGAGTATTTCGAGCTATCGATTTTATTTACTAATCTAACAACCTGCCCTAGGCGCCCGACCCTACATAGAGGACTGATATATGGTGGAGGTACTCGGCAGGGTGCAAGGTACCCCCCTTTATACTAATCTGACGTGCTGAAAATTCCAAAATCCCTTAGTATAATGGGATTGGACGTAACAAAAAATAGCAAGTCCGTTATTTTGGGCCGCCAACCATATTGTATTTTGAATTAAGTAACATAGTAGTACCTCGTGGCATGATGGTTAGTGGGTAGGACTGTCATGCCGAAGGTATGGGTTCGTTTCCCAGCCGTGCCACCTAAAAACAGAAATGTTTTATCCGAGGTACTGGCTCTTGCGAGGAACTGACAAATCCTCCAAGAGTATATACTTGTCATAAATAAGTGCTGCTCAATTAGCCATTCGGACTCGGCAAAAAACTGTAGGTTGCCCCTCCATTCCTGCCAACAACACGCATACAGGAATGGTTGTGAATTGTAAGTCACTAGGCCCTGGTTCTCTACGAGCTGTTGCGCCACCCAATTTATTTATTTATTTTAACATAGCTTACCGTGAAATGTCATCCTGACATGAGCTGTAGGTATGTAAAATTGCATATCAATCGTTTGAGGATAACTGCTTTAAAATTCAGTTCCAGGATTTGACCCGAACATACATACATAGGATAACAAGTTATTTAGAAGCTTCTAAAAAAAGTATTATTTATTTAATTTTACTATTAATACAAAAATATTATTCAATTCGAATATTTTCGAAATTACGAATTAACGAACAAAATTTTGAATTTTTTTTTAAACCCCAAAAAGCATTATTTGAAAATTTTAGTATTGAAAGCTTCCGTGTAAAAAAATGTCTTTGAAATCAGTTTGGTTTTTTTGCAAATTTTCGTAGCTTACCTATATAGATATTTTTTTACCAAAACTGTATTATGTGTACATGTTCGTTTTCTGAAAAATAGTAATGGCGATTGAATCTCAGATTAAAAATTAATGCGGTAATTATCGGATATAAATTTGTGGAGCGACACATTTTATTTATGTATGAACTTTTCAATACAAATTCCACTGCCACTGCAGTCTATACCTATGCCAAGAATATCTCAATTTAAACTTAGGTCTTACAAAGATTATACTTTCAATACTTTCAATACTATACAGCCCACCAAAAATTCCTGCACCTAACTAAGCTCTATTTATCTGAACCACTTCACTCAGACAAAACTTTCCAAAACATATACATACCTACATAAACTAATATTCCCTTTTGCTTATTAAACATAGATACCTATTGGCATTTCTTATTATTTCTAAGAATCTTTTTTTTTTTGACATTATTAATTATTTCTTGAAACCCCTGATTAAAAACTTACAAATATTGATTTTTAGAAAAACAAAATATAGGTAGGTTAGGTAGATACAGACAATAATATCATTCAAGTTCGTCCTTGGGTCTTTTTCGCCGTTTCTAAGATTTACGTGATTCATCATCATCAAAAGAAAATTTTAATGAGATTCTTATTTCCAAAAAATAAAACAATATCTATTAAATAGATTTTTTTTGTGTATGTTCTTCCTCTTAATTTTCTCCCTTTTAAATAAACGATATCTTTCAGTAGCTTTTTAATATTAATTAATATTTTCACTAAGAATTTAATTTTAGTCAAAAATCCCGACTTAAGTTCACCTGGCCTTCCTTATCATTTTTGTACATATTTTAATGCGATGTTTTTAAATTGTTTTAATTATCTATAATCAAACAAGTCACGCACAGGTTGTCTAATCAAATTTGGTCCTGATGGTAATCCTTATTTAAAATTAATTTTGTAAAGTTTTTGTGTTTGTTATTCTTTCTTATTTCTTAATTTTCATGTTACCTCAATTATTGAATTCTTCGAATTAATTGTATTATCAATTCCCAACCCACACAACCATTAGGTACCATATCATTAAGAAAGTGTATCAAAAATCAATAAAGTCAGTTCGACGAATTTATTACATATTCATATGCAAGAAACTTCCATCACACAGACTATAAGATTTGTGAGTCCTATTATCAGTTTCACGTTTAAATATTACAAAAAAAATCGTATGAATATGTCATGTTATCAGACCTTGGCCATTACCATAATACATATACAGGGTGTCCCGTAATGAGTGGATAATACTGCAACTGGTGATAGCAGGCCTTATGACTGCTCAGAAAAAAATATTAAAAAAATATTTTTCTTGTGGTCTCCATGGTATAATTTATTTTCGAAAAATGTTAAAAAATTCGGGGTCTCCTAAAGTACCTAATTACAACGGCCACCCATAAAGGATTCTTATTATTTTTGTATTTTTATAATATTTTTGAATAACCGTTCTAAATGATGGGTAGTAAATTTTTACACCAGCTGATGCATTTTTTGTGTTATAATTTTTTTAATTTATTTTTTTATTCAAAAATAATTCAATATTTTTTGTCACCAAAGTTTGAAAAATCATAAAGGGAAAAAAATGTAAGAGAACATAGGTGGCAAATTTGATAAAAATTGGCCTGTTTAATGTACTTTCCAAAATGGTATAACACATGTTTGTGTCTACAACATAACCAATAAAATTGGCTTTTAATCTACTAAAGTAGTTTCTTAACATTTTATCAGATGGAATTAAGTTACAAAGCAAAGTAAACACTACGACGACGAATGAATGACTCATATTGTTTTTTTAATTTTTATTGCATTTAAAAATAACCGTTCTTAAATAATTGCAGTAACATTTAACACTAGTTGCTGGATTTTTTTAATAATTTTTAAATTAACTTTTAATAAAAAAATGATTAAATATTTATTTTCATCAAAGTTTGATGACTACAAAAATTGAGTTGTAAGGAAAAGTCAATAGATATACCAGTGTCACTATTATGTCTGCTAAATTCAATACCTAAAATAATAGTATGCGCTTTCAAAAAGGTTTTGAATTAGGTATGGGAAATGCGATAAATAAAAACAACAGTATTAAAAATTATGATTTATTTGTATTTTTAAATAAATTTATATCAAGTGTTCAAACTGTCCCCCATTCACTGTGATACAGGCTCTGCACCTTCTAATGAAGGATCTCTCAATTTCATTCAGCACAAAACCATCAATTTCTTCTCGCGGTAAACGTCCTCCAGTAGTGCTGCAAAGTCCATTACCAGGCATTCGTCCTTCTGAAAAACATTGGTGGACTCTGATGAACACTCGATAGTTCGGATGTCGCGCATTTGGATATCGCTCTCTATAGAGTGCTGCAGCTGCGTTAGCGCTTCCTCTGCATTCCCCGTATATTAAATGCATATTTGCATACTCCAGCGGCGTATACTGTGACTGTCAAATTCAAAGATTCGTTTAGTTGACGAAACCAGTATAACAACGTTATTCGTAATGTAATGACAGAGAATTGACAATATTTGCAAATAATACTCTTTTATGCATTTTAATGCCTACTTTATTACAAGTCAATTTTGATTTGAGAAAGTGTTAAAAATCTTCTCTAGTAGATTAAAAGCCAATTTAATGTGTTATTGCTGTAGATAGAAGCTTGTGATTTACCATTTGGGAAAGTAAATTAAAAGGAGATTTTTTTAACATTATTTGCCACGAAAGTTTTCAGTTTTTTGTATTTTTTTTTAACTTACAAACTTTGATGAAAATAAATATTTAATCATTTTTTTATTAAAAAATTAATTAAAAAAATTATTTAAAAAAAATCCAGCAACTAGTGTTAAATGTTACTGCCTTTATTTAAGAACGGTTATTTTTAAATGCAATAATAATTAAAAAAAACAATATGAGTTATTCATTCGTCGTCTTAGTGTTTACTTAACTTGTTTACTTAATTTCATCTGATAAAATGTTAAAAAACTACTTTAGTAGATTAAATGCCAATTTTATTGGTTATGGTTGTAGACACAAACATGTGTTATACCATTTTGGAAAGTACATTAAACAGGCCAATTTTTATCAAATTTGCCAGCTATGTTCTCATACATTTTTTTCCCTTTATTATTTTTCAAACTTTGGTGAAAAAAAATATTGAATTATTTTTGAATAAAAAAATAATTTTAAAAAATTATAACACAAAAAATGCATCAGCTGGTGTTAAAATTTACTACCCATCATTTAGAACGGTTATACAAAAATATTATAAAAATACAAAAATAATAAGAATCCTTTATGGGTGGCCGTTGTAATTAGGTATTTTAGGAGACCCCGAATTTTTTAACATTTTTCGAAAATAAATTATACCATGGAGACCACAAGAAAAATATTTTTTTTTATATTTTTTTTCTGAGCAGTCATAAGGCCTGCTATCACCAGTTGCAGTATTATCCACTCATAACGGGACACCCTGTATTTACATAAATTTCAATTAAAAAAATACGAAAATATTTGTTGTATTTATTAAGAAAAATGTGTTAATTATCATCAAAATGTCGAGTTCTTAATAAAAATGATTTTTATTTTGTGTTCCTGCCATTCCAGTTTATTATCAGATTCATTTTACTTGTTATAAGCTTAATCCGAAAACTTTACTTTAATTTTTAAAACTCATTAAATTTATATCATTTGTCTGCAACACTGAATTTTTACCTCATATTTCGAAGAACTACTTTCCAATACTTAAATCCTATCGAATGATCACAAAAATCATTTCTCTCGAAAAGAACCTACATGTGCACAAGTAATTTGTAATCAGCACATTTGATGAGACTTCATTAAAGATTATAATCATTCCAAGATAAAAGTATATACAGGGTGTCCCGCACCTGAGTGGAAGTATTTAAGGATGTGATTCCTGGGGTAATTCTAAGAAAAAAATTGTATGGGGGGAAAGTTGTATCTCCCCTCCCTGAGGCAGGGAAGGACAGTTTCTGAAAAATTGACTCTAACTGCAAAAAAAAAAACATTAAAAATCAACGAAAACTCATCAAATAATGTGCTTTAATTTTTTTGAAAGCTAATATTTCATTTTTGCATTTGGTTTTTAAATCAAGTTGTTTACGCGAATAGTTTTTGAGAAATTAAATTTCAAAGTCAAGATTAAAAAAAAAGTTGTGATTTTTTTCTTAAGTCGATATTTTTCAAAATTTTACGTAATAAAGTGCTTTTTTTGTGTTTAATATTCAATGCCCTCATTATTTTTTAGTCCATTATTGAAAACCAAATGTAAAAATCTTTCTTAGTTTTTGAGAAATTAAGAAAAAACAAAAGGTACTTTTACCAAAGAAGCCCGAAAAAATGAATTTATTCATGAATTATCCACAATAATTTAACCCTTTTTCGGGCTATTTTTGTAAAAGTACTATTTGTTTTTTCTTAATTTCTCAAAAACTAAGAAAGATTTTTACATTTGGTTTTTGGTAATGGACTAAAAAATAATGAGGGCATTGAATATTGAACACAAAAAAAGCACTTTATTACGTAAAATTTTGAAAAATATCGACTTAAGAAAAAAAAATCATAACTTTTTTTTTTAATCTTTTGACTTTGACATTTAATTTCTCAAAAACTATTCGCGTAAACAACTTGATTTAAAAACCAAATGCAAAAATGAAGTATTCGCTTTCAAAAAAACTAAAGCACATTATTAGACGTGTTTTCGTTGATTTTTAATGTTTTTTTTTTTGCATTTAAAGTCAGAAACTGTCCCCCCCTGCCTCAGGGAGGGCAGATACAACTTTCCCCCCATACAATTTTTTTCTTAGAATAACCCCAAGAATCACACCCTAAAATACTTCCACTCAGGTACGGGACACCCTGTATAAAAAAACATCATAAAGTCTGGAAGAATTAATTAAAAAGCTTCAAACAAAATTATAAAAGCAGCTCAAACAAAGTGAAGCAGAACACAAAACAACAACAACAATTAAAAAAAAAACAAGAGCAAAACAACAACTACTACAAAATTTAATACAAAAAAAAAAAGTCCTTGAAACACAACATCACAAAGACAGGTGCTTAAAGCATCAACAATATCGAAGGATTACTAAAACAAACAAAAAAATATCCTGTGGTTTCCTCTTCATTTAACCGGAAAAGCAAACAACCGATGGAAATAGGACACTAGCGCCAATGAATACACCGGTTAACAGGAAACTTCCTAATCCAATTATTTACAGTTGGGCAAGAAATCGACAACGTATTAGACACAGCAATCTGAGCCAAGGCATGTGCTCAATAGAGTTCTATTGGGTTCTCCCTATATACTCAGCTCATCATCCGTCCCTCAAACCCTCACATTGTAATTTCCTTCATCGAAAAGTTGTATAGTCCCTAAAAATAACAATATACCACCACATAATATCGGGGAGGGATAATTTAGAGCATTTCCGAGCATAGACAGACACCGTAATTAAACTGGAACATTTGGAGCCGACAAATGCCTTTCGGAAGGAATATATGAGAAAGCAGCAGACAACGGAAAAAAAAAACAAGAAAATCAAAACCAAATTACTTTCCAGTACCTGATTCACAGAGTGTATATATGTACTTTAATCCACATATTAAAAGAAGAAAACAAAAGAAACCTCTTAGTCCTTTTTTTTAGTGCCAAGGCTTACCAGAGTAGTGGTATGGGGATGGTATTTCGTGAGCGACACAATTAAAGGAAAGGAAATATACTTAAAGTGAAATTGATTTTTCGTCTACGTAATTTCAAAGATCTGGAGGGTACTCAAGATAAAGCTTTTGGGAGCCTGGAGATGGAGAGTTCTTAAATACCCAATTGGTATGAGTATAAATACATACGTACATACCTAACTAAAGAATAGACTGTTTGATGTGGTTTTGGTTTGACAAATAACAAAGCAAACTTAAGTAGATTGAAAAAGGTCAAGTACCAAGCTACCTAAAGCTTATAAATTTCATTAAACGAAAACGCAATTTTTTTTTATTTTGTAAGCCTATAAACCAACTGAAGGAGGAAGGTATATTTTTTGTTTAACGAAATTTTCTTTAAATAGAGGTTAGTGTTGTTTGCCCAAAGCCCCTTATCCCAAATCAAAAATTTCAAAACTAAAATCCTCAAGAGAAAATCTCTTGAAAACAAAATCCCCAAGAGAAAATTCCAAAAATAGGAACAGCAAGTACAAGTATGTCTTAATTGTAATATAAAGTTAGGTACTCTATGGCAAGTTATGTAAAAAATTAAGGAACTCGAGATTTTGATTTCAAGACGAAAAAATTGGGTGTCATAATTATGTCTGTCAATTGTCCTACAGCTCTACCAGCCTAAACGACTGAATCGATTTTCTTCAACTATGGTACATAGGTTTTATTGATCATTCCCCCCACATAATTTTTGTATTTCTTTTTTAAAATCAAAAATATTAGTACCAGCCTACAATTTTGTTTAGCAAATTGTCACTATCGTATTTTACTCAAAAAATGGATCCCAAATTTTTCTTTAAGAAAATTCACTTCTTAATAATTTAGAAAGGCAACCTTCGAGTGAAAAACCATTTTTTTTTTTCAAAAAATGGTTAATAGTGTGGTATACCTCCCAAGGAACCATTTTTTAATTTCAATTTTCTTGAAAGCGGTATAACTGATTCTGATAATTTTTTGTATGCATTTTAATATTTTTAACCTAATTTTAAATAAGTAAAATTAAATGGTGTTATTTTTAAAATCAAAAATTTTTAATTCTTAAAAAAAGTTGTAAGTTAGAAACAAAAAAGTTTTTAATTTTTTTTTTTTTTTTTTGAAAATTTGTTATTTCAAATATAGGTTCAAGATTTTCTTTGAAATTTTATTTTCGCTTGCACATTTATTAATATTTACCTAAGATTTCCATACAAATATTTTTTCTAAAAGATTTTTTAAGAATTTTATATATAAGAGATTATTCTTTTAAAAAACCGCGGAAACGCTTCTGATTTTTTTTTAACATTCATCAAGAATGTTGATCAAGAATTCAGATCACATTCTTTTCTTTCATCGCAAACTTTTAAATTATATATTTTAACGAAATTAAATATTGAATATTATTTATGCTTTTTAGCATTTTCTCTCATTAATTTTCATGTCTTTATAAATTTTGTATAATTCTAAACACCATGCCGTGTCTTGCATCACTTTGGTCCAAGAATTCAAAGAAAAATCAAACACCCAAAGCACTCTGTATAGAGCGTTTGCCATTTTTATAGGCTTGGAAACCTTTTTTAAAAAAAAGTATAGTAGCGATATAATTTGGAGTACAAAAGTTATGATTTTGTGCGACGGACGCGACGACCAGGCACAGAAGGGGTTTTAAATATATACAAAATCTAAAGCATTAAACCTATTTCAATGAAATTTCCACACATGATAAACAATAATATAAAACATAGTCAAAGAAAATTTC
This sequence comes from Dasysyrphus tricinctus, assembly GCA_963921185.1. Taxonomy (NCBI): domain Eukaryota; kingdom Metazoa; phylum Arthropoda; class Insecta; order Diptera; family Syrphidae; genus Dasysyrphus; species Dasysyrphus tricinctus. The sequence continues at coordinate 51,033,956 of OY992531.1, forward strand.
CGCCCCTGACGCGACCACTTTTTAAAATAGGACATAGGTCAAAAGTTAATAGAAATGACGGGGTTCCTTAGAAAAAAGGTAAATATGTAATGTGATACACACAAACCCAACTTAATTTGAAAATTAATTGTCAACTCTTTCAACTCACCCCCCCACCCCCCTTGTATGACCAACGAATTATTGGTATACGAATCGGTGCATGGGGAAAAAACAAAAAAGATAGAAACCGACTGAACAATAGCAAGCTTGTGTGCAGGGCCGCTTTTAGAGGAGTGGAGGCCCTGGGGCAACATAAGAGTGGAAGCCCCTGACCTGATTTTTTTCCAGATAAAATGAAACAAAAAAAAAATTTCCGTGGAGTGTTTCAGTAATTTATTCCCAGAAAATTTTCATTTCTCGAAACCAATTGGGCCCCAGTTCTGTTCTTCAATTTTGAAAAAATCATTTCCTATTTTGATAGAGGATTGAAGCTCAAGACTAAATTAATATTTTTAGCCAAACAAATATGTCCATCCTTCCACATAAAAAGTCTGAATATATCAATCAAGGCTAGGCCACAATGAGAAATTTTGTTTGACAAGAAAAAATATTATTTATATTTTTCAATCATTAAAATTTCAATGATGAGCTTCAATGATAGCTACATCTGGTGCTTTAGTTCACTGTCACCTCGGAAGGCTAATCCGCATTTAACAATGAATTTGATATTAGGTTCTAACTATAATTCTGAGTATTTTTCGTGCCTCATTCCTCGCTAGCTCTTGATGATTTCAAATGAGTCTTTGAAATTCATATTCGTAAAGACGATCAGATTAATGCCTTCTCACTGAGTTTGATGATTAGGACCTTAACTAACGTGCTTAACAATATATTTTCCCCGTAGTTGGAGAAAAGCAAAGCCAAAATTGACAGTCTCTTGATTTTTATTGTAGAATGTAAACAAATTCTTCGAAAATTTCCGAAGAACCTTGAAACTTCAAAATAGCCTTTTATGGCCTTTAGTCCTACAAATTGGCGTTTCGTCTGGCTTACTCACTTGGACTCATCAGTGACATAGTGAGGGCTTTGTCATACGCAATTTGTATTAAGTTCAGTTTAACTTACATGGATTTTCTAGCAAAAAACCACTGTAAACCATATCCAACAAGATTAGAATTCCTAAATATTTAGCTATAAATTTTTTGTAAGACTTATAGGCCATAAAAAGCTATTTTGAATCAATAATTCAACAAGTCCAATCCTTAATGCTAAGCCTTCTACTTGGCTGATTTATTTCAGTAGTATATAGAATTTGTATTATAAAACCTTCTTATATAGAAACTTGAAGCTTTTTGCGATACTTCACCGCAGTTTAGAAGTTTTGTAAATCCTTTTTCAGCCAAATATTCTATCTTTCAATTTGTTACGCTGTCAGACCAAAGACCAATGTTATTTTGTTTGCGGTATTAATTTACTTGTCGGAATTTGAAATTCCATCTATTTTGTGGAGGCCCCTGTTTTGTGAAGGCCAAGGGCTGTAGCCCCGGCTGCCTCCCCTAAATCCGGCACTGCTTGTGTGCGTTAATAAATGTGCTAGTCGCTGTTGCAATTGATGAACAACGAAACCTGCATTGGGACTGAGCAGAACATGTAGCTTCAGTGGTGTGGTGTGTAGTGCATCGGCCTCTGAATTGCAAGGTCCATGGCCATTGTTCGCTCCCAGATGATGGCAAAGAGTTTTTCAATTAATACGAGCATAACCAGATTTAGCAACCACTAAAGGAGTCTGATGATCGGGGTGGCTCTCATGAAATAGCTATAACTCCAGCCTATATACTTGGTGGTAACGCACGCAAGTTTTTGTTGTTCCTAAATAGCAAAACTTTTTCAACGCCCACTTTTGGGATCGTTTTTGACAAACAGCTTAAAAACAAAAGAATGATGCAAAATTGTTGTCAACCATAATTTTGAGGGCGTTTCTGGGAAATTTTTTTTTATCGTTTCCTACAAAGAAAGAAAAATACCTATACCTAGAACTATATGTAAGGAAAATGCCTCTTTTAAAAATTAGCCTTTATAAAGTTTTTTGTGACATCCGCTTTTTAGAAGTGTGTTGGAGAGTAGTAATACTACTCAATAAAACTATACAAATTAACCACTCCATTTCGTAAGCCCATGCCCCAAAGGGAGCAATTTGACTTTAAAAGGGGCAAATTAACATTCTAATGAGTTTCAACCTTTTAAGACTTCCAAACTAAATGAGTGTGAAGGAGGCAAAAGATTTCATTAAAGCAATCCTTTAATTTCGGCAAGAGTCCGGACTCAAACTTGGCTTGTTCAAACTTTGACGTGTGCCAAATTGTCTACGTATTTTTTTTTTTAAATATTTTGTAAAGAACAAAAGGAAGACCGTCAGGGACTTATACTTCATATTGAAGCAAGATGGATCTTGAAACTGTTTGAAAAGTTTTGATTTTGATTCCCGTAAGCGACAAATCGAAATGGTTAAACATTTTTATTCGTTTTTTAGTCGATATCTTCAAAAAGCTATATACATTTAGTAAGTACCTTCAAGGAATAAAAATAAAACCCTTGCCGAAGTAAAAACGAATATATTTGGTTTCGCTCCCATTATTGACATGTCAGACATATGTATATATTTGAAACACAAATTTTAACAGGCTTCATTGGCTTCAAAAATATGAAATAACTCATACCGCTTTAGATAAAGGTAATTGTTAACCATCTAAAAAATTTATTGCTGAATTTAAAAGAAACATTTTCTGATGTTGGTGGTTTCTTCCCAGTTTTCAATTATTGAAGTTTTTCTAGTGAACATTTCAATTTTTTTGAATGTTAAAATTTTTATAAATATTATTTTGGGGAAAAAAAAAGGTGTTGGGAAATACTGTGCTTAAGGCGTTGAGGGTTAAGAAAGTCATATATTAGATTTTTATGATCCCTAAAAAGTGTTTACTAATACAAATTTCTGACTGATACCAAGCAAAAAATTTTGTCCATTATTTGGGGGAAGGATTCCATAAAAAGCAACAAGTGCATATTTTCGGCTTTCTTAAGACATAAACGGTGCTTTTGAAAGTGCACAGGTATTAGTAGCTAATTTTTACTTGTATTTGATACATAACATTTCCATATATAACATGTACTATGAGCCCGACCAGGGGCCTATCTGCGCTACAACATCCCTTACATTAACTACATTTTACAGCTTCATCCTACAACAACACCAGTTACATTTGTAATTCATTAAACTTTTTATCTTTTATTTCATAACTCCAGTTGTATGTTTGAATCTGACAAATTAATATAAATGATGCAGTTAAAGGATTTTAATGTACGATGTAGTTGATGTAGCTCTGTTGTAGTAGCGCTGAAATACGCCCCAAGAAAGACTAGAGAACATCAACTTTTTTTACACGATACAACTATTTTTTTCCGCTCTTGAACCACAGTGTGCGCCGACGCGCAAAACGCAAAACCTGAAAAATTGGACATCGTGGAATAACCTTTAAGCTAATGCATGCATTTGCATGAATTTTTTCAATATTTTGTCTGCTAGGTGTTACTGATATCTAACATTATCAAACAAAATAATTTAGTGAATCTCGAAATAGTGAACTATCCACAATAGTGAACAAACACAATTTTATATAAAAATTTTTTGTATACAAATTTTGCGCAAGCATTTTACATAGTTTGAGAGCTCTGAGGAATTGTTTCTGTTTTTTTTTAAACCTGAGTGAAAGCCTTGTTTAATGCTTAAATAAAATTAAAGACATTCATATCGAAGGAAATGTGCATTTTGAATCAAATTCGACTTTCGAAAGCCTTAGAAAACTCTCGCTCAGTCCTGGCCTGGTTTTTATTACTTCACTATATCAAGCGGCACCTGTAGGATTATTTTAAAAATGGAGCCATTTTCTTAAGAAACAATTATTTTTATTAATTAATTTTTTTGTTAAATTTCAAAAAAATTAAATGCCAATTTTGAGTATTTATCAATAAAGGTAAATTTAAAAACTTAGTTTAAAAACATTCGTCAACTTTTTTCTAAAATATTGAATTTGCTAAAAGAAAATAGTATTTAAAAAAAAAAACACAATTTCTTTTTTCTGAACTTATCGTACGCAATATTATTAACAGTTTTAAAGAACTTAAGCATACAAAATTTGATTAAAATCAGTCGAGCCATTTTTAGAAAGTCAAAAAACCTACAGCAGGTAGGTACCGTTAGTAAAAGTTTTTTGCAAAAACTATTTTTATCAAAAAGTAAAATATGTCTACAATAATGCACCAATTTTTTATTAAAATCTTTCTAGCCCTTTTTGAGATAAACAACAGTTGTACTGCCAAGTACCGCTATTTTCGAAGCTAAACAAAATTCTTTTTCCTATCTTAGGAAATCGACTAAGAACTTTTCTAAATTTGCAGAAAATCGTGGCTTAGGCTGTTGTTCAAGGTACAGAGTCAAACCTATAGTAAGTGAACGTGTTTTTTTATGCCGGGTCGGATGCAATTATTGTTAAATATTACTCACGAAAAGCATGAGATTCCGTTGAGGTGAATTAGAAAGCTAGGATATGGAAGAATATTTTAAAAAAACTTATTGAAAGTTCAAAATATTAGTTTTGAAAAGCTTGGTAATACTAGCTAACAGGTCAATATTCTGGTTTCAAAATTTTGTTTTTTAACAAAAAAAAAATCTCTGCTTGTCAAAATGTTGTCTTTTTTTAATTTTATTTTTAATTCTGTTTTTTTAAATTCTGTTTTAAAAATTCTGTGAACTCATATTAAGAAAAAGAAAATTCTATAGCTGTCCTTTGTTTGTTTTGATACATATGTTTGTATTTGTATAGTTTTGATACAAAATAATGCACAATAGATAAAGTTTCAAGTTCATTTAGAGTTACACAGACGACATGACAGAAGAGAATCCCACATGCATCTTAAAAATATTCATAAAATTAAGCATGAAATTAAAATTCACCCACACACACATACACTTACATACAAACACTTATACTGAGAAACTAAAACGTGATAGCGAACACGGATTTTAAGTTCCATTTTTGGCAAACGATAAAAAAGATAATTTCATTCTTAAAATGAAATTGATATTCAGCCAGATGATAGTTTTAATTATTCCTTTATTCAAAGAATACACATTCAACCGTAGTCCGTTCCATAGATTGTAAAATAAGGAGGAAAGCAGCAGCAGAGGAATTGAAAAATATCCTTCTTTTTATGTAGATATTAATTTCAGCAGAAACGTTTTGTGTGTGTTCCTTCTGTTGGATGGTGGCGATGGTGGACTTTTGTTCAAAAATTATTATTATTCTATGGAAAGTTTAGACAGCTTCAGAGTGGAGAGAGTTTAAGGGGGTGGTGGTGGAAAGATATCTCTCAACACTAATTAATGCACTTAGAAATTAAAATATTTTTTGAAAATTGCTTAGTTTTTCTGTTTATAGAGGTAGTTGTATGAAAATAAAATGCCAAGACCAAGAGTGGATACAACAGATTTTTGTATGTTTTCATTATTTTCTTTTTCTTAATTTCAATTATAAAAATTGTTTTCCATTATAATTTGCTTGATTGTAACTGTTGGGAAATTTAAATTATTAATTTTAAATATGGCAATCGCCATTGTTTAGAGAAGCAAAAGCAATGTTGTAAAATGTACAACTTAACTGAAGCTAATTGGTATCGTTCAAATGATTAAATGTAAGGAAGTTCAAAATTAAGCTTTTAACAGTGGAAGGTCAATTGTTTTTTAATGCTTTCAGCTCTCCCTAAAAATGGTAATGATGGTACTTTGATGAAATTATGCATCGCGGTTTCGCGTAATTCTTGCTGCATTTCAAGATGTTTTTCTTAAGGGCATAAATTATTGTTGATGAAGAATTATAACGAAGACCTCGTGGTCATGATGGTTAGTGCGTTGGACTGTCATGCTGAAGATGTGGGTTCGATTCTCAGCCGTGCCACCTAAGAACAGAAATGTTTTATCCGAGGTACTGCGTCTTGCGAAGAACTGACAAATCCTCCAAGAGTATATACTTGTCATGAATAAGTGCTTCTCATCTAGCCGTTCGGACTCAGCAAAAAACTGTAGGTTTCCTCCATTCCTGCCAACAACACACACACAGGAATGGTTGAGAGTTGTAAGTCACTAGGCCCTGGATCTCCACGAGCTGTTGCCTCACCCAATTTATTTATTTATTTAACGAGGTTTTGACAAAAAGGTGAAGATATACTCTGAGTATTTCGTTTAAAAAAGGAAAAGGGAGATATTCATATGAATGTCATGTGCCCTTCATTAGACCAAATACCACTCTCTTTAGTCTATAATAACCGCAGGACCTTTATAAGTTAGTAAAAATCCTAGGTATGTGAAGCAGGAACGTAAAATTCCCCTTTTCAAAATGTAAATGCAATAAAACCTTATTTTAGAAATGCTTATCTCATAATATGTCAAACAATTGAATTTCTTTACAAAAAAATGTCTACGGGCTAACTGAAAGCACTTAAACTATTTCATGCATCAATAGAGAGAGGTATAATCCACTTTTTGTTGTTTTTTTTTGTATGTTTTCTTTTATTTCTTTTTGTTTAACACCCTCATATTTTACCATTAATGTCACATTATCTTCGTTTGAGTGTTGACATGCTTTGACAACCAATCATTTGATAGCTCATTAATAATTCAGACCTAAATCACGATAAATATTGAATCTGATAACATCACAGGACCGAATATAAAAATACAACTACATATACTCGTACCAAAAAAAAAAAATAAAGAGGAAGGAAAAATTAAATTAAGAACCAATTTTTCCTTTTGATCCTTTTATTTTGTTGGGGCGGGGAGTGTATATTTACTACCGCCCTCAAAGGACACATTATATTAGTATAGGAACATGTTTTATTTTTATTTTTTATCGCCCAATGGGTCAACAACCAGCACGTTATCCCACAAGGCTGGGTACATTGCTACAAAATAATGTACATTACAAAGGTCTATGAACAGTAAACCCACACATTATATAGGTTGCCTTAACGCCCACATACTCGCTCGCTCTTCCTTCCCACATCACAGCTCCATCCAAATACATACGAATCACAAAATGACATTGGAAGATTTATATTCTATACATATTGTTGGACAAATCCAACTACACTCCCCGAAAACCATTACTCTTCGTCACTGTAAATAATTGATAAATGATACCAATGAAGGACGAACGACAAACACGAAGAAAAAAAAAAATAAGAAAAAAAAAAAAACATTCAATTTTAAACCTCAAACTCAAATACTAACTCTACTATACTCTGCTACTGCTTCAAGCTCATTTTTTTTTTTCGATATCCTTGCTGTGTGTGAATTGTGAACTAGTTTTTGTTCTTTTCCAACAGAAAATAATTCTTTTGTGTTGAGCTTCGAAATAGGGATACGACCAAACATCAAAGCTGAAGAATGGTAAACGGATGTAGGTGAATTTCAGGAAACTACATTTCTGAATGGTTTAGTTTTCGTGTCAAGTTGGACAAAAAGATTTAATTTTATAATCCGCATGTTTGAAGGTATAACGTATATAAACCATAGAAAAGTCCACATCACATCTATCATTTTATGTCGTCAACAAGTGCAATAATTCAACCTATCTCATAAGGCCAAAAAAAACTCCCAAATTCAGTCAAAAAGCAACTGCATATGCATCCACTAACAGGTTTTCGACCTCAATAGATAGAAATAGCTTAGATAGAGTAAAAATAGTAAACTCATATTTTGAAAAAAATACTCACATAAAAGAATTCGTTTTATTTCAATGAATTCAAAAGCACTCAGTATTTTAATCAGAGTTGCAAAAAAATTTTTTTGTTTGCATTTATTATTATAAATAAAATTTAAATGCAATGTGAAAATATTTTTAATTAAAAAAAAATGTTAAAGCTAACTGGAAAAAAAATGTTTATGTACTATGTACATTTTTTGCATTAAAAAATATGTAAATGCAAACACCAAAATTTGTTGCATTAAAAAAATTCAATAAAATTTGAAAATTTCTTTCAAAAGAAAAAAAAAAATGTGAATGCTCGAGTCAAAAATTTTCTGTATTAAAAAAAATGTCCAAAGAATTTGAAAATATATTGCATTAAACAAAAAATATATAAATTCTATATGAAAAATGTATTGCATTAAAAAGAAAAAAATGTAAATGAAATTTGAAAATTTATTGCACTGAAAAAAAAATTATGAACATTTTTGCCTCAAAAAAATGTATGATTTTTTTTTTTTTTGTTAAAATCGTTAAAATGCGTTAAGGGCATGATTCGTAGACTCGTTTTTTAAATCAAGTTCCTTAAGTAAATAGTTTTTGAGAAATAAAATTTCAAAGAAGAAATTAAAAAAAAAATTCAGAATTTTTTTTTCAAGTTGATATTTTTTGAAATTTATGGTAATCAAGTGCCATTTTTATGTTAAATATTCAATTATTAGTCAAATCAAAAAATTAAAAGTGAAGGAACATAAACATATACATTTTTTAATGCAAAAAATGTTAATACATTCAATGCAAGACATTTTCAAATTTTATTTACATTTTTTTTAGTGCATTATTTTTTGTTTTATTGGGATTTTAAAAACAAAAAACAAAAAAAAAATGAAACAAGTAAATAAATTAATGAACAAACAATAATAAACAAAAAATAAATTAATTAATTAATTAATTAATTAATACATGAATAAGTTAATAAATAAATAATAAATAATAAATAATAAATAAACAAATGAATAATAAAAACTATATAAAAATAAATAATAAAAAAAATAAATAATAAATAATCAAATTAATAAATAAATATCACAAAATCAGTCTTAAAAAAAGGATATAAAGAAAAAGAACAGAAATGTATTTTCATAATATATATAACTAAGAAGCTAGGTTTGAAATCAATATGTTATCTGAAGATATACAAGATAAATTATAGCGTACATTGAGCTTGTCAATAGCATGAAGTTCAGCTGTTGAAAACGACCATGGAAGTTTTTTTTTAATGTAACAAATTTTCGATTTTGCATTAACAGTTTTTTCAATGCAAGATATTTTCGGCCAGCATTAACATTGTTTTTTTTTTTTTGATGCAAAAATTATTCAGATTGCATTAAAATTTTCTTAAATGCAGACAATTTTCGAGTTAGCATTAAAATTTTTGCTTGCGATATAGGTACTATAGGGCAAGTTTTGGATTCGTGCAAAAAAAAATTTCGAGATAACAATCAAACATGACATTACGATGATAGAGAACACGAAAAAAGTGGGTGGCAAAATTCTGTCTGTCTGTCTGTCTGTCCGTACCTCAACCTACAGCCTAAACCACTTAAACGATTTTCTTCAAATTTTGAACTTAAGGTTTTTTTGTAACTCTCCAGAGGGGAAATTGAAATTTTTTTTAGCTCAAAAAATAACGGTACTTGCCATACAACCGTTAAGGAAAAGCTTATATATCTCAAAAACGGCTCCAACGATTTTGATAAAAAAAAATCAGTGTATTATTGTAGACATGGTGTACTTTTTGGTAAGAAAAAAAATTACCAAAAACATTTATTAACGGTACCTGCCATATAACGGTTTTTTTGATTTTCGGTTTTCTCATTAACCACTCATCCGATTTCAATTAATTTTTTTGTGGAAAAGCTTTGTTAAAATATAAATAATACTGTTTACCAAAATTTTGGGAAAATTTGATTTTGGATTTTTAAAAAAAGATTCAAAATATTTTTTTGAAAATTCAATATTTCAAAAACGGGTTGATGAATTGTTTTGAAATTTCAGTTTTAAATGTATATTAATATATACTCAAAATTGGCAAACCAAATTTTTTTTTGAAAAATGTTACAAAAATTTTATATATAAAAAATTAATTTTTAAGAAAACGGCTCCAACGATTTTAAATTTTTTTTTGCATATATTCATATTTTTTCAAGTAATCAGATGGCATACTTTTTTTTGAGCTCTAAGTTATTTATCAAACTGTTTATACAATTAAAAGAACGATTTAAATGGTTTACTTTATATATATACTTATACTTTTTCTATAATAACTTGAATATTTTTTAAAGTTCTTAAGTCCCACACAACTTGAACATAAGAGCAAGTACGTGCGATCCAGTCGTGCATTTTATTTTTAAATGCAAAATGCCTATTTTTTTGCCTGATTTAAATAAACTCCTTATAATACTATTGGAGTGGATTTGAAAAGATTTGATAGATGTTTGTAGTTCTTAGAATTTTTGGACGTAACCTCTAATAAAAGCATTCAGTGCTTGAAGCGTATAGCTCCATTTTTTATGGACAAGACTTCAAATACTTTCATTTTCTTAACGTTAAGTAGGACGAGACTAATGAAATATCGAATTATAACAATTATTGATGTGTACCGCCATTTTAGATATTAAAAAAAAATTCTGTAATATGCCTAACTTGTGCTGCCACGTGCCATATTTAAAACAAATTTATAATAAGGATATGGTTTTTATAGGGTACCCAATTTTTTAGCGTGAAGTTATCACCGCAATTTTCGATTTTCAAAAAAAGTTTTGCTGTTTTGTGCTCATCTTGTGATGCCTTAAGTCGAAAATATTTTCTAAAAAATCGCAGATTTGCAAATTTTACAGATGAAAATTTTTAGAAATTTATAATTTTGTAAAAATGAAAGTTAATTAAAATTTATGAAATTTGGTACACTTAATGATTTGGGGCTTAGCATCCCCAGTGGTACTGCCTATTTTTTCTACTTCAAACAGGAGCTACACAATTTAGTTCAGAATATGGTCCCGAATCAAAAGAAAGTCAGGAACTGAGTCAAGTTTATGTTTGAAATGTCGTAAAATAAGTAGCTGATTGTACATATAAATAAATAACAAATAAATAAATTGGAAGGCGCAACAGCTCATGGAGAACCAGGGCCTAGCGACTTACAACTCACAACCATTCCTGTGTGCGTGTTTGTTGCCAGGAATGGAGGGGACCTACAGTTTTTTGCCGAGTCCGAACGGCTTAATGAGAAGCACTTTTTCATGACAAGTATACTCTTGGAGGATCTGTCAGTTCCTCGCAGAGGCAGTACCTCGGATAAAACATATCTGTTTCTAGGTGGCACGGCTGGGAATCGAACCCACACCTTCGGCATGACAGTCCTACGCACTAACCATCAAGCCACGAGGTACTACTGAATGCACATATTCTTTCATATAAAAATGGCTCCAATACTAATTTAAAGAAAATAGTCCAAAATGGGTTGAAGTGGGAAAATATAATGTGACTTTTTGCAACCTACTCAACAGCACTTTAATTCAAGCGTTTCAACTTTTTGGATAACTGTGGGTGTTGTGTGTGTAATCCGAATTAAAGGCCGAATTGATATTGCAGCACTTAATTAGCATCTAAGTAGGGCGTAATATCTGCACAATTAGGATTTCGAAATCAATCGTTAAATCGTTAGTGCTGGTGGTCTCTTGACATCAAGTTAGCACCGCAACAAGTTTCACAAGGTTCCACAAACCTGTTTGGGAATGAAGGAGGGGGAGTAAAAAGTTTAAATGCACTTTTTTGAAAAGCAATTGGAGAGACCTTTAATTTGGGATCAGTTTTTTTTTGTGTGCAATAATTTTTACGTGTTTGAAATTCAGCTTTTGAATGCATTTCAAGCTTTGGACTGCAATTGAGTAGGAAGTATAACCTCTGCATTATTAGGATTTTTCATTTTCTTTTGAGGTGGTGCTATCTTAACGTCAAGTTAGCACCACCACAGGTTTGAGGGGAAGGGAATTAAGTGCTCAGCTAAGTTTGGAGTAATTAAGTGCCCCTAACTAGAACCTAACACTTGTATATCATTATATTTTTTTAATTTTCGTGGTGGCGCATAGTGGTCCGATGAAGTTTGAGACCATGGTCTGGCTTGAATTATGAAGCCCCTTGTTTAGAGTAGAAAAAAATAGGAAGTAGCACTGAATTCAGCATCCCCATATCATCAAATGTACCAAATTTCATTAACTTATATCAAGAATTTGCGTGGGAAATGATTTTTGTCATCAAAATGCAGCAAACAGACTACTGTGTGGCGATGCTTGTGCGGCGATCTTGACGGAACAAAAAATAATGGTACCTACCTCTTTTCAGCAACTAAACATAATCTGATTTTCCCCTAAAAAGACTCCACCACTAAAAAAATCAAAAAATTAATTTTAATAACGGCTACCTATGTAGGATGGAAAATAATTTTCAAAAAATGGTTAATAAGCCAAGGAACCATTTTTTTTTCAATTATTTTGAAAATAGTTTTACTGATTTTAATCTTTTTTCAAAAGTTAGATGTATGTAAGTCAAAAGCTCCCAACAGGTTTTAATAATATTTTTTGTAACAACATTTTTTAAAAATTTTGTTTTTTTTTATTTTCAAAAAAGAAAATTCAATATTTTTTTGAAAACTCAAAATTCATTTTGATCAAGACCCCAGTCGTTTTTTTTGAAACTGAGTATTTTTCTAAAAGTATTTTTTAGAATATTTTAGCAAAATATATTACTTCTATGAAAAAATAACGGTACCTTCCATGCAAATATTAAAAAAACCGTTGAAGAAAATCCCATATTTCTCGGAAATGACTCCTACGATTCTGATTTGTTTTAATAGAATTGGATGACTTGCGCATCCGGATTAAAGTCATGCTGTCATCGATCGGTTAATATTATTTCCGATGATTAAGCTTTTAAGACAAGTTCTATTTCTCAGACGTACAGACGTAAGGTTTGGGACGGGAATTACTCTCTTAGCACCTCTTCAAAACAGCAGTTTAAAATGCTGTGGGTCATCAGCAGGAATATACGTCTCTGATAGCACTTAAAATAGCAGGCTTAAACACTGACATTGGCAGATACCATCACAGTCCCTAGTGGAAATAAGGACTTTTGACTTCGAACTAAGGCCCGTTACCACTAGAGGGAGGAAGATTTAGTAAGAAATGGCTGGACAAACTCTCCTATCTTACTTTGTCTTTTCTTTTGTCATCCAAGCAGGTTTCCCTTTCCATGTTACATTTTCAGTAAGGACCAACTGTGAACTGTAAAAGTGAAGATCAAAAAATTATAATTTTGTAGATTTCGTCGTGACTTGCATCGTGTATCCTATCCACTATCGGTATACATGTTAAAAACATACAATAAAGTTGCTCTCAAGGACAGTTTGAACAGTTACAGTTACTGCAACACTACTGTACGAGTTACTGCAACAGTAAGTTGTAGTACTCATTATTTGAACCTACATCATGTTATATTCCAAAAGGGGCAATATAACTTAATTTTTCTTTAAGGTACCAGTTTTCATTTTGCCTAGCATTAAGACTCTACTGGCAGAATCCACCTGACTTGACCATATCTCAATAGCCACACAGATGAAGGTATTTAGGTAGGTGGTGGTATACCTACATAGAAACTCAGTTCTCCGAAACTCCAATTGCTAAGACAAAAGTTTCCATTTATATTAATTTCTTGTCCTTGTCCAAGTTTTGTTCCAATATTTATCTACCTACGTATAGAACATTAAAAAAAACCTTCTTCAAAGAGGAACAAAGATACAATTTGAAAGATCCATTCTCATGTTCAACATCTTTGTCATGTCAGTTCGTGTTTCAGCATTAAAATGCGGTGGTAGAGACTACCACTACTAGAGAGATAGGTATAGTAATGAGTAGAAGGTTACCTGCATATTTTAAGAAAACGTCAATATTTCACCTTAATTGCCCAATTTAAGAACAACTTCTGAATATTACTGGGTAATTTTTTACAATGTCGTCTAGGTGATGTACTTAATGACTGACTTTGAGTAATTCCCTTTTGTTCGAGTGAGAGAAGGTAAATTAATTATTTTTTTTTTTTTTTTTTTCATTTTATGTTTACCTTCATTTTATTTTTTTTTATTATTTAATTTTTCTTTTGTCTTGTGTCCTTTCTTTACACAGGACTTTAGCTTGATGTCAACATGGGTTTGCTGAAAACAAGGATTTTACTAATGATCCACGTAAAGAAGAAAAAAAAAGGAAACGAAAAATTGAATCGGCTGCAATTTATCCATTCGGATAAGTTTTGGGCAAGAAGAAGTTTATTTTTTTTATTTTTGCTTTTTGACGGAGTGTTTTCTTTCAGTTTACACTCTTCCTTCTGCGTTCTGGCCCCAATTTAGAAGACACGTTCGTTTGTATTTTATATTTTAACGGGTCTTACAGTTTTAATCTGGGAAGCTTTATTTGTTAAGGGAATATGGCTGTTGGGTTGCTGTTGTATATTATAAATGTTAGGTAAGGGTATTTGGAGAATAGATGAAAAGAAAAGGCAGCAGTTAAGGTCGAAAAAAATTGGGAAAAAATGTTATTGCTAGTATAAAAAGGGATTACTTATTGGAATTGGAGGAAATATAAATATTTTACTAGATTAAACATTTTGAAGCTCTTGATTTAAAAAAATTATTATGAATTTAAGAAATTTTTATTATTATTTGAACATTGTTAGGTATTATTGTATTTTTTGTGCATGAACATAACAATACCTCTGTAATATTTACGGCAATATTTTATAAACAAAAATATACTACCCGCTCCCTAGCATGTGTCTTTTGAATCGGTCATTTCAAAAACCACTTACTTCATATTTTCATCCAATAACTGCTGCGGTCCAAGAAAATTTTCGACAGAAGCATCTGTCTTGTGACTGAACATAGCTTTAGGGGAAACATGGAGTTGCGTGAGTGATGGTACAGAGAGAATTAGAGAAGGGATTTTAAATCTTTTGACCCTAAGAGAGCAACCCACTCATCAAGAAACTATTGCACATGCGAAGATAGCATCCGCTTTGCCTATTTGCATATAGGAATAGGTGCTAACATTTTTCTTCCTTTAAGTTCTTTGTTTTTTCGAAACCTTTTCTTTCAAATATTTCTTTTTAATTTTTTTTTTGTCCGAAACTTTGTCTTCGGGGAATTTATTAATTCAATATTTGGTCTTCGAACCACTTTTGCTTTCTAAAAGGAAAATGCCTAAAATTGTATAGACGAAAAACCCAGAGTCGATTAGAATTAAATGTGAATTGAAAGGACATCAGGTGCAATAAGAATTGCCCTAGGGGCATTCCGTTCAATACCTATCCCCAACCTGCTTGCTGAAGCTGGATTTCTGCCACTAGAAGAGCGCAGAGACTTTCTTACGGCAAATCACCAATACAAAAGGACCTATCACTAACTATTAAACGCATAACCAAACCCAAATGTGAACACGCTATCTACAGAGTATACCAAATCTCAAAAGAGCTTGATATTCCACTTAAAATAGTCAATACGAAACCAGGTCGGTTCCCTCCTTGGACCCTGAAAAGAGAGAGTATTGACACCCAACTGTCAATATTCAAAAAATCAAATCTTAATCCTAACCATTTTCGGCAAATGTTCAATGAAACATACGACAATCTATCCAAACTTAAATATAATTTTCTGTACACCGACGGCTCAGTAATTAATAATAAAGTTACCTATGCTATAGTCGACAAGAATTTTAATACTGTACTAGCCCGCAACCTTTCTGAACACAACAACATCTTTATCGCCAAATCAGCAGCAATTTTAGGAGCTATCGAATACGCGGAGCAAAGAAAAGGCAAATTTTGCATTTTCTCTGATAGCCTTTCATCTTTAAACGCTATACTCAACCTTAACTGCAACCTCATTCCAATTGTAAAAATCCGGAACAAGCTTTGCCAACATAACTCCAAGATTAAACTTGTTTGGATCCCTGGCCACGTAAACATCCGAGGTAATGAAGCAGCTGATGCTGCTGCAAAACTAGCCACAAACTCGCCCACTACCTCTTCAAATGTCGTCAACCCATATGACTACTTAAAAATAATTAAAAATTCACAGATGGAAAAATCTCTAAGCACTTTCAAAAATATAAATAACTACTACTCGAGCATTATTAAGGCGCGTCCACATTATGTCGAATTGTGTAGATCAACATCGTTGATCAACAGTGTTGAGTAAGTGTAGACGTGTTGATCGACAAAGCCAATCAACATTTGTTGACCCGAACGTAACCCGATTCAAATTCAATCGACAAAGCTGTTCAACAAATTTCATTTTATTGAACACATTTGTAGGGTTTTAAATTCATGAACATAATTTATTGGTTTTGTGCGTTATTAATCACATTTTTACTAGATGAAAAATGCAATATTTATTGTGAATAAGTATTTAATGTTAATAATATCGTTTTAACTTTATTGTTCACAAGAAAAAATAAAAAAAAGTTGGGTACCATCAGGATTCGAACCCTGAATCCTTCGGTTGGATCCTGACGCATCAATCAGAAAATTCCAAACCACACAAATGTTTGCTACGAAAGTTTTTCACGTACACACTAGCATGTTGATCGACAATGTTAACCAACAATGTTGATCGGCATAGTGTGGACCATCCTTTAACCCTTTACGAATTCCAGTTCACATCCCGACAACTCTTACCAGACGTGAAACAAGGGCGATAATCAGAATTAGGCTTGGACATACCCACCTCACCCATATTCACCTGATCGATAAGAACTCAACAAATACCTCCTGTATATACTGCAACAACCAACAAAAAATGACAATAGAACACCTCTTAAATGTTTGCCCCAACCTCCAACCAGCTGACCAAAGGTCCAACCGGACGGATATGATAAAACATCCCACACACGAGAATTGTTCCGAAATTATAAAATTCCTAAAGAAAACTAACCTGTTAAGTAAAATTAAAAAAAAAAATCTAAAATATTTTGTATCAATTTAATTAAAACCAATATAAAAAAAAAATTGTAACTTATGTATGTATTCTTAAGGCTGATGGCTTGTTTGTCAATGCCTTATCTCATTTACTTATTTCTTGTAATTTTATATTGCAAAAAATAATTTTTAAATAAATAAATAAATAAATAAATAAAGTATGAAACTATTTTCTTAAAAAATTATCCTCCCATTAGACTGGCTGTGATATTTTTTTGTATTTTTAATTACTAAGGCGACACCGAAGAAGTCACATGTACACAGCTTCGGATGATTAGATATTTATTACAAAATATACACACATATATATGTACATAAAGCTATAACACCCTGTCATGATCAATGAAAATGGAATCCAGAAAACAATCGATTGATGTTCAGGTACTGGTCGTGTTGGTGGAGCACGCTGTATTATTATATAAAAGATTTTTTGACAAGAAGAATGGCATAATGCATCAAAAGCAATCTGACACCAAAACCAAAAATAAACAGCAGCGCAAAATCTGACATCCTATCATACTCGTTAACATACCTCTTGTGATTGATTCATGTTATTAATTAGGTATTCCACAAATTTTTGGAGTAAGTATCACTAAAAAATCTGCAGTAACAACATAATGCTGTCCCTTAGTTCCAATGAGCCACCTTAATTAACAAAATTGTGGTTAATACCCATGCTGTCACACTTAGGTGAGTTTGTGCACAGTTAATCATCTTATATCAATGATTATTGTGATTGGTAAATCCTCAAATGTGCTTATTAACTAAGATTTAATTCAATGAATCCGTAGATTGAGTTGTTATTCATCGAAATCGCTAATCAACCAATATTTGTTGATTAGCTCATTTTTATTAGAACATAATGAAAATCTTATAACAGATTCAACCCAATGGGAACAAACTGGCCCAAAGTTTTAAAAAGGATAATCAAACAAAAACCTGAAATCTAAATTTCGAAAAGGTGTTATTAAAGGTAAGTATTCGCCACAGTATCTACACAAATCTAGTAATAGTCCAGTCATATTGTATTTTTACCATATAAACTGTGGGGTAGTTTATGTTTTCGGGGGTGCTGAATCCGAATTTGAGGTTTTCCAACAAAATTTCAAGACAACATGGAAAAAATAATGCAAAAATGCTTTTTTTGGGAGTTTTTCACTAATGGCTCGAAAACTACCAATTATTCGAAAATACATCAAAGAAAGTATACACAATTACCAATAAATCTCTAAAACGAAGTAATTGTTTAGTGCTTTCGAAAGGATTTTCGAAAACAGTAAAAATACGTCAATTTTCGACTAGCACTTGAGTCCAAATGGGTTGTCACAGAAAAAACCTTGAATAGAGATTTATTGGAAATGGTGTATACTTTCAATAATACTTTGATGTAATTTTCGAATAATTGGTAGTTTTCGAGCCATTAGTGAAAGACTCCTAAAAAATGCATTTTTGCATCATTTTTTGCATTTTGCAGTACCCCCGATAACATATAGGGCAGAAATCAAAACTAACCCACAATTTGCTTGCAATGAGTCTTTTTGAGCACAAATTGACTCGACTGCTTCAAAAAATATCTGAATTTTAAACTCAAGCAATTAAAAACTGACAATATCCGTGATTAAATTATTAATACTTTGGATAACCGGATATCCGAAATAGATCCGGATCCAGGATTGGATACCTACTATCTGTATAGTGATGTCAGATGTTCGGATACATGGGTCGTCAAATAAGACAGTTGAGATCTGACACTATTCGGATAGTATCGGATACCCGGATAGTGGCAGATTTTACCTGTATCTTTGGAAATCCAATCCTGAATCTGAATCTGTTTTGGATATTCAGATTTTACAGTCTACAAAACACTGTCATGCTTTTTAAGTTTTTTTTTTAATTTTTATTTGACATTTGGCCAATAAAGGCCAAAAAAAAAATTAAAATTGGATTTTATTACGAATTTATTCTTTTTTGTTTTATATCTTCGTAATGAACTTTCTTGATAAAAATAAAATAAGTAAATTTATTTTATTCAATTTAAATAAATTAATTTAAATAAATTGTCGTTTTTTGTGCCGATTCTTCTTCATTATCATGTCCTTCCTATACAAAAACTCCCAAGCTATCTTAAATGAATCTTAAGCTATTCCAAGAAATATTTTTTTTTTGTTACTAAAACAAAGAACCACTGACAATACCTATAACAAAAACAAAAGTTTTCCGCTTCAATTTGACTTCCTTTATTAATTTGAAACTCACATATTTAATTCATATCATAAAATATACACTTAATAGCCATCGTACTGAAACAACACAATAAAAAGAAATGTTATTTACTTAATAACTTCCCATAGAGAGAACTTTAATATAGAACTAGATAAAAATCTAAATTATGAGCTTAATATCCATATTCTTATTATTAGTCCCGTAGGTGTTCTTTACCAATACATTAACACTAAATAAACAAAAAAAAATGACAATAACTTGAATATAAAGGAAATAGAAAAAAAGGACGTTCGCTTTGCGTCTGAATAGTACAAATACAAACAATGGAAATGAGGCTAGTGAAAATATCACATGGAAAAAATTGTCTTTATTTCTTCGAGTTTCATGACTGTTCATGACTTACGTGAGGTTCTTGTGTCCACGTAATTAAAATATTCCTTGGTGCAATTAAGCTGAGGAAATATTTAAACAACTCATTTCTACACAATACACAAACACACACACACACACATGACTCCAAACAATTATCTTAAGATAGAAAGGAATGGTAGTTGTAAAGTTGGTATATTGTTTCACCACCCACCCCAAAAAAAAAAATAAAACAAAAGAAACCCTGAGGCTCTTTTGGCTGGCCACGCATAGGTACCTATATAGGAAACGATTTAATTAAAAATATCCTCCTGTTTTCTTGTTATTACCTTTTTATGAAATGAAAACAAAAAATAAACTTAACTTTTGTTAAATCTTATGTAAATTTATAAAACAAAAGACTTAAATGACCGGAGGATAATCCATCCAAAGTGCTCTGAGCACATTTAAATTTCCATCAAAAAAATATCCTTGATAGTGTGTTGAAGGGTAGGTACCTAAAAGTATGCAATTTTATAAGAATTTCGTCATCCACAAGGTGAAGTTGATGAACGTGGCTAATAAAAATGGCAACAACATCAACAAAACTTAAAAAAAAAGTTAAAATGTTTTTAATTTTACCTGGCCATTATTTTGATGTGAACAAAGAAATCATTTTTTAAGCTTAAAAAGGTCTGTCTGTCCAAACAAAGCAAACGACCTGTTGAAAATGCGTCGTAGATCTTTTTTCTTGGAAAGGATATTCGCAGACAAAAGGTTGATGATGGCTTTGAGCCTTGAACAAGAAAAAAAAAAAAAAAAAAATCGAAGTAAGTACCTACCTATACCTACCTGGTTAGACTATGGACTTTTTGGTTAAAGGCTTGAGGTTGTATTCTTTGCATTAAAATCCTTTGACCACAACTTATTATTATTACGGTTATTTTTCTTTTATTCATATACTAAAGCTGTTGTCCTTTGAAAATCAAGCAAAATACGAAGAATAAATCTCGGATAGAGGTAGGAATAAAAAGGAAAATATATATGTAACTATACCCTATATACCTACGTAAACGTACATATGTATGTATATCTATTACAGATTGTAAGGTATGTACTTTGTTTTGTTTTGATTGCCCATCATGAACAATTAAAATATTGGGCTTTTTATGGAAGCACGTTTCTTGTTAACTCTTAGCTTTTTACTACCTTACAACGCAAACAACTATGAGTATAGGTACTAGGTAGAGGTACCTATATGAGTAAGTTTGAAGTCATTTTTGTTTTTTGTGTCTAAAACAAAAGAGTTTCATAAAATTTATGTTTCGTAAACAGTGTTATTTCCGCTTTATGATTTATTAATATGCTAGGCTGATATAAAGAACTTAAATGGCTTACATGCGCAGCACACAAAAAATAACATAAACTTTCTTTTTTACTATTTCCATGTTTTTTTTTTATTATTATTTTATGAATTTACTTGAAAGGATGGTGCTGATGTGAAGATAAAAAAGGAAAGAAAGACCTTTCGATGTGGTTAGGATGCGGATAGCCATTTGGAAGTGACAATTATAAAACACAATATAGATATAGATAATAATAGCACAAAAATTATTGCACATTTCACATAAACTTGCCCTCTTGTGCTTCAGGCCTTCAAGTTCAGCATTGATGATCTAATGTTTAAGTATTGGTATTATAGACTGTCGTCAGCGTAAGCGAGTAATTGGACGGACTTTTGAAAGATTGTGCCTCTGGTGTTGACGTGAGAGTTTTGCACTATTCTTTCAAGAACGATGTTGAAGAAGTCGCATGACAGCGCGTCGCCTTGCCTAAAACCTTTTTTGACATCAAAGGTGTCGGTGAGGTCTTTGCCGACCTTGATGGAGCAGCGTGCATTCTCCATCGTCATCCTGCACAAACGGACGAGTTTGGCAGGGATGCCAAAACTAGACATTGCTCTATATAGCTCGTCTCTATAGATGCTGTCATACGCGGCCTTGAAATCGATAAAAAGGTGGTGGGTATCGATTTGGAACTCCTGGGTTTTCTCCAAGATCTGCCGTAGTGCGAATATTTGGTCGATGGTGGACTTCCCTGGCCTAAAGCCACACTGATATGGACCTATCAGGTTGTTGACGAATGGCTTCAGGCGTTCACAAAGTACGGCAGAGAAGATCTTGTAGGCGATATTAAGAAGACTGATGCCTCTGTAGTTGGTGCAGTCCAGAGGATCGCCTTTCTTGAGGATCGGGCAAACAATACTGAGGTTCCATTCATCGGGCATGCTTTCTTCCGACCATATTTTACAGATGAGCTGGTGCATACTCCTAACCAATTCATCGCCAGCCGCTTTGAATAGCTCAGCCGCAAGGCCATCAGCTCCAGCAGCTTTATTGGACTTAAGTTTAGATATGGCTATCCTCACTTCGTCAAGATCGGGTGGACGGAATTGTTGGCCTACGTCGTCCAGGTTGAATGGTGCAATTTGCATGGTAGCGGAATTCGGTTCGTCATCGCCGTTATACAATTTGCAGAAATGATTTTTCCATATCCTCAGCACCGACTGCGTTTCCACAACGATGTTCCCCTGATCGTCCTTGCAGGCTTCGGTTCGGGGTTTGTAACCTTGGGAGGTTCTTTTTACTTTTTGGTAAAACTTCCGAACTTCATTCCTGCAGTGGCATCCCTCTAATTCCTCGATCGCGCGCTTCTCATGCTCTTTCTTTTTCTTTCTGAGAAGCTTGTGTTCCTCTTTCCTCTTCTGCTCGTAGAGCTCGCGAGCAGCTCTGGTCCTTCTATGCAGCGCCGCTTTGTATGCCTGTTGTTTGGCTGTATGTACTTGCCGGCATTCCTCGTCGAACCAGGGGTTTCGCTGTGGTGGTCGTGCGAAGCCCAGCACGTCAGAGGCGGCATCTCTGATGGCTTCCTGGCAGTTTTTCCACTGGTTCTCGATGTTTGCAGTTGGCGGCAAAGGACTAGTTAAGAGGGCGCGAGAGACTCGATCGGAAAAGGACCTGGCGATTTCTTGCGACAGTAGCCGTCCGACGTTGAACTTCCTGACAGTATTTCCCTGTTTTGGCTTTGGTCTGGATATCCGTAGCATTACCTTTGCTACAACGAGGTAGTGGTCCGAGTCAACGTTGGCTCCTCGGAACGTTCGGACATCCTTGATACTGGAGGAGTGCCTTGCGTCGATCGCAATGTGGTCAATTTGGTTGGCGGTTGATTGACCAGGAATTCGCCATGTCCCCTTATGAATATCGAGATGCGGGAACTGCGTACTAGCTACCACAACGTTTCGCCCCGCAGCAAAGTCGATTAGCCTGAGTCCGTTATCGGAGGTGGTGTCGTGCAGGCTGTATCTTCCGATTGTGCCACCAAAGACGTCTTCTCTTCCTAGTTTGGCATTAAAATCACCCAAGACAATTTTAATGTCATAGCTAGGGCATTGCTCATATGTCTTGTCCAGGAGCTCGTAGAACTCGTCCTTGGTGTCATCATCTTTCTCCTCTGTGGGGGCATGCGCGCATATCAGGCTGATGTTGGCGAATTTAGCCTTGATGCGAATTGTCGTGAGGCGCTCGTTCACATAATTGAAACTCAAGACCTCTTGCCTCAGTCTGCCTCTAACAACAAATCCACATCCAAAAAGACGCTGCCCTTGTGGTCGGTAACAGTCACCGTAGTATACATCGCAGTCTTTCAGTTTTCTTTTGCCCGGCCCATCCCATCGCACTTCTTGGATGGCGGTGATGTCTGCTTTGTAGCAGTCTAGAGCCTCCGCTAAATGTTCGGCTGCACGTGGTCTATAGAGAGACAGAACATTCCACGTGCAGATCCGAAGTTCGTTGTCCTTATTTCGTTTGCTAGGTTCGTCAACAGTAAATCCGTCCGTATCCGAGGCTTGTGATGCTTCGCAACTAAAATAGCTTTACGTGGCCGGGAAGTCACCCCGACGGCACGACCCCCAACCTGGAGGACCAGACCCTATATATATAACTCCAAGGGCGGGGAGCCGGATTAACCGCTCCTTATAGGCCTGAGCTCCGAATATGTCGTAGTAGCCCGTATAAGGTGTTCACTAAGTAGTTCAGCCTAACTGGAACTGTAGACGCCACCGTTGATTCCATCTTGAGAATTCTTCCGCTGCCGCCTGGATGAAGGAGAAGTGCCTTAGTGGGAACACTCCTCCCCCCCTCTCTCGTTTGCTGCCCCCTAAAACCGTCCACAGGGATTGGAACCCCATCTTCAGTTAAAGGTACTAGGCACCCGATGTTCACCGCGGGGAGGTGAGAGTAGGAGTTGATAGACAGAGGTTCGCTTTGAAACAAAGCTTGTGGACGCTTGTGTCCTCTTGAATGCACATGTCTACCCTTTGAACATCAATAGCCAAACTATTGCTTGGGAATTATAACCAAGTGCGTTACACATCCTGCATAAACCTAAGTAGGAACAACCTCAGAATAATAACGGGTTCTCACAAGGCACTGCAAACTAAGAAGACATCTCAGTATCCTCGGTTTAGCGAGTTGTGCAACTTGCAGATTCTGCAACACCTACGAGGAAACACCGGACCACATATTAGGAAAATGTGATGCACTCGCGCATCAAAGACACAGGTATTTGGGACATTACCAGATAGACGAGAGAGAGTTTCCCTCTCTGAAAATACCCGACATACTTGAGTTCCTTAAAGGAACCAATCTGGAGGGAGAGTTATAGAATGAGCTTTCTCATTCTACTCTTAAAGGGGGCACAATAGATCTTAAGGTGGCAGTGCGCTTATCCCCTATTAAATTCATTCATTCATTTATTCAAGTACATATGTGGGATTGTATGCAGAAAACTTGCTTGGAGAGAGCTAAATCCTTGCTATAGAAGTTTCAAAGTGATAAGTAAAGAAAAAAGTGTCTTTCAATGCATGGCAAAAGTGTGCCATGCCAGTAATAGAAATGAAAATGCTTATCTCGAAGTGGAAAACAGAAGCCTTAAGAAGGAAGCGAAGAGGAAGTGCACCCAACTCCATGCAAGGAGCACGCAGGAAATTCATCGGGAGGTGGAAGAAATGTCTGCCCCGGCTGCTTATGCTGATGATTCAAGGAATACAACAAAACAACTTGAATAAGAAAGCAATCATCTTCAAAACAGCCGCTCAAAGAAGGAGAAATGCTCAAGAGATTCGTTCGCCAAAGTTCATTAACGATGCTCAGGATGACGACAAAATTCTTCATAGGTTCCTACAGTATTGTGATGTAGCATCTCGTGGCATAATGGTTAGTGCATTGGACTATCATGCCAAAGGTGTGGGTTCGAGTCCCTGACGTGCCACTTAAGAACAGAAATGTTTTATCTGAGGTACTGCCCCTTGCGAGGAACTGACAAATTCTCCAAGAGTATACTTATCATGAATAAGTGCTTCTCATTTAGCCGATTGGACTCGGCAAAAACTATAGGCCCCCTCCATTCCTGCCAACAACACGCACACAGGAATGGTTGAGAGCTTACTAGGCCCTGGTTCTCCACGAGCTGTTGCGCCATCCAATTTATTATTTTAATTTATATTTATTACAGTGTTGTGATGGGCATTTGAACGAGCAATAATCTCGAAAAAAAACTTTCCGACAAGTTAGCGAGCAGTTGAGAACTCCAAAAAAAGCAAAGGTGCTGGGCCCGACGAGAAACCATATGAGTTTTGGAAAAAGATTGGAGACATCGGGCTTAGATGGCTCACGATTCTCATCTCCAAGCTTATAGGAGGTGATAGTCTGCCTAAGCAATTTAGGGAAAGTTACGCCTTCTACCAATGTACATAGGTTAGGGAGTTACGCGAAGCTGTGATAATTACCATTCGATCAAGCTCATTGTCCCACACTTTGAAGACCGTTGAACGGGTTTTGCGTAGTCGACTGCAAAAAATAATAAGGCTATCTGTTGACCAATGTCGGTTTGTCGAAGGTAAGTCAACATAAGATGCAACTCAGAGTATAAGGATCCTAATTGAATACCATCGTGATGCCTTGGAGGATTTGCATGTTGTGTTGGTTGACTTCGAAAAAGCTTTCGATTGACAACCACGAGATCTGATATGGGTAGCCCTCAGACAAAGAGGAGTGCTGGAAGCCTATGTGCGGATCATCATTGATATGTCCGAGGAAGCAGTAATGGGGGTTAGATATCCAGCTGGAGTCACCGAAAAAATTCAAGTCACAGTAGGTGTACACCAACAAAGTGTCTTAAGTCCTCTGCTTTCTATTACAGTCCTTAACTACCTGCTCCAATGCAAAGCATCATACACTGTACCTCAATTATTCTTTGCTGACGATGGAGCCATTATAAGTGGGGATCCTATATCCCTGCAACGAGCACTTGACGTTTGGGAAGACGTGTTAGAAGGAAGTGGGTACTGCATCAGTCCGAAAAAGACTGAATACTTGTGCTGCTTGTACTTGTGCTGCAAGAGTAACAAAGCTTGATCGAATTAAAAGTACTAAGATCAGTGGAAGCCTTCACGTCAAAAATACCATCTTGCAGAAAATAGAGCACTACCGACTCAGTTGGTATTGTCATGTTCAAAGGAGAAATCCGGAGAACCCCATAAAGGCAATATCGTACAAAGTTCTAACGCGATCACGAAGAAGAAAAACAAGAACGGCAGACCAAAAAATTCCTGGTACAAACAAATGCAACGACATCAGTACTTGGTTGGCAAAGGACACTTGTATATCCTGTTTTTCTTTCTTTCGGCGCCAAAAAAATATTTCAAAATTTAAGCTCTTATAATTTATATTTCGCTCGAAATGAGTACTCGCAATAAGAGGATCTTTTGAACATTAAACAATTTTCCGTTTAACCAAGAAAAAATGGCAAAACTATACGAAAAAATTCCAAATAAATAAGCTAAATTTAGGTAAAGAGCTTTGTTTTGACGTCCATTATTTGAGAGTAAAAAGGTTTCTAGCAGCTCTCGAGAATAAAGCTCGTGGACGAAGTCATGAAATTATCTGAAAAGGGAGTAGGTACAGACAGTTATACAAAGAGTTTTGTAGTGAAAGTTCTCTCAAATGCTTAAATGTGTAAAGGTTTTTTTAATTAAAAAAAAAGATTGGTTCACTTTTTATAATTGTTTTGACTAAGCTTGCTACATCATGAAGTTCTTGTTTATTTTTTTTTTTAATCTGTACTGATTGTAATATATGAAAAAAGTATGTTACCAATTTGAATCTTTAAGCCTAGTACGCTGCTGATGCGAAACGAAAAATCCCATACAAAAATGACACAACGAAATCATAAACTAAAAATTTAGTTCTACTTTTCGTTCTGCAGTACGCTGTTCGATGAGCGAAATTGAAAATTGTAGCAGATTATTTGGAGAAGTCTACACTCTTTTTTCGCACACAATTAATTACCCAGACCATTTATTGTGTGCGAAAAAATGACATTTGTGTTTTTTCGTGTTTATTTTTGTTGTTTCTTTCATTACAGCATGGCTTCTTGTGATTTTTTTGCATTTGCATTTGTTTTAATTTTTCGAATTTGTGCAACTGTCAATGAATATTTTTCCGCTTCGTTTTCGTAAGCATTTCGTTGTCTTGTTGGAGACCAACTAAAAATTTCGTTTCGCATCAGCAGCGTACTAGGCTTTAAGCTAAAATTTTCCACTTCAAATTTTTTTTTTAACCTGAACTTTAGGCCTTTCACCCCTTACAAATGCTTGCTTCAACCCAAATTCAGGGTACCCGGTCAATTTTTCCGGGTGGAATGTTGTTTGGGTGAAACCCACAATAAGACTGATTAAGATTCTTATGAGTTTAAGAGTAATCAATTAAATATGAAATTTGTTTTGTCATCGTTTGAGTACTACATTCCTTCTCAAAATATTAACTTACACCACACGTAAAACTTTATAGCTTTCCCTTCCAAAATTTCCATTTGATTCATTAAGCTCCTTAGTTCCAGTCTTGTTTGAAAATTAACAGTTGTCTGCCCTACATTGAAGTGAAAAATTAATTGAAATAAGAACAAAAAATCCTAAAAATAAGACTCGCGATTAATTGTGCCGTTTGTTGTCACTTGTTGTAGTGATTAAGTGATTAGTTGTTGGTTTAACACTTACTATGTTTTTAAAAATAAAATGAAAACAATTTTATTGCCAGCTGTCACATTTTAACCGAGGATTATATTGTTATTGGGCAAGAAATTCGGTTGAAGTTGAAAAATCACGATAAGTGACTGGTTGCTAGACAGCTAGGTTCTGAGCTTCATACCACGCACGCAACGATTGGAAGAGTTTTAAGGTACTTTTAAGAGATTCAATCTAACCAGGGTCGAAATGCTTTTAGAGAGGCAAGAAATATGAACTATTAGCTTACATCCTTAAACGATAAATTTAATTCCGTGTTGTTGGAATTATTGATTCTATATCTAGACAGCTCTTCTGCTACTGACTTTAACAGTGTTTTAGTATAAACACTTTATTTCGTTGAGGGAAATATAGTGACGCAACTTCTTTCTACTGAACATTAAGTTCCACGATCGCATAGCTCTAGGTTTCATATCGCAGTAGGAACATCCCAACGGTAAGCTCCCCCTCCAACCCCATTTTGCCTTACTCAATGGATGTGAGGATGTGACAAGAATCTATAACAAAAAATCCTGCGTTAAATATTATATAGGCATCAGGTAAACATTAATTTATCGAATCAAATGCTAACAAAAATGCTGTCTGTGAACCTATCTGATCAATCTTAATCTCTATATTAAATCATGTGCCATGAGCAAAAACACAAATCCCCAAAATGACAACTTTAACTTAATTCCTAATGAAAACAAAACGTTTCCAATGAATTTTCTTTGTTTGGTATTCCGTTTGTGGCCTTAGACACCAAAACAAATTGCTATTAATCCTCTTCCGTTAAATGTATTATTCTTCTCTTGACAGTTAGGCTTTCTATATATGTATGTGTACGTACATACCTACAACCATACACACATAAATTTGTATATACTCGTATGTACAAAAGGCAGAGAATGTGTCGTATTTTTGTATTTACCTGACTAAACCTATAACACCTTTTCTTTTCACAATCAGGAAAGAATTATTTTATTTATTCAGCTTTTGGATAAAAGTTCGCCTAAACAACAACAAATTCTATAGATAAAGCTTTTCTCCATATGGAATAACCTAACATAATCATGTTTGTGTTGTTCTTGAATAAAAACAAAAAAAAAGAAAGAAAATCAGAACTCAAGACATGTTTGGCGTGTACCTAAGTAGATACACTTTCTCTGTTAAAGTACCAAAATAGCAACAAATAAAAAGGACATGGCACACCTAACTCTACCAAAGAAGCAAAAATTCAACATCACGCACCCAACTCTTCCCATCGCAAGTTGCCTACCTTATTATATATTCATTGCTGCCACTACCTGGTGTCATTTTTCAAAGATAAAAATCGTAGTTAGCATGTTTTGGCAGGATAATAATAAACACAGATATCGTCCTCCAATGAACTATACAGCAAACAAATGGCCAGGCATTATTTGGTGGACCATATCGAGTTCTCGTCCTTTCTCGGTGAGTTGAGTGTATTTCGATCAATTTCGATTCAAAATGAAATAAAAAAAAAATAAGAAAACTAAAAAGGTGAAACTTTTTCATGCGATTCCTCATCCTTCACATACCTTGCCTATAGCATAACCTACCATAAAGTACGAAACTTCAGATTGCCGAAGGACTCGCTGGGCTGCATGATTGTTGTTGCTCTGCATGAAATCTTGATGGCATTTATTTATTGGTCGCTATTCACAGAACGAGAATCTCTGTTCAAGGTGTACGAAATTCGATTAATTTTTCATTTATCAATGTCAGTATGGAAATCTGGAGAAACGATACGCCCAAAATCAAAAGAAAGGTCCTTCCAAACTTTTCGGTCCAGCATCATATATTGCATGAAGAGGAGGACTATGTGGGTGTGGGTGGGTGTGTATTATGTATGTATTTGCATGAAAAACAGATTTACCTATGGACAGATAACGTCGACTCTACGAACTTATTCAATTTTTAAAATAGGACTTAATATTTCAAGCCTTGGAGTACAGGTAGAAAGTCTCAGATGCGGGATGTTATAACATCGATTGCAGCAACTTTTCGAACAAATAAGGAAAAATTGTTAAAAAAAAAGGAAACCAAAAGCAGAAGATGGTGAAATATAAATCAGTTTGAGTGAGGCCATCATGTGTATGATACGAGTATATATGGATTGG
The DNA here is from genome assembly GCA_963921185.1 of Dasysyrphus tricinctus. Lineage (NCBI taxonomy): Eukaryota > Metazoa > Arthropoda > Insecta > Diptera > Syrphidae > Dasysyrphus > Dasysyrphus tricinctus. The sequence goes on from OY992531.1 coordinate 51,063,655, forward strand.
GCGGAATAGATAAAATCATCTCATACCAACTCTTGTAAGAAAAAAACGGATATTTCCTCACTCCATAAAGTCCTTTTTTGTATTCTTTTTTATTGAATCTTTGATTAAGTTAAATTTTTTTCGATGAAAGAAAAACGACCCTTGTTGACTTTTTTTTGTCTTTTTTATTAAATTTATCATCAGTCAATGGCACAGAAATGGAGAGGATAATAATACAGAAAATATGAGAAACCTCAATTTTTAATGTAAACAGGAACAATAACAAATAGCAAGAGATGGTTTATTTACGAGGACATGCGAGTTACATTACATATTGGATGTACCTAATTGATTTGTGAGCAGTGTTTTTTTTATTTTTTTTTTTTTTTTTGAGAGTTGAACCTATTTTTAAAATTCAGCAAAAGAAATATTATTCGATTTAAGATTTAAATTATTTATTTAAATACATAATGGCTTTCTACATATATTTTTGTGTGATCATTTATTTACGAGGTTTCATTGCTGGTTAAGGGATTTTTTTAATGTGAAAACAATGCTTCAGCCGCAAGAGAAAGAGATTCTAAGAAGCCCCGCTTTTAAGTTGATGGCAGCAAGAAACAATCAAACGTCAGGATAAAGGATGACACGGTAGAAATCAAAATATTTGTTGTGTTTTTGGGGTATTTGTGAGAGTTTTTGATTTGTATATTTTCAAAAATTAAAATGTACAGTGAAGTGTGTGTGGTAATGGAACTATAGAAAATACATAATTTGAAAAAAAAAATGGCATCAAATGGTGGACAACACCTAATGAAAAATCATATCAGACTTCAAAAAATCTTTTTATGTTTTTAAGGGTTTACTAAGAGGAAGTGATTTGAGAATTGGTTTAGGCTAAGATTTGATTGAGTGTGGATGCAAAAGCTTTGTAAGACCCCGTTTTTTATCACATTTTTCGTCTTTAATCGGTCTTAAATACTATCTAGTTTGATATTTCTAAATATAAGCTTACATTAGACATTATGCAGTTAAGAAAAGTAGCTTAGACGTCTTATAATGCACTTATGTGAAAATAAGAGTAGATATCAATTTATTATGCCAAAAAATGGTTTACCTACACCACTTCTGCACTCACAGCCTCCTATATGCTTTGAAGGTGAAATAGAGTAAAAAACGGTATCCGGTTTTAATTTTTGCAAGTTTATATAAGATTATGATTTACTGCTACATTTTTTCAAAATTAAGCTTAATTCTTTGGGTGAAATTGGGCAAAACAAAAAAAATGTAGTCCATATTTGAAAATTGTTATATAAGTTACAATAAAAAGTTAAATATACTTAGGCCTAGCCTAAATATTTTTCATAATTTATATATTATAAAATGAAATTGGGTAAACAATACCATATCTGGTTTTTAACATACTTTTGGTGCTTGTATCAGGGTTATACTAAGAGAAGATATTGACTTCGAAATCACTGATCTGATATATTTTCAAAATGTAGCTATTTCAATTTAGAAACAAAAATTGGAAGAATGTATTTAGAGTTTGGCTTTAGAGCCCGATATTTTTCTTACTTTAGCTAACCTCTAGAGTGAAATATATAAAAAAGATATCAAATTTTAAAAGTTCTTTATGTTCTCCGCCGCGGCGTGGAGGGGCGGCGAGTGACTTTGGAATTTATTTGCTCTAATAAACAAAACTCTTACCTTGCCAAAATATTCCACATAAATTATTAAAAGCTGCCTTAAGCAACCTTGTGGCACAGTTTTGGGACTTATTTCATCATGAAATTATTCCTCAAAATTATGGGCTTATTTAATTGCATACTTTGGGGATTTATTTCACTATGAAATTACACCCCATTTTAAAAATAAAAGTCCCCAAAAATCCATGAAGTAAATTCCCGATTTATTTCATTTGAAAAAACTTCCCAATTCCATACACATTTTGGGGAGTTATTTCATTTTATTTTTGAGTTGTTTCACGGAGCCCAAAGTGTAGAAACAAACAAAGCTTTTCTCGTAGACTATTCTATGAATTTTGAAGAAGAAATTAAGTATTTTCAGCAAGGACTGCAAATTTTGTTGACAGTTAATAATCTGCATATTCTCAAGAAAGGTAAAAAAACGTTACTTTTTGTAAGTTTCTAACGGGAATATCTCGAGAACACAAACTGATGACGGAATTCATTACCAAAATTTATCTTTAGAATTACTTTTGCTTCTTCGTGTCCAAAACCGTGTAAGAACGAAGTCATACGAAAAACTACACATAAGTCCCGCCTTTGTAATTTTTTCAAATTTTTTCGTATCTGAGAGAAACTTTTCAAATTTTGATTAAAAATGCACTTAAGAAAAGTTGCTCGAAATTTAATTACCTATCTACAATTTTGGACATTTTGGTTATGTATAATAGTTTTCTGTCTACGTTCGATTTAATCCGAAAAAAAAGATTGTGACATTATATTTCAGTAAACTCAAAAAATTGTCAATTTGTTGATAGAGGAGGATATATCGACCACCCAGCTGCTCAACTTTGGCAACCATCTTAGATTTAAGGAAAATGGCTTTTGTAAGAATACAGGGTGTCTAGCATTAACACTGGGTGCATAACAAAGAATAGAGTGTGTAGGTTGGATTGATACAAGAAAAAAATCGTACCGGGGGGAGGGGGGGGTTCTTTAATTTGCCAATTTTAGGTTAGAGCGGTAATCAACTAAAAAATTAACTTCAAATCAACGGCAATACTTGCAATGTCATGCTATAGCTTTTTTGAAACCCAAAAGCTCATTCTCAAATTTCCTTTTTCAGTAAAATGATTTTTGTAAATATTTTTGAAAAAAAACTTAAAATAAAAAAAAAGAATTCTATTTTTTCAATTTAATTTCTTGCAATCACACCTGTAGTTAATTAAGAATAAGGGTAGACTGAGTACGGTTGTTGAAACATTGGTGGGTGGCAATGGTGCAGTGGATATAGTGCTTGACTCATGACTGCTTACTTAGAGGTGTGAGTTCGAGCCCCATTCTAGGCAGCATTCTTTTCTATATTCTCCCAGCTTAGCTGGACGCCACCCGTGAGATTTAATGAGATAATAAAAACCTTTATCTCTATCCACTGTGCCAAATCTTTCCTATCCTCCTACTCTTTCTAACTAGTGCCGTGCATTTAGGTTGCATTTAAAAGACCTTAGGTCTTACAGGCATATAGTTAAAATTATTATTATTATTAAACACAGGACGGTTGAAACAACACAAGTATCTAACAAATTTTTCGTTGAGTGTTTTTTTTTCCTGTACGCAGTAAAGAGTGTAGAATACAACAAAGTGACAAGTAGGGGTTTGTTGTTTATGTTACCTTAAGGTTTTATTTTGTTGAGAAAGAGATTGGTGATAGTTGAAACAATTTTTCGGGGGACGATTTAAACAATTTTCTTACTAAGTTTTTGTGATTTTATAGATGAATCGTGTACATGTGAGGAAACGTTACCAATACCAATCATGCAGTAGAGAGAAAATCCGAATAGAAATGAAGACGAAACTTCTTCAGATAGACGTAAAAGAACCATAATTGAACAGCCAAGCTCCCCAAGACCATCTACAAGTAGTGCGCAAGCATTATTGTATAGTGGTAATATTGTGCTTTCTCTGGAAGAAGTACTAACTTTACCGAAAGCTCTCCCAAGAAAACCTGTAGTCCATTGAAATGTTAGAAGAATTATTTGGCCGAAGCTTGCAGTTTGGGTAGAACAACGTTTATTACTTTAAATGTGTAGGGGGTCAGTGTGAGTAAATCCGATTGTTGCGATGGGAAGCCCACCCATTTGGCCACCATCTTAAAAAAAGGGGTTGGAAAAAGGTTTCAACGATATACTGCAAATCGTTAGTAGGTATTACAGAAAAAATTTTTAGAAAATACAATTTTCTACAATTTATGTTAAAATACTTCTTACCAAAAATTGAAATTGAAGAATTGACCAAAAAATAAACGAACGTTTTCCAGAAAAATATTATAAAAGGGTTGATACTTTTTTTTTAATAATTTTATTGAGGAAATACTTAGGATGTTCGTCTATTTTTAACTATAACTTCTTCAGTTTCAATTTAGCGGTACAAAAAAGAATTAATATAAATTATAGAGAATTAAATTTTCTACAAAATAAAATTAATTTTGTTTTGTAAAACTAACGGTTTTCAAGATATCGTGCCTTCTTTTTAAAGATGGTGGCCAAATTCAATCCCGAAAATCAGGGTTAAAACACACACTCACACTTCATTTAAAAAGAAAAAAAATTGTCCTACCCAAGATGTAATGTAACTTTTCAATTGACTTCTAATAGAGATCGAAGAATAAGAAAATCTACGATCTACACCTACACCCTGAGGAAAAGCAATGAAAAAATAAAGAGCATGAAGCAAAGTTCAAGAATAAAAAAGATAATATTAGATTTTGTATTATTTCCACGTGTTTCAACTGCCCCCAAACACTTTTTCAACCGCCCCTGGTATGGGGACGATTGAAACAAACTAATTTTTTTCTTTTAAATTGAACCACTTGAATTAACACATTTGGTACTCAAAAAACACTTCCCATCCAAAGATGGAATCACGCATCTTGCATTTGTCATAACTCCATCATGGCTAATCCTATATAGATGGCAATGCTATGGACGATGTTAGAAAAACTGTTTCAACCATACGAAGTCTCTCAAACCGAGACCATTGACAACTTAAAATAAAAATTGTAAAATTGCGATGCCTCAACCAATTTCACGAGAAAATTCAATTCACTGTAGAGAGGGAAAAAAGTAAATCGATAGCATTTTTGGATGTTGAGGTCCACCGCCAAAATCACCGGCTCTCATTTAACTGGTACCAAAAAGATATGGCGTCGGGAAGGCTTATTAATTTCCGATCAAACCAAGCCAAACACATTCGATTAAATACTGCATCAAACCTTATAAACAAAGTCTTTACGTTGAGTGACCGGGAATTCCACTCCGCTAATGAGGAAAAGGTAACAAGAATCCTCTTAGATAATAGTTTTCCGGTAGAAATCATAAAAAGCTTAATACAACAACAAAAACATAAAGCTCCATCGGAAAAGGCAGTAAAAGACAGGGAAGATGGGAGAGGTGCCTACAAAAGTGTTGTGTATGTCCTGAAACTTGCCGAAAATTTCATGGAAATAATCGCTAAAAATAACATAGACGTCAACTTAGCGTACAAGTCAAATCAGACCATGGCTTCCCTCTTCACGTGTCTGAAAAACAAGACGGAAAAGGACCGTTGTACAGACGTAGTCTATAAAGTGAACTGCCAAGGGAAAACCAGTGAAACATGCAACCTTTGCTACGTCGGCACAACAAAACAACTCCTTCGACAAAGAATGGCGGGTCATAAGTCAGACATTCGTTCAAAAAATGCTGGAAAGACAGCACTGGCTTGCCATAGCGTTGAGACTGGCCACAAACTGGACTTCGAAGGGGTGGAGATCCTTGCAACGGAGAAGCATACGTCCAAACGATACACGTTAGAAACACTACACATAATTAACAACAAAAACAACATGAACCGTAAACAAGATATACAGAACATATCTGCGGTTTACTGCTCCTTAGTCGCCAACAGTAGATCAACAAATTAACATCACTTAGACTAAACTTCTTTATCCGAAGTGTTTAAATATTTATTTTTATTAAAAACCTTAAGTTTAAATTTTCAAAATATTTTCAAATATTGTAACTTAAAATTTTAAATACCAACCTCTATGTAAGTTCATTTCATGTTCGCCTACATACATATGTGCAATAACTTCTTTTTTATAAATAAAGATTTCCCCTGAAGAAGACGGCAACCACCGTCGAAACGTTGGGAAAAAGGAAATGAAATAATCTTTCATTAAATCATCATTTCGACCAAAAAAGCCGATGAGAATATTCATATTTAATTATTCTCAGACATATATCTAACATTCAATTTGGTCAAGAATTTCATCAAAATTCATTAAAAATTGTACCTACTAAAGTAAAATAAAGGAAAATAATAGGAGCATTCCATCGTCACGTACGGAAAAATTCAACTACTTTGATGATATCATTTAACGTCTAGTTTTTGATAGGTACGTTACTTAGACATGTCATAAATTAATTTTATTTAACTGTTTTTACATAAGTCTTTTATTATATGCAAACATTCTGAAGGTATTCCTTTAAATATCTAAGAAAAAAAATAATAAGAGCTGTCACGTACGGACGGGCCAATTATACCAATGTTCCAGGTTGCTTTCTTAAGAGTGTTCCGAACTAAACAAAACCAGTCATTTGCTAACATTTTTTTTGCGTATATAAGACCGGTTTTTTTCATTTTCATCAGATACTTTGTTATATAAAACTTTTTATTTTTACTAATTTGTCACTAATAGGCGTTTTATTGTACTAAAAAAAGCATTTTGTAAGAGTATGTGGCTTTTAAGAATTAATCATTTCAATATCAGATGATACAATTATGATTATATAGTAAATGAAAATTGTGAAAAATAAATTGAATTTATATCCACTGCGAAAAAAATTGTCAAAAAAGGAGCGTTAGGTATAAAAAAAATTGACTGTCAAAAATGCTTTTTTTTTTTTTTAATTTACAAGCATTTTTATTTTGTATTATTAAAATTTTTATTAGGTACAAAATTAAAAATTTTCTCCAATAGTGGCATACTAAAAATATGGAATTTTATGTAACTAAACATTGTTTTGCAAAAAATGCTATAGTGTAAGCTGCATTTGCTTTGAAAAACAGGCATTTTTGCCATTTTCTCGTTTTCTTAGAGGCTTTTACCAAAAACAAGATCACAAAATTAAAAAAATTTTCCAATGATGTCCTAGAAAACAAGTTTATCTGTCCATAAACACCTTAATCGTTTTGAGCTTCACAATCTTTTTCATGAAATCACCATTTCAGTCCGGAGCACTCTTAATATTCAAATTTCAGCGAAACTATGTGTTAGAACCAAATTATGAGAATGAATCAAAATCGGTATTAGCGAGAAAAAAAAAATCAAAAAAGCACATCCGTATATTTAAAACTATTTTTTAATGTCTTGTCACGTACAGACAAATCACGTCACGTGTCGGACAGGGTTCAATTTAGTAGTAATTTTTAGTAGTTATTTAAAAGCTAAGCACCTGGCTGTGTTCTGACAGGCTATGAATTCGGTACTCCATCCTTTTTTTGTCAGTTTGATTGCAGTTAAAATTCGAAAATCCAAGTATAAGTGCTTAGCGATTTCACGTGAAAACACGGTCTATTTTAGTGAAGCATTTTAGAGACTGAAAGATAAATCACTCGGGTTTTGGACGTTTAAGGGGAGCTTAAACAAAATTTCGAATTTTCCGTGTAGGGTATTACATAATAATACACTGTACCAAATTTGAAGCAAATCAGTTCATTGGTTTTGCTATAAATGTGCATTGAAATCAAAAATTCAAATATTTGTAAATTAGCTGAGAGTTCCTCTTTTTCATGGAATTCTCCAATAGTTGGGGAATAGACCATCTTCAGTGCGATTATTTTCTTTTACCAACCTAACCTACACATTCAAGCCTTTTGTTATACAACCCGTGTTTTTGCAAACCACCCTGTATATTTTTCAAAAGCCATTTTCCTTGAAATTAAAGATGTCTTTAAACAAATGGGCGCTTGAAAATTTGGTTCCTCTTTAAACGAATTCAAAATAAAATTAATTTTTTTGTTTTAATAGTTGTTCAAAAACGATTATTATTGAGCTTACTGAAATTTAATGGCACAAAAAAATATCGATCGTTGAGACAAAACTATTACAACCAAAGTTGTAGACAGTCAAATTTTTGAACAACTTTTGTTAAGTGCATTTTTAGTCAAAAGTTTTATATAGGCGAGTTATTTATTAAAAACCCATTTTTCTAAAATCTAGATACTGTCCAACGCAAAAGAGATAGGAGGTCAAAAACTTTTTTTTCGAATCTTAATGAATCCTCCTTACGATTGAAATCAAAAAATACCACTATGCAATTTTGATTGCATTTCAAATGTAGGTACTTTCCGACTGGATCTTAATAATAGATAAATAGAAAATAGAAGGAAAAGACAAACTAAGAACACAGTAGAAAAAAATTGATAGTCGCATATTTTTTCATAAAGTGCAGCACTTAATGGGCTGCGACTGCCCTTGAGCTGATTTAAACAGTTTGAGCTTCAGGAAAACAGGGAAGGATTAAAGAAGAGATACTTTTTTTGCAAATGGCCAACAAATTGTACTCCCTTTGAGGCACTATGGTATTTTTGTTTAATTTTTTTTTTAGGTGTGACATAAGAAAAACCTATAAAATAACAAACAAACAAATTTATACCAAAATATTCCTTATTATAAGTAAGATAACTATTTTTAATTTCGCTTCCGTCAGCAAAAGTGTCGTCTTCTTAAGCTTATCACTTCTTCATGGATATGTTTTTTAGACCTTCATCATATTGACCCAGGAAATCTTATGCTGAAAGAAATCCTTCAAGAGGAATTTAATATATGTATTCCCTGATTGACAAGGGATATAAAACCCCAAAAACGCACCTCTGTTTTCTATAATAATAAATCAATCTTATGGCAGGAAATATTGTGGTGAATATCAAAGATATAGTACATTAGTCCTTCCAAAAAAAAAAAAGAAAAGCAAAAACTTTCACTTCGCGTTAATTGAAAATTAGAATTTAATTAACTTATCATAACAATATTAATTCGCTATATTGCAGGGATATTAAATATGTATGTGTATTTGTATATGTATATCTATTTTAATGTACCTATGCTTAATCAGCTGCTAATTAAATTATCTTCTCTTCCAATCTCCTATCGTATATTTGATTTATGAGCTTTTTTTTGTTGCTCACGAGCTTCATTGAAAATGAAATATAAATAAATCAGTTTCATCGCGTTTATTACGCTTGTGTTACCTTGAAATTAATAATAATTTTCCCTCTATACGCCAAGAGATATAAAAATAATTTTATTACATTATTCCGTTCTATAGCTGTATGCAAAATAAATAATACGCCAACGGCATAGTGGTACGTGCGAGTTTCATGGGTATAAAAAAAAGGGTTTCCCTCAGTCATCATCAGCCATCCAAACAACGATAACATCAATTTTATGGCAACTAAATCCTAGTGACTAGGGAGACGGAGAGAAGACAAAAATTATAAGAAAATATCAAAATCCGGATAAGGTTGATTTTTTATAAATAAGCTTTATTGGGAACTTCTCAGAGATTTTGACTCGAAGATAGAAAAAGTAGAAAAAAGAACCCCAATAAACAAAACTTGATATTTATTTTACTTCTATTTTGCAGAGGAAATGTATTCAGATGAAAAATTGAATGACATCCTGTTCTCGGAGGAAAAGAAAAAAAAATAATAATTCGTGAAAAATTACGAAAATTTTCTTTACTCTCCTAAATTGTGATGAAAGAGGTCAATAATAATTTAAGCCAACGATGTGGACGGAAATATCTTTAAACAAATCAACGTTGATGGTAAATTAAAAAATGAATCTTAAGGATGACAATTTTTATTCGCTGTTCGTCAACAAGAACATGGAAAATAAAACTGGAAAAAATGAGGCATTTAAAGTTTACAAGGTTGTAAAATACAAAAATGTAAATTATTGTAAAGGATTTTTTGTTTTGTTCAAATAAACAACCCAGCAGGGGAATTTCAAATATTTGTTCAATTTTTCCTCAGTTTATTTCAGACTTTTTTAATATTTAAGTATATGAGTTCGTCCTTTTGGAAGAAACGATTTTGTTTGTTTTGAAATTTCTTAGACAATTTTATACATTTTTATATGCTATGTTAAGCCTAGTACGCAGCTGAAGTGAAACGAAATTTTTCTGGTGTCTCCAACTCGAGAACGAAATCAGAAACGAAGTGATTGCGAAAAAAAATATGGAGAGTTTTATCAGAAAGATGTCAAAATAAATACAAAAATAAAACAGTTTAAAATCTTAAGTCAATTTTCTTTCCTCGTCTGATGTGAATTCTTGTTTTTTTTTGTTTTCGTGTCGTCCGTTGTGGTGCTAAGAGTTCCAAATAATTGTGTTCTGCAGTTCGTTTCGACGGTATTTTCTTCCATTTTCATTTTTAAATAAAATTCAACAGCAAAATATAACGAACTGTCAAATTTTCTTCTGAAATAATGTTCCGAACAATTAATTGTATACGAAAAATAAGTGGAGACTTGGTTCGAGTATCTGCTAGGATTTTCTGTTTTATTGACATTTCACTGTCGAACTGCGTACTACATAACAAAAATCACTACGAAATGTTTCGTTTACGATTTCGTTGTGTCAATTTCTGTATGAGAATTTTCGTTTCACTTCAGCTGCGTACTATGCTATACTTTCCAAATGCACAGACGTTGAATTGTTTCAGACGTCAGCAGTGATGCCATATTCTTGTGGATGCATTATCATACAATTTTCTATTTTATGATCATACGGGAGGGATAATTATCATACGCCAAAAAAAAATGTACAAGGAACCGTACTCAAATAACACGATTTCCTTGAGCTCATACATGTAAACAGTTTTCCGCATTGTTACAATGCCTTACATTGACCTTTTTATGGATAAAAAATTAGGTGAAATCCTTTTTAGATGTTGAATTTGTTAATAATGGACAAACATTTTGTCTGTTTTCGCAAACAATATTGGAAATGGAAGAAAACAATTTTAAGTATTTTAAATTTATTTAATGTTTTTGGTAAAACATTACATCTTTTTGCAAATTATTTTTGGTGCCATATGCCATTTGATTTTTATGATTGTGTGAGTGCTGCATCTTTTCACTAAAAAGAAGAAATGGCAGTATAAAAAGCACTATTATTATTTGTCTCATTGGCCGCGTTCAATAACATCTGAATTTTCAGATTTCTGAATTTTTGGAGCTTCTGATTGGCCAGCTGTCAGATGACTTTTAGTTACGTTTAGTTACGTTTCATCTGAATTTTCAGACAAGAAACTGTCTTGAATTTCATCTGAAAACTCAGATGAAAGTTGTTTGTGGTGGGGAAATACCAAACCAGCTTAAGTACTGCATATAAAAGATGAACTTTATAATTTTCGGTCTGGTTGGTGGTTGATTTTTTCTGTTTTCGTAATGAAAATTCAATACTTATTTAAATGAACGATTTTTTTTTATTGCTTAGTAAATGTTTAGATCAACAATTTTGTATATTGAAGTTGGAAAGTTTTTTTTATATTTTGTGGGCCATATATTTCAATAAGAAACACTTTTAGTGAAATTAATAAAACCTATTGCTGATGAAGTTACATATTATAATTTCATTCCCACAACTTCACACGTTCAATGTTTAATTTACTAATATAATTAAAGTTCTATTTTATTTCGCTTCAATATAAATTCTATATGTAGATGCAGGAGTTTGACACAGTGACTTTCGACTGAAATTTCAGATTTTTTTTACGTTCAACGACATGAATTCAGAAATCTGAAAATTCAGAAGTGAAACGTAATGCGTTGAACCTGCCCATTCACTTGTTTATTTTAAGAGAAGGCATACAGGGACAGTTCGTTAAGTTATCAGAGTTGACAATTTTATATTTTAGTATAATTTATTAGTATTTTATGTATTGAGTAGGAAATTAATCTTTGTATGAGACATTGGAAAATAATGGTAAAAATTTTTTTTTTTTTTTGTAAGACACATAAATTATCATACATTTTGCGTATGATAATGACTTTTAATCATACATCATACAAAGCCTATAATTATCATACATGTAGCATAATTATCATACGGTTGGCATCACTGCACGTCAGCTCAACTTAAGCTTTCAGACATTTTGAAAACTTTTGTACATGAGTGGGAGTCAAAAGAGAACATATTTGTGTTGCTCTAGTATTCGAAGTGATTGTTTGTTATTCAGCGGAGCACTTTCTCTTCTTGAAACATATACATAAGATCCAAAGGGAAAGAAACAAAAGATAAATAAAAAAAGCTAAAAAAGAATAAACCAATATTTTTTATTTGTTTTATGTGTTTCAGAATTTTGTACATCCAGAAATTTGTATACATTTTTAAAATTCTGCAAATACAAATTCTAGGTTAATATTTTAAGAAAGCTTAAATACTAGGATTGAGTCGGATAAGGCGTGATAGTTGAGAATGCAATTCCTGTAAGGTGATAATCAAGAAGTTGAGTACGAAATCTTGCAAAGTAAAATTTTGAATTCAAAATTTTGCATTAAAATTTCGCTGTTACAAAATCTCGCATTTCATTATATCGAATCTTTTAAATCGCACTCTTAAGACTCGCTATTGCAAAATTACGAAATTTTGCAACTTCAAAACCTCACTTTTCATTATATCAATTGCAATTTTTCAATTTTAAAATCCCAGTTTTAGCTAGTATCTCTCAATGACAGAGAACTCGCAAAGTTTAACTGCTTTGTTACAATTTTGTTTAAACAAAATCCGGCAAATTCAAATCTCGCGCAAGATTTTGCGAGATTTACTTACTTAATTTTTTCAAAATAAATCGAGTACCTACCCACTTGTCGACCGAATTGTTATTCATATTTCATTACTGTTATATTTTCAATTATTGTTAATAGAATAAAAAAGTGTTGTAATTTTGGGTACTTGTTTTTAATTTTTAAAAAAGGTTTTGGAAAACTATAAAAGCCAAAGAAAGAGTCTTACGATTTCGAGTTTCTTTTTTGGTTCGCAGGATTTGAATTGTGCAGTGCGAAACTGAGAGTTAATTTATGTTACTGTGAGAATTGATTTTGCGAAATGTAAATTTTCAAGATTTTGATATGCGAGGTATTAAATTGTGAGATTTTGGTATATATTTGCGAGATTTTTTGGTGCGACATTGTAAAGAGTGAGATTTTTTAATTGCGAGATAATGAAATGCAAGATTACTAGTGTGCAAGATTTTGTTTTTTGAGACCAAAAAAAAAAAAATGTGGGATTTTGGTATTTGAGATTTTGGCTGGTACTGCTCCCATATTCAAGCTGAAGATCATTTTTGCTATTGATTTCAAGTAAAACCTATTGAGGTATTTTTTCCTGTTCCCACATATTTTTATTTTTTTTCATTACCTACTATTCCTACTATTGTAGGTAATTGTTCCGAATTGTCACATCGAACATTTTGACGTATCTGAACGTTTTGAGCACCCAAGAATCGGAATTCAAACAAATGTTCGATATGACACCCAAATCGACTTTATGCGCTTATTGACGGAAGGCACACCAATAGCATCTTAGACAGGCGTACTTTTCAAGGGACAGACTTAAACTGTGACCATTTCTTTAAGAGCTCGACTGTCAAATGAAAACAAAATTACGAACGGCCCTATAGAAGAAATTCTACGATGGTCCTCTTAGCTAGCATACCTGGAGTCGCTATAGATGCAACATTGAACACCTGAGTGAGAAGCTCTCTGCTGTTCGAATTTACCGGCCAAAGACGCCAAAAACCAGTGGTCTCAGTAATCCGATATCATCTTTAAGGCTCCAAAAAAAAAAACGGTACAGAAGATCGACATGCACATGCGAATGTGATGCACGTGAAGTAAGCACCACCATTTTCGATTGTCAAAAAATAAGGTTGTACCGTAATGTGCCCAAGTTATGGTGCATCATCATCATCATCATCGTGTCCTGTAACCCCGGCTGAGGCATAGGGCGTCAACAACACGTCTCCATCCTTCACGGTCTGTTGCAAGGTACTTTAGCTGTGGCCACGTCTTTCTCTGGGATTCTGCTTCCGCTAAGACAGTTGATTTCCATGTTGTTCTTGGTCTTCCAACCCGCGGTGCACTCTTTCCATTCAAAGGACTGCTTTGCAATTTCATCGTTTGGTTTCCTCAGTGTGTGACCAATCCAACGCCGCCATTTACGCTTTCTTATGTCGACGTCCAGCCGCTCTTGACTTGTCCTGCGCCACAATTCCTCATTTGATATTATTTGTGGCCAGCGAATCTTTAGGATGTGGCGAAGACAGCGATTCACAAAAGCCTGCAATTTCTTCGAAATGATAAACGTGACTTTCCAGGTTTCACAGGCATATAACAGCACGGATTTGACATCGGATTCGAAGAATCTCAACTTAGTGCGTAAGGAGATTTGACTTGATTTCCAGATTGGGGACAGAGCATACGAGCTTTATTTATTCTACTTTTAACGTTCAGATCCGTACCACCGTTTGCAGAAACAATACGGCCAAGGTAGTAAAACTGTTGTGGTGCATTGTGCCATAAATATTGAATAAAAAATCGCAAAATAGCAAAACTTACGAATGAAATTTTTTTAAAATTTGGAAATTTTTCGAAGGGCTATAGCTTCAAGTTAGTACCACCATTTTCGATTTTCAAAACAGAACAGTTGTGCTGTATTGTAGTATGTAACTATACTCAATTTACCACCACCTTGTGCCGTGAATAAAAAAGTCACAAATTTGCAAATTTTAAAAATGATTTTTTTTATTGTAATTTTGTCATTTTTAAAATTGAAATTTTTGCTGTTTTGCGCTCAGTTTGTGCTGCCATTCGCACAAAAAGATACAAAAAATATTCGAATTATTGCAAACTTTACAGACAAAAAACAATTTTGCGAACCTTGAAGTTAGCATCGCCAATTTCAATTTTCAAAAGAAAAACTTTTGCTGTATTATGCTCAAATTGTGCTGCCTGATTTTTTGTTCACTACAGCACATGGCCACACACACAAGTTGGGCAAATTGTAATCGAAAATGTTGGTGCTGAATTCACGCACTTTCGAAGAACAGCAAGAGAAGAGAAAAGACTGCGTAGATAGAAGAGGGCGTATTCAGCCTCCCAGCTCAAGAGATCGAAGAGTCTCGTGATCGAAACAGCACCCTGAAGTTTTATAGAAAAGATAAAAGCTGGCAGCTGGCCTTAAAACCAGAATGCCTGCTCTTCGAAACAGCAAAGGTAACCGAGTCACCCAAGCACGGTGTTTAAAGGGTGCATGAATCATCTCATCAATCAGGTTGGGTGGAAGGAAACTTGCCCAATGAGTGGTCTATTAGCTCCATATTAAATATATCCCATCTTCAAAAACGGCGGTCCTTTTTACTGCAAGAAAACTATCGACGCGTATCCCTAATTAACGTACTGTGTTAGACGCTAACTAAGCTGTTATGCTTTATAACCAACACATACCAGTGTGGCCTCCGGACAGGCAGATCGACCATAGAAAAAATATTCACTTGCAGTCAAATTCTTGTAGAGACAAATTTTCAAGTCGAGACTCACCATCTTTTCATCGACTTTAAAGTCGCATATGATAACATTCGTCGTCAGGTCAGGTCAGCTCTCTATTAAAGGACAGGTAAAATGGGTTTCTAGGTTGAAAAAATTAATTCATGAAATATTAAAATTGAAATTGATGTAGAATTTCAACCTCTATAACATATCCAAGGTCTCCAAAAATCCCCGCATTAGCTTTTTGTGTAGATAGATTTGAAGAGGTGCAGACGTGGAGAATTTTAATTTTTAAAATATTTGTTTTGGTATAACCCCGAGGCCACACGAGCAAGTACTTGCAAGCAAGTTGCAATACATACACATTTGTTTACTAACACAAACAAACCCAAGCAACTTGCTTATCAACTGGCATGCAAGTTTGGAAGTCAGTAGTAAAGCAAGTTGGGAGACAAGCAAGTGGAATGCAAGTGGAAAGCAAGTGGGAGGCAAGTGGAATGCAAATTACGAATATGACAGGCAGTGTATGTAGCCAACTTGCTTGCAAGTACTTGCTCGTGTGGCCTCGGGGTAACCTAATCAAATAATAAATGTTTTAAGGGAAGTTCTCAATGCTGAATCTAATGAAACCAAATTCAAAATGATACAACCATCAAAAAAAGGTTATAGTCCTTTATATGTAATGAAGACTTTTTTTCATATACAACTGGTAAAATATTACCGAAAACCCTTTGTGACGGTTAGATTTTCACCTATTCTATGATAAGGTTGTACCAAAACAAATATTTTAGTTTTATAGACCTCCAAATTCTCCCCGTCTTAACCTCTTCAAATGCATCTACACAAAAAGCCAATGCGGGGATTTTTGGAGACCTTGGATATGTTATAGAGGTTGAAATTCTACGTCAATATCAATTTTAATACTTCATGAACTAATTTTTTTCAAGGTTTTCCATACAATCTGTGCTATGGTTCCTGGGGTGGAATCGGCTAAGGTGACTGTTGATTGTCACATTTATGATAATCAAATGTGATCACATTTTATTTTCCGTCTGTGTAAGGTGATCACCAAAAATTATTATAAAATTAGCATCACTTTGAAAGACAAGTACTGTGACCTGTCAAAAATTCATTTATTTGATTTTGAAATATTAAGAAGCTGTCTCACAAATTATAATAATTATAATTTAGCCCAGTTAAGCGGTCCATTCCGAACTAACTTGCATTTGGCATCTACCAAATACAAAAAAATTGCATTTGAACACTACTGGAATTGGGCAATAGGAGAGGAGAAATGAGGGTTAATCAAACTGTAGCTGGCAAATCTATGAACCGAAAAATATGTGTATGCAAATGTTTTTCTACTAGCCGAATGTCTTATGGACCTATGTACTTGCGAATACCCGGCGTGTGCTATTTCGCTAAAAAAGAAATATGTACATTTTGTTGATTTGTTGGAAAAAAAATAAGTTTCTGTATGGGAAGATTTAAAATCAATTTCATGAAAACAAATGTGTTGGAATGTTTTAGTGGCCTTGAACCATCTTCGCCTAAATTCCATCGAATGAAACAGAAGATTATATTTGTGAACGTCTAGCAGAACTTATATGTATTGTATATACATACATATGTATGTGTGTGGAAAGAATTATGTGCTCGGGTTTGCTTCTAATGTTAATCCTCAAGAGTCGCATATTTCCGTTGTAGGTACCTACCAGAGAATAAAATGAGTCGAGTAATGTTCATGAACATTGAATACTCACTCGAAAAAAGCGACTTCAAACAAACAAAGTCAACACAACCAAAATGTTTGCGAGCTTTCATGTTCATGAGTATGATGACTCGTAAGTCAGCACACTCATCAAACGAGTACAAATGAGTATACCTTGCAACCGAGTTCAAATGGTTTCGAATAAAAACGAGTCAGGCGCTCGTGACCATATTGTTCACCACAATCAGTATGATCAAATATACTCGAATCGTGGCGTAAGATGTGTGTTCGAGGTCTGTTGATGACGATGGTGGGTAGGCTAAGCAATTTTGTGTGGATTGGTGGATGGTGGTTGGTTTTTGTGATGTAATTTCAATTTCTTTTTTTTTGCAGTATTTCGACTAATAAGATAGAGATGTTTCTCGGATTATGTGTTTTCAAAATAATAAAAATAGATGAAATGAAATTTAATTAACTTGTTTTATCTAACTGAATTAAAAAAGTATAATGATATCCAAGCTAAATAAAATAAAAAAAAGATAAGAGAAGAAAATGAATAAAAATAAATAAAACAAAGAAAAAACTAATAAAAACTTAAAAGCTATGAAACTATTTTTTAAATTATAGTTTAGATATATCTGTTTAAAAAGATTATAATGTATTTTAGAAAAGCCTTTATTGAATATTATTTTAATTTTATTATTAAATTGTTGATCCTCTTAAATTGCCGTCGTTGAGTGAAATAGGATTTATCTTCAAATTGGAATTCACGCCCATCTTATTGTTGACAGTATTTGGGTTCAATCTCGTTCTTTTTTCAGTTATTATATTTCCAGACTGTGAAAACGCTCGTCTTGATGCTGCTGATCTTGCAGGGATGCAGTTGATAGTTAAATGAGCTTGATGAAGACGTTTGAATATATTTTTATTTTCAAACCACCATTGAAGCAAATTTATAGTCCCGTTTGAGTTGTATTAAATATATCTTGCAATTTCAATATCAAATGAAGTTTCGTTCGTTGTCGAATTTTTAACCATAAAGTCGGAGAAAAGGTCTCTGGCACTAGATGAAGTAGATGGTTGATCTTCAACATTGCCAACAGATGTAGAAAGCACTGTCGGAACTATAGACGATTTCCGAAAGTATTTGAATTTTATTGCATGGAGGATATAAAAATGTTGCAGCTTTGAAAACAATTTTTTTTAAATATCATTTTGAAGGCGTTTAAAAATCTCCAACGTAAAAAACAAAAGTACCTAAATATCCTTTTCAAAAGAATGACTTAAAACCGCAATATCCCAAACTTTCATGTGGCATTCGTGTGTAGGTATATAATATACCTTACTTACAAAAAGGCATTTGTCACGATATTGATGATTATATGTCATATAATTGCATTTCCTACATATCGACCCATTCATAAATCTTTTTAACATCCTCGCAAAAAAAACAGAGACTAGTTTTTGTTTCCTGATAACTCAACCCATCCCTAAAAAAACACTAGACAGTATACCTAGACCCAAAAAACGAAAAGAGTTATCCTTTTTTTAAAATAAATCCAGAAATACAGCACTATACATACCGCATTTTTATTAGGGTCGCATACCTATATTAATTACATAAATACCTACCTAATCTACATAAGTACATTTGTCGCAGATATTGACGATCATGTATTGCATCTTCTTACCAACCCAATAAATCTATTCAATAGATACAAACAAAAACAACAGGAACAAGTTTACTTCTTGCAAAATTGCAAATTGAAACCACCGACCATAGAAACAATGAATAGATAAAAATAAATACATAAGGAATCTACCTACCGTCGACAAACTATGATGCAAGACCAACGACCGATCCACGATCACATTGCCTTTGGCTATTCATGATGTTCACGATATTTTCGAATACCCATTTTCTTTCGAGTATACTCGCTTTGTTTTGAGTACCCGAAAATTGTTGCAACTGTTCATGAGTAATTTTGATTGTGGATATAGAAGGCATCAGATACTGATGAGTTCGAACAATTTGTCTGACTTGACTTATGAGTATTTTTACTCGTGGATAAAATGACTTACGAGTATAGAGGCGGAACGATCGAGTATGAACGATCATAAACAGAAATTGGATTTTGTTCGAACTGATTCGAACACGTTCATTTTAATCTCTGGTACCTACCTAAATGTTTTTCATTTTCCACATTTTGGTTTGGTAAAAATTATTTCACAGGCACTAATAGATTAGTTTTTTTCTTTTTCAACCTCAGAAATTCTAAATAAAATTTGTATTTTATATGAAAATGACAACAAAATAGCTGTCACAAGAAAAAGTCACAAAAATATGATTATCACATGTGACAATCACCTTACGCAGACCGAATTTGATTATTGTGACTGTCAACTATCACAAATCACCTTAGCCGATTCCACCCCTGGTCTTTTATGGCGATGGCTGAACTTGGGATCCCAGGAAAACTTATACATTAGTTGTGTTGAGTGACATTGGAAAATACGTGATGTATTGTGCCAGCAGGGAAAAGCTTTTCCGAACTATTCCAAACATTACACAGGTGAAGGAGATGCGGTATCATGTGATTTCTTCAATCTTGTTGTGGAGCAAATAGTGCCCAGGGTAGGTGTTAACACTGAAGGCACTATTTTTATTCAACAGAGCTGTCTACTTTCTAGGGTATGATCAATATCATTGGCCGCTCGCAACAGGCCGTTATAAATCCTTCACTACAATTTGAAAAACAGGTAACACTAGGGTCTTCAAGTTAACAAGGACAAGATCAAATACATGGTATCAATAAACATCTAAAGATATGCCAACCATCTAGGACATAACGTCACTGTTGATACCAAAAAGAGGTTCATCTGCCTCGGAATAAACATTAATCCCAACAACGAAATCTAAGTGGAGATCTGAAGAAGAAGTAGGTATACTCTAGAAAACTGGTGCTACTGCAGCTTGGCGCAACAAAATGTGTTCAAAACTCCTTACACGTAAGACTAAGTGCACGCTTTATAAAACATTTATACTGCCAGCCTGGCTTGTTAGCGCGTAGTTTTGACGATAAGCACGAAGCAATTAAATTACTTAACAATTTTTGTGTCTCTAATATTTCGGAAGCAAACAAATCTTTCGTCCTCACTTGATTCGCTTATTGAAAACTTGAATTAAAAGCTTTTGAAAACATTGAATTGGCGATTTTTTTAATAAAAAAAAAATTTTTGGGTCTCTAGCATATTAATTATGCATAATTGGAATAATTCTGGGAACTCACATTACAATTAGTATTTCAATATCAATTCACGAGAATAATGATTTACTAACTAATTTTGTATTTTTCCATGTAACTTTCACGTTTGGTTTGGCTTTACCTATACACATAAATTATTTATCCAAAATTTCATTATAATTATTTGGCAAAAAGTAACAAAAATGAGTTTTTATTAGAAAATTAAAAACACAATTCCAAAGAAGCCTTTTGTGAGTGAGTGAAATAGCTATGTATGTTCGTAGAATCTGTTTGAATTATAAAAGTTTTTGTTGTTGTTGGTCCTTTCCCAACATTTATATTAAATGAAAGGTTTCGTTGTTGTCAAAAACATTTCCACCATCATTTACTAGAATATGGCTGGTGCTATGGTAAATCGTGACTATATCACATACCATCGTATATACATAGTTATACAAGAGTTTCATCGCATAACTGATGTGGGAACAAAAATCTAACCCGCAATTCACTTTGACTCAATGGCAAAATTTGGTATATCCTGGTTTTATTTTTCAATATACAAAAACATATACCTAGTCCTTAGCTACATGTATTTATATGGTTTCGTCATCTTATTTTACAAACAACAAAAGCTTTTGAAAATGTTTGTGTCCTACGGTGGTATCTATTCATTTCAAACCCATATCTCTGTGACTATGTGTACACATTTTTGAAGAACTTTCTCATCTCATATCACTTTGGTATATAGGGCTTAATGGTGGTGAAAGTTTGTTGAAGGTCATATTGTTGTTGTTTTTTTGAATTTACTTGTGAAAAGGACATTGTGTACTGGGGAATGAAACGATGTATTTATGTAGGTATATTAATGAAATTCTGGTAAATTTTGCATCATTTCAATATAAAATATTTTCCTTAGAGAATTACATACATAGATATATTTTTCAATATTCTACAGAAAAAAAAAAACTAATGTAAACTTAAATTAAATTAAGGCTTGTTTCACACATATTCGGTTTCATTCAGTTCGGTCTGTATTCGGTTCATTTTTGGTTGAACCTGATATAAGTGTGATCCGATGAAAACGGCAAGAATAAAAACCTAATAGAAACCGAATGGCACCGAACGTCCCTCAACACGAATCGGCTCGGTTTCAAAACTGCTCGTTTTCGGGCTTAGGGCACACAAACTTATTGTACATATTATATTGAGTGGAAAATATGGTGATGGACAGGCTTAAAATTGATGATGCTTTGTTAATTCTTAATGGATTTAACCCAAAAATACAACTTTCGTTCCAGCCAAGCCAAACATATTGTCATGAACACGGCTTCCAACTTAGTCAACAAAAGTTATTACGTTGAGTGATGAAAAATTCCACTCCGTAAACCAGAAAGGAATTTCCAAAATTTTAAAGAATAACGGGTTCCCTGCTGCAGTCATTCGGAGTTTGATTTCCAATCACATGCACAAAATCCCCCGTCAACAATGTAATCAAAGCGCGGTTGGCTTCTTCAAAAGCATTGTATATGTTCCAGATTTAACCGAGAACTTTAAGCAGATCATCACAAAAAACTTTAAGGATGTTCGATTAGCTTTTATATCTAATACAACCTGATAGGGACAAACGATGTCATATATAGGATGAGGATCAACTGCAAAGGAAAAACCGATGAATCCTGCAACCTATGCTACATTGGTACTACGAAACAATTTCTACTTCAAACCACAGATCCGACATCAATACCAACAATTCAGCCAAAAATGCACTCGCCAGCCATGCAATAGAAAGTGAACACTCTCCCGATTTTGACGGTGTAAAAGTTCGACAAACTGAAAAGCATACTTCTAAGTGGTACACCCTAAAAACACTTCACATTTTAAACAACAATAACAACATGAATCGAAAACAGGACACACAGAACATTTCAGTGGTATATTGCTTCCTTCATCATTTGAAGTGCAATTTTTCTTCACTTTTATAAATTTTGTTTTATAAATCATTTTCATTTTTATTATGTAAAATATTAATACGTTTTAAACTGTAAGTTTATTTTTGATTGGATTTTTGTTGTATTATGTTGTGATTAACCATATATTTATATTTTTTTATGCAATAAAATTTCCTCCTGAAGAATACAGCAACCCCTGCCGAAACGTCGCACAGTGGGCCCACTCATATGAAGGAATCGGAATAAACTTAAAAAAAAAATTGTAAGAGATGAAAATGAAAACTGATTTTCCCGTAAGCACACATTTTCAGCTTTTATTAGCTAAAACAGTTATATTTTTAAGTAATTTTTTTACTCCGTAAGGCTGAATTGTAAGTCACATTTCATTCTCTCTTAAGACAAGTGTTAAATTAGTAGTGATATCAGTTGGCTTTTGTTTATATATATTTTAATAACATGAAAACTAAAAACAATATGGAATCAATAGTTTCAAGTATTTACTTAATTTATAAATATATTTTTAGGTTCTATTTTTCCTTTTTCAATATAAATGGGATATAAATGATGTGATATTTATAATTAAGGGCATATTGCACGTATAGTTAGAGCAAAAGTAGGTTTCTAGACGTTTCTATGTCGAGATTTTTATTTGTAAAAATAGTTTAATGTCTCTTGTATTGTGCGAAAAAAGAATCTGGTGCTCATATGCACACCATTTTTTTTATTGAGATTTCTTTAGTAGAGTACCGCAGAAAATTTTGAATGTCTTTTTCACAAAAAAAGCCGTTTTTGTGTAGGTTCACATTCGAACAGTATATTTTATACTCGAATGGAGTTGTATGAGCTCATGAGAGATTCAGGGCTCCAAACACTGAAAACAAAATTCAAATTTTTTTTGAAAAATTGTTTTAATTATTTCATAAAAAAACTATAAAACAACAAATTATTAAAAAAAAAAAAATAAAAAAAAACTAACTGCAACGTTACCAAAATATGCGTAATACCGAGTTATGATTAGGAACAGGGTTGTCAGATTGGGCTATTTATCATAAATTGGGCTATCATTTTCCTTAATTTGCGACAAGAATTTGAAAAAAGGAGCCCAATTTCATTACTTTTATAACTTTTAAGAAAATTCGTTACATAAGGTCGACGATATGTTTAAGTTCGTCCAGATTTTAAGGATTTGTCATTGGAAATTATTCCAAAAAACAATAAAAACGTGGAATGTATAAGTAATCCTAGATTTTTTAGATGAGATTTGGCTAGTTGCTACATTTTGGGCAGCGATTTTGGGCTACAAGAATTCTGAAATTGGGCTACACAAGTGCTTCTTGAGCTGGCAGCCCTGATTAGGAATCGAACTACTAAGGCCAAATAAGCTCTCTTATGGTTTAACAACATATATTACAAGCTGAAGGCCTAAATTATATAATTTCAGCAATTTTGATTTTTCAAGAACTCTATGACCTAGTGTAAATTGGGTCACCAAGACTAATTCAACGCCAAATCATTCATCACAATCGGGTTTGTCGTTGAATTGTTACGAAAGGACAAACGAATAGACGAACATAGGCCCACAATTTGCCGCCAAAAATCCGCCATTTTGTTTTTTCGAGAATTTCATATACTTAGTTTTACTCGCGTCATCAAGACAAATGCAATGAGGTATAATTTTTCAAAATCGGCCTAATGGACACTCGAATACACATACATTCCTAAAATCACTATTTCCCGCCTTAAAGCCGCCATTTTGATTAAAAAAAAAAATTCAGGTACCCCTTGTTAATTGTGCCGTCAAGCCGAATCCAATGCCGTATCATTTGTTGTAATCGGTTCAGTGGTTGAGGAGTTACGTGCGGACAAAAAAAAATATCTACAAAAACACCATTAACGTGCGGACAAAAATAGATATCTACAAAAACACCATCGGTAATAAGCATCAAAACATAATTCTAAAACTCAATTTTGGTTTTCCTATTAATTTGTATGGTACTTCAACTAAAAAAAAGTGTTTTCAGTAAAGCAGACCCATCTGCTGAATTAATTCCGGTTATTGGGGTATCTTGCCCCAGTGTGGCGTCGGCAAAAGTATGTGTTACAAATTTTGTTTCATTGCTAAAGTGATCTAGAGTACGCTTCTCAAGTATGGTCTCCCTTTTATGAAATTCTTAAAAGTCGTATTGAATCAATACAACATAAATTTATAAGCTTTCCTCTGAAAGGTCTTCCTTGGACTGATCCATTCCACAGTACACATATTAAAGGTAATATATTCCGAGTTTTCATTTTCGTTCAAGTTCGCGCATATGTCAAAATCTCAGAGACCCCTGTCAGTTCATTGTGTGTGTACTGTGACATGTTCAACAGTTTCCAAATTTAACATTTAGATTTTCAGTTTTCTCAATTTTCCAAGCCTCTGATTGGCCAGAATTCAGAAATCTGAAGATTCAGTACTGAAATTGAGGCATGGAATGTACCCATTGTCAATTTGACAAGGTCTCTGGGAATTAATTTGTTTTTTTTGTTCAGTATCTGACAACCGATTTTTGAAAACATGCGCAATATATTACCTTTTATATGTGTACTGTGGATCCATTCAACCGTCCACCATATGAACACAGGATCCAGCTACTACAGCTCTAAGCTCACTACAACAAAGAATCTGGAGTGTAAAAGTTATTGTGACCAAAAAAGCCAACGGAAACCGTATTTTCCAAAAAAAAAATATCGCACATGTAGTGTAAAAGTGTCACAACTCAAAAATCCTTTCATTTCATAAAACTAAGAAATAGGTAAGCAATTTAAGCAAGAGTAGTTAGGCTGTTAACCACAGCCACAACTCAAAATAATTCAAATATTTTCCACAAAACAAGGGTTTTAAGTCAAAATAAAACGCGTAGTTGTACCACAAAAATGACACAATTCAAAATAAGACACTTTTGAAATAAAGTACATTTTACCTTCTAGAGACAAAAATAATCAACTTTAATTATTGCCGACTAAACATGATGGGTTGGGGGAAAATTGAAATATTTTTGTATGCCTTCAACTCAAAAAATTAGTTTTTTGATGTATATAAAGTTAGCAGGACACTTTTGGAAATTCATGTTAAAAACTATCCTATCATTAGTTGCTACTTAATTGCGAATTAGTTACGCAAAAAAAAAATTAATTGCTTTTTGGTTTAAGAAAAAATGGGTATCCTGCTAACTTCATATGAACTTAGCAGGACAACTTTCTCAAAAAAGGAGATAATCGAGCTGAAAAAACTTGGTTGTTGAGAAATATTTAATTGCGAATTATAGTTACGCAAGAAAAGAATTAATTGCATTTTTGGTTTGCGAGAAAATGGTATATATTCATCAAATTAGTCAGTAAATTTATCTTTTCCAAACTAATTGTATGTACCATTCACACTTATTAGGTTGTATAAGTTTTTTTGTATGTTTGTATCTATTAGGAATTGACAACTAGTGCTGCAGTTTGTTGATATTTTTGGAATTAAAATTTTTTTTTTAGGGGAACAGGTCAAAATTCTGGTTTCGAAATTCTGTTTTCTTCAAAAAACTTTAGCTTTTCAAAATTATATTTTTTTTTAATTCTGTTCCACGTAATTCTGCTTTCCAAAATTCTGTTTTTCGAAATTCTGTCAATTTTTTTTAAGAAGAAAAAAACTATTCTGCTAATTCTGTTTTTTGTTTAATCTAACCATTTATTAACAAAATACTCTGTTGAGCCAATAATATACCTACGCAGGAAAAAATGTATCAAAACCTTAAGAGCCATTTTTGAGATAAATTAGTTTTTCTTAACTCCATTCTTGCTAACAATATGCACACAGTTGTTGAGAGTTGTAAGCCACTAGGCTCTAGTTCTACACGAGTTGTTGTGTCACCAAATGTATTTATTTAAGATTTTCTTAACAGTTTTATGGAAGAAAAAATCAATGGTTCTTCTAGCCAAACCATAAGATAAGACCCAAGAAGAAGTCGCTTCTGCGGTTTAAGAGAAAGATTCAGGTAGAGAAAGACAAATGGACGCAATTGCGGGTCTGAATTGAAAAGCGATTTTTTTGAAGAACAGCGTCCTCTTTAATGTTTTCTTTCTCATACTCAGTTTTCTTGCACTTATGATTTTTTTTATAAATAAATGCCGACGCTTTCCAGCAAATGCAGCTTACATACTTAAAACAGTCCCTTCGAGCTATAAGTATGTTTTTGTTTTTATTTATTCTTTTATGTAACAATTTGCTGTTCAAAAAGTCAGAGGAAATTACATTGACAGCAAAAAAATGTCGACATCCACTGCATGAATTCGAAGCACTTTAATCTTAAATCGACATTTAAACTTACATTTTAAATTCTCTTACAAAACTCTGGAATTTTGAAAACAGAATTTTTGCACTCGCAGAATTTTAACCCCAACACTTTTTAGTTCTGTTGCTTGGACACCATTTTTAAAAATGGCGCCCAATCTGTTGAAAATGGTAAAATGAAAAAAAAAAAAAAACTCGTCAATTACTTGTGAGATTTCCATTATTAAAATGACGATTGATAACGTAAGAAAATGGGTTGAATAGAAGCCACTTTTATTGAAATTTCAATGTTGCCACTTTCCGTGAACATACTTTTTTATGTCAAAAGGAGGGACCTCCCCTTTTTTTGGTAAATTTTCATACTTTTAACGTAAAAAAAGATGTGGAAACGCCTCCAGATGCTAAACACGTATTGGGAAAATAACGGTTGACATCTTAAAAGATAGGTGTTAAATAGAAGCACTTTCGATTAAAATGTCAATGTTGCCACTTTTCGGTAACATACTTTGTTTATGCCAAAGGATGGGATTTTTAACATTTTGAACAAGCTTATTTTCCCAACACGCGTTTGACATCTGGAGTCGTTTTTGCATCTTTTGTCATGTTCCAAATATTAAAATTTACTAAATACCACCTTTTGAAGTAAGACAAAAATGAAAGCATAATGTTGTTTTAATTTCATAGTTTCAGTTGTCGTGATCGGAAAATTCCTAAAATTTTTTGCTAAGTCCAAATGGCTATATGAAATATGAGTAATAGGTTAAAAGTGACAAAGAGAAAGCGGCTGATTGCCTAAAAGAAACATTCAAACCATTTGGCAAGGAAATGGAAATATATGAGTTTTAGCTTAAGTGAAAGCTACATAACTAGAAATGCTACAACTTCATCAGTATTATTGATCGACTAAACAGAATTACTGATGAAATTGAGAGAGCTTTTGAAGTCAAGAAAATTTGTTCGACGGTCTTTTTAGCTATGACATATGAGTGACAAGCGTTTGAAAAGGTGTGGTACTAAGGCCTCAAATTCAAATTTAGACAACTTCTACCTCAAAACAGACTTTTTCGTGTATGACACGGAAATTAATATTCAAATCTCAAAGAAATAGTGGCTGGACTACCACAAGCAAGTGTATTGTGTCCAGTTCTGTACCTTTTATTTACACGTGATATACCTCAAACAGAGAAGACACTATCGAAGCCATGTTTGCTGATGATACTGCAATACTAGCAGTCTAGCAGTAGGCAAAACGGTTGACGAATCTACAATTTAGTTACAAAATGCTCTTAATTATGTTTAGGAATGAGAAAAAACATGACGAATGCGAATAGCCCTCAACGAACTAGTAAAAATTCACTTCGGTGTTTTGGGATTTTATAGATTTGTGTTACTTCTGCTGTGAATTTTTGTTATTATTTTTTTTTTCAATTTTCAAAAGAAATAAAAAGTTCAAAAATGTAAAAAATTTTGTCGATTTATTTTTACAAGCAAATAAATATATATTCGTCCATTTTCTGTAAATATAAAATGCCGTTATACATAGCTTCCCTCAATATTATATTTTATAATTGTAGGTATGGTGATAAAAACAAAAACTCAAAGGACAAAACAGATAGGAAAGAGACAAGGGGTTAAATGGCTGAAAGCATTTAAAAAGCCGTCAATTTTTATCAAAAAGCTATCTGTCGTAAATTTTATTCAAAAGCACTTAAATTCGCACAAAATTAAACACAATAATAATTCATTCACTCTTTACCAAAACAATGTCCCTACCAACAACAGATACCATTTTCCCTTAATAAATAAAAACTATATACACTTTTCCTACTATGTACCTAGGTGTAGGTATACATAATACCTTTCTCGGTCCTAGATAAGCAATTGAGCATATAAATCTGAATTTCCACTAATTCAACTTCATTCCAGTATAAATCGCATTGTTAAATGTAAGCACTTTTGTTCGACACAAATAAAAAAGCAATCAAAAATGTAGGACAGACATTATAGTAACAACAACCTTCGCCAAAAAGACCAGATTGGTGACATATGGGTTGGAAAAATTAAAAAAAAAAAAAAAATATTACAAAAAATCACACAAATCTACGTACGTCCAGATGTGTGGTTGAAAAAAGGGATGTCTGTTTTTTTTTTTTGCCAATGTTACTGTGATATGAAATCGACATCAGATACCATTTAGAAGAGCATTACCTATACTCTGTTTGAGAGTGTAGAGGGATGTGCAAAAGTGATTCTACTCTTCGTGAGCCCATATTATATCCTGGTGCCCTTCCCGGGATCCTGGTTATTTTTACTCATATTCAAGAGGAGATATGTATATGTACCTATTTTATTGTGAACGTTCCTCGTTTTTCACCCCATACATAGTCATCATACTCATCATCATCATCCTCGTCATCAACATCATCAGCAGCAGTAACATCATCGTGTGCACATCACATTTGCAATTCCACATTCATACACCTCTCGTTCCAGCCTTAACCTACCATCCACCCACCCCACCCACTCAATTTAGATCATCCTTTTCAAAGCAATAAAAGTAAACAATTTTTCTATCCTATATTTAGGTTACAAATAAAGTAAAAAAGAATAAAATAACAAAAAAAAAGCAAGCCATTAAGCAAATCTGCCAAAGAATTACGCCGCAACGCTCTCGCAAACAATGGAATTTCTATATTTTACTTTGCAGGCTCTGAAGCCGGAATTGGAATACAACAATGTGGGAATGGAATGTGTGGAAAAGTGTATAAACGGCTGGATTTGAACTTTGATCACATGGAATCATTTTTAACAATCAACAAATTTTAAGCATCGGGACCTACGGTTAAAGGTGTTAAGGGCGATTGTTAACACGCACATGTCGTCCCTCATCTCACGAAGTGACGTAACTCGCAAATTGTCGTTTTTGAAATTTGGGCATATATATGCTTGGTTAACTTGATTGCATATTTCTACATCATTAGATTCCCTGAAAAATGTCTGGAACATGGTTCAATGCGTTATGACATAGTTGGCATAACTGCAATTTTAGGTAAAAAGTTTCTCACGAACAGAACTAACTGCAATTATGAGGGTAGCAGTTTTCCGTTTTATTGCAAATTATTGTGTAAATAAAGTGGTTTCAGGTACTAGGTGCATTTATCGGTGAGTAGAAATAAAAACGCTTTAAGTTTATGCTAAGATGATGCTACTGACCTATCACAAAATTAAATTTAAAATGCATTCGGTTCTTCCTGTTTACAATACTCTGTCAAACAAAAATTGTCAATACAAGAGGCTTATGGGCGCTTTTTTCAAAACAGTAATACCTGTGCATACTGTCACAACACTTAAATGCCTCACTAATAAGCTTTTTTCAAAACAGTGGTGTCTGTGTATACTGCCACGACACTAAAACTTGTCACTAAAATTTCTCACGAACTGACGTATTCTGGTTGATCGATTATTTGTAACTGTTTTAAGTATTGCATTTACATTGAATCTCATATCATTTGAAACTTTAACATATTCTTGTAATTTTACCAAAAAAAAAATACCAATACCTTTATAAAACACAGAAGTAACGCTTATAGAAGGAGGACACAAAACTAAAAACTGCTCTCCTGTAAAATATTGAAAAAGCAGATACGTCAGTTCGTGAGAAGAGGGACGATGTGTCAGACAATTACTTCAAAGGATAAGGAAAGGAAAAGATGTCATATCCCAAAAAAGCCCAAAACTCCTAATGTCACCTGTATAATACAATAGTAATATGTAGGTATCAACCAAATATTTTAAATATACATAAATGAAATTGAAAAATTTTGGACATTCATATTTCCAAATTGTTGAGTGTTGTTGAGACAACTTGTAGCAAAATTAACTCCCACATTCAAAAACTGAATTTATTTCATTTGGTAGCTAAGGGGCCAGTTATAGTGATCAGGAAAACGCATCAGGAAATTTTTTCAAATGGATTATTTACAATGTAGGTATTATTTACTATGTCTTCAATGGATTTGAAACACAAATGCTACACGAATCAATGACAAAACACTCAAGAATTTTTGAGCTAGTAAAATTTTGAATTGAACAATTATTTTTTCTAAGAAATGTGTTTTTACTATTTTCCTGATGCAAAATTAATAATTGTTCATATCAGGAAAATTTATTTGCATCAGGAAAATAAATAAAATACCTACTTTTCTTATGAAAAATAATTGTGCAATTGAAAATTTTATTTGCACACAAAATTCCTTACGTGTTTTGTCATTGATTGGTGTAGCATTTGAGTTTCAAATTAGTTGAAAACATAGTAAATAACACATAGTAAATAATTTTTCCTGATGCGTTTTCCTGATCGCTATAACTGGTCCCTAATTCAATTCATATCTTTGGTAGAGGGACCAAAATTCAGTGAGAACTAATTTTCAGTACATCTAAGTGGATTTAGTTGACTTTTTGAGAAACAAAATTTAACAATTTTTTTGTTATTATTTCACTTGAAGTTGTCGGACTAAACTGCAATTATGTATTCCAAAACTGATAAATTCCAAAAGTTATTTCTAATCATTGGATTTGTAGCAACAAACCGAAACATTTTTTATTGTGAGTTGTGAAAATATTCGTTTTACATCAAAGTCTATTCAAAATAAAATGCACAACTGGGTTGTACGTACTTGCTCTTACGTTTAAGTTGAGGGTTAAAAAAAGTACTGTGTACAAAGACATGGAAATTATGAAAGAAAAATGTTTAAAAGCGTGAAAAATACCATAGTAAAATTAGCTTCTTGCGAGGAACTGTAGTACCTCGTCGTGGCATGATGTTAGGTACGTAGGTAGGACTGTCATGCCGAAGGTGTGGGTTCGACTCCCAGCCGTGCCACCTAAAATCAGAAATGTTTTATCCTTTATCCGGGGTACTTGCGAGGAACTGACAAATCCTCCTCAAGTATACTTGTCATGAAAAAGTGCTTCTCATCTAGCCTCCTCGCAATAATCTTTAGGTCCCCTCCATTCCTGCCAACAACACGTACACAGAAATTGTTGAGAGTCGTAAGTCACTAGACAACTCCTTAAATTGTTGGAGGTGAAAAAAGAGAATACCATCTGAGTTCTTCATCAAATATGATTGTATATAACCGTTGCAACAGTTTTTTTTTATTATTTTTTTATAAATCAAATTCTTAAGGAAAATTTTTGCTGCAAATTCTTAGGATTTATTAACGCAGGTAGGTACATATGAAAATAAAGTTAAAAAAAAATGTTGTTCTGTTTTTGTGATATCGAATTTTCAAAAAAAAATTTACTTTGTTTTTAATTTAAAAAGTTTTTTTTTCAGCCCCTATAGTGATAAAATTAAAAATAAAAAAAAAATATATCAGAGGTAGATACTTTTAATGGTAGTATACAGCAAATTTGTATAAAAATCGTATAGGAGCTATTTTTCCATGTCGGTTTTTTTAACATTTGTATGGAAGGTACCGTTATTTTATCATAAAAAAAAATATTCTAGAATATTCTAAAATATTCTAGAAAGTATTAAGGCCCTTTAAATACTGAGTTTCAAAAACATCGAACAAAATATTTGATTTTCAAAAAAAAACTGAGCATTTTTTAAGAAATCCAAAAAAATATTTTTTTAATTTTGGTAAGAAAAAACATTTATATTTTTTACAAGATTTTGTATTAAAAAAAAATATTGAAATCAGAAATAGCGCTTTGAAGAAAATTTAAAATAAGAAAATGGTTCCCTGGGAGGTGCTATTCGTACCATTTTTTTGAAAAATGGCTACATATCCTCTGTCTAGAAAAAATGTATTGACTTTTTTTAAAAGAAAAGTTGTGGAACCGTATTTGAGAAAAATAAAATTTTGTAAGATTGCTAAGACAAATTGTATGGCAGGTACTGTTATTTTTAGTTCTAAAAACAAAAATGAAAAAAGTGTTGGGAAAATTACCAAAAACCAATATATGTACAACGTTTTAAGAAAATCGTTGAAGCCGTTTAGGCTGTAACCGAACAGACAGACATACAGATGGGTATAATTTATTGTGAAACCAACTTTTTTTCGTTTTCCCTATCATTGTAACGAAAAGTCTGTTCAAAATTTCAAATATACATATAACTTTTTTGATTTTGAGAAAATTGAAAATTGCAGAACCAATTTTTTTCTTAATAAAAATCAAACACTGGGTTCCAGACTATCGTAAAATCCCAAAGAAAGCAACAAAATAATAAGTTTAATATTTTTTGTTCAAAAATGTTTATAGCTATTTGAAAACAAATTGTTTCAAAAATTATATCTTGAAACAAAATTAAAGAAATGTTTCATTTTTAAATAATAGCACAAGCAAATAAGACAAAAATTGGCAATACTACAAAAAAATTCATCAAAGCCGAACTTGGGCGGCGAGCTTTGTTTTGACGTAGGCGTACTGAGCGTTTCCCTAAAGTAGGTACCTTGTCTTAATTTTCGCCATTATAAAAAAGTTATCACAAAGAAACAATGCAATCAATTTTAGTGCAGTGCATACACTTTATTTGCAAATACATAATATTTATTTGTTAGTTCTGGTTTCAAGAAATTGCTGAGACAAAATAAAGTTTTTTTTTTCATAAAATCATTTTTTCGACAGTCTCAAAAGTGAAAAATTTTTAAACATTTATTTTTGCATTTATGACTTTTTTTCATATTTATTTTACATACCAAACAAAAACGCAAAAAAAAAACACTTTTATAAGTCAGTTCAGTTTAGTTGAATAAGAGTGTGGTCTTCATCGTGTTCGGTACAATTTTCCCCTAACCAAAACGAAGTCACAAACACAAAATTATAAGGGAGCGGTAAATAAAAATTACCAAAAAGGAAATACATATCGCACTTTTTAAAAACCTTGAGTAATGAAATCTCATAAAATAAAAATATTGTTTTTGTTAATCTCGCATTTACACCTTGAACCCAAAAACCTTGCAAATTTCAAACTCAATTCTCGCAAACCAAAATCTCGAAAATTCAAATGCTACAGCAACGAATCGCACATAATCGTTGCAAAATAATAAATAACAGTGTGACCTAAAAGTACTTAGGCACTGTATTTATGTATTTTACTGAAGGTGATATCTCACAAAATGTAATTGAATAGCAAAAAAATATATTTTTTTAATCAAAAATCTGACGCGAGATTTTACTTTGCGGGATTTTTATTGGAAAAAAATTTATTTGTTGCAATGCAGTTAAATTTTGCGAGATTCTGCTTTGCGAGATTTTAGTTTGCGGGATTTCGTAAATGCAATATTATGAACAGCGAGGTTTTGTTACTGCGTGATTATGAAAAGCTGGATTTTGTAATTGCGAGATTTCGTTATGTGAGATTTCGAATGTGAGATTTAGATTTGCCGATTTCGTACCCAACCCAATTATTATAACCTCTCATAAAAGGCTTTGAAGAATTTTTATGTTGTGATATACATACAAGGGCGGATCCAGGGGGGGGGGGGGCACGGGGTACATTCTTAAAGCAAATCAAATTCTGGCTGGAAGATGCAGAGGATGTTTTGCAAGGCGCTGAAGCATATAAAGAAGACGTTCCTTGTTTGTTAGCTTTAAAAGGAGAGCTAAAATTTGGCAACAGATGAGAGAAAATATCCCAGTATTTCCAGCAGATGACTGCAAAAGAGCAACGGTGCTGCCAAATATTAGAACTCTTTGTCAATTACTGTACATGTTTCCAGTGACTACTAGCACTGCTGATCGATCTTTCTCCACCTTACGTCGATTAAAATAATTTCTTCGCAACAGGATGACAGAAGAGCGTTTGAATGGATTGGCTTTAATGCTTGCAGCACAGTTTGCTGTTAATTCGACGCTGCCAGAAAGTGTCATGACTCCTCCTGTACGAATCTTTTTTCGCACTTGTGCAGTGGCAAGAGTTCAAGCTCTCTTATCGAAAATGCGTGCATTTGGTATCGATGAATCTCTTCTTCGTTGGATTGGAAATTACCTTACGGACCGTTCAATACAAGTTGTATTGGATGGTCACAAGTCTGATATTCATAAAATAAATGCTGGTGTGCCCCAGGGCTCCGTTTTGTCTCCGACTCTCTTTCTTATTTTCATAAAAGATCTCTTGTCTGAAACTTAAAATGCATTAAATTGTTTTGCAGACGACAGTACCCTCAAGTTTTTTATTCGTTTAAAGATTCACTTCCTTGTTCTTCGGATGTGGAACTTGAACGGAAGCGTATGATAAGCTCATTAAATTCTGATCTTGACAGCATTATCCAATGGGGAACAAAAAGCCGTGTAGAATTTAATGCTTCGAAAACTCAATGCTGTCTTCTGTCGTTAAAGCGAAACCCACCTCCACCCCCATCAGTGGCACTTGCATCGAGGAAACCGAACAGCTTTCAGTCCTGGGAATGTGCATCACAGACCACCTTCTGTGGAATGATCACATAGGTATTCGACGTGTCGCCAAAAATGCTGCGAAATGTTTAGGTTTTCTTCGAAGATGCCAGAATTTCTCCCCGTCTGATCTAGCTGTAATCTATATAAAGCCTTCATTCGTCCAAGGCTTGAGTACAACTCCCACATTTGGATGGGTGCTCCTAAAACACATTTAAGTCTCTTGGATAGAGTTCAAAATAGAGCTTTAAAACTGATATTTGATAGAGCTATAACAGAAACATTTGCATCTCTCGAACACCGTCGCAATGTTTCGTGCCTTTTGTTATTTTATCGATATTTTTACAAACAATGTTCTAGTGAAAAATAGCCAGTTGCATTCCTCCCCTTAAACAATTCCGCCTTAATACTCGTACTCCTAGGAATGCACATCAGTTTACCCTTGAGCCCAATTTCGGACGTACTGTAGATTATTTTCATAGTCGCACTACCCGAATGTGGAATGCTTTACCTGACTCTGTATTTCCCTCCCATTTTGATATTTAGAACTACAAAAACCAATGTGCATCGGCATCTCCTCTTGAATCCTTCCCTTTTTCCTAACGCTTGCACTGTGTTTAATCATTTGAAGGGTAGTCACAACCCCTTAAGTGCGCACTTATTATAAAAAAAAATATTCATTAAGACCTTGCGGCCGAAATGGACGATAGTGAAGTGCTGGACATCTTTGGCAGGAAATATAAAAGAAAGCTATCTTTGATAAACATTTAATTTTTTCTATTGTTTTGACCCTCCTATACATACTTAAATAAACTTGACTTGAAGTATAATACTTCATTTTATGTCTAACTGTTATTGATTTTTTGCCCATCCGCCCCTTGGCCCCCCCCCCCCCCCCAGAAAAAAATCTTGTATACATATATATAGGTACTATATTCTTTATGACAATCTATGCATTCGTATACAAAAATGTCTGTCCGTCTGTCTGCCTCTCTGTCTGTCGATCTGTTGAGCTAGAGCCGAAACGGATGGGTCGATTTTCTTCAATCTTGGTTCATAATATTTTTTGCTCATTCCCCCACATATTTTTTTCACTTCTTTTTAGAACCGAAAATAGACATTCTTTTTGAAAAATCCTATTTTTCTCAAAAATGGCTCCACAAATTTCTCGAAGAAAATTTACTTTTGACAAAGGCTACATTTGGTTGAGAAACCAATTATCAGAAAGAAGTTATAAATGCGGTACCTCCCAAATTTTTTAATTTTTTTTATAGCATTTAAGTAAATAAATAAATAAAATAAGTGTTTTTTAGTTGTTTAAAATTATATCTTTTATTTATTTGAAAAACGTTAAATATAGTCAATTTTTAAATCTCAGTTCCGAACTAAAGATTTTTAAGACTCTTTTGAATACTTTAAGAAACAAATTTACCTACCTTCATTAAAAATATAACAGTACCTTCCATACAAATGTGAAAAAACCCCTTAAGTAAAATATTTTGTTCTTAAAAACGGCTTCTTCGATTGAAAAAAAATCTTTTTCTGTATGCTAAAATTAGAGCGGTCTAATGTGAAAAAATTATAAAAAAAATATACTTTACTTAGCAACTATTAATTAAAACCTCTTATATAACGTTTTTTTAGTTTGAATTTTCTCACTATCAGCAGCGGATTAAGATTAGCTTTATGTACAAATTAAAAAAAAATACATTATATTGCTTATCAAAATTAAAAAAAAATTCCGGATTAATCATTATTCAAATATTTTTTTTGAAAATTCGATATCTCAAAAATGTAATGACAGTTTTTGAATAATTACTTGAGATTTTCATACAATACATTTTCCGAGAAATATTTTATGAGTTTCATGTCATAAAATTATATTTGATCAAGAATGCAGATGATATTCTATTTGTGCACCTTTAAAGGAGTTGTATTAGCTAATTTAAATACCCCTAGTGCTTCTTGCCACAGCCGCCCCACTCTATATAAACCAATGTCGAGGGCTTAATATACCTTTCCGATATCAAATCCATCCCTTTGGATTTGTTTCATAAGCCGGTAACAAGTAGGTAGTATCTATATGTTTTCGTTCATAATCCCATAATCGCATATCAGAAAAAAATTCCATATAATCCTGTACCTACGTTTTATAACATTATATTACAAATATTTTTTTTTCTTAATTTAACCTTCATTGTGTTTTATTTATTGTTCCTTTAAGTTTATATTGTATTATATTTTCTTTTCGATTTTGTGTAAACGTAAACCTACGCCTTACATCCGATTGGGTATATGGGTATATGTCCTGATATAAGGATTCTATTTCACCAGGAATATGTCGTTGTCTATGACCGCGGTATAATAAATGACACAATTTGCCAACATATATAAAACACATTTTGTACAAAGAAAACCGTTCTCAAAGCAATGACGTTGGTGGTAACCTCAAAACCAAAGAGGAATAATAAACTAAACTCGTATATGTGGGGAGAAAAAAAAATTGGTCTTATTTTTATACCCACAAGTTATCAAAGGCATCTATTCGAGATGCCAAGCTTACTTATCGTTAAGCCTTCTTAAATGGGTAAAAAGTTTTTAAACTTTGTTTTTTTTTTTTGAAAAAGATCTTTAAGGTATGAGATATTTGGGTTCTCTAAAGTGGCTTATAATTTCATTTAAGAAAAAAAAAAAAAAAACGAAAAAAGTTCAACACGTGCAAGATAAATTCAGATAAATAAAGGTAAATAAATTGTTGCGGTAGGTGTTTATAATATCTCTTAAGAAGACACATTGTTAAATATTAACGTTAATGGCCTACGGTAATAAAGATAAGTTTGTAATTAATAGAGGTAAAAGTAC